>JAJJMB010001778.1:911282-1151422 GCA_023531105.1 Papaver atlanticum | reverse complement strand
AATCATATGGAGTCTGACTAGACCAACCAGCAGCATCACCAACATTCCAAACAAAACCATTAACCATCATAGGGACAGCAAGCATAAGTACCAAGGAAACCAACAAATTGGTTTTGAAAGCCATGACGATCGAAGAAAAAACAGTTAATCAAAGAGTAAGTTGGAGAGAGGAGAAAAGCGATGAGGTTGTGTGTGAAGAATAGCATAGGGGAACGAGGTATATATAGAGCTTGGTTTTGGGATGATTAGTTATATTCTAAACGGTTTAGAATTCTGGTTCTATCGAGAAGAGGAGATTAAAATCATAAAAGGAGGTATCGCGTGTTAATACTTGTTGTAATCTAAAACAAATTCAAGTTGTAATCGGAAATATGATTATGTATAATAGAAATAAATAAATAAAGAAAGAAAGGCGGTTCCATCCGTTAACAAGGTGGGTCAGTCAGTGTTAAGGAATCATAACTGGGGCCGGACCAGGTGGTGAACTTTCTTAACCAATATAAAACTAAAAGTAGAGAAGTCATTCTGTTTCTCCCCGAGCAGAAGCCAGAAGAGGGACTAGTTTGCTTCACATTTTTGCTTATAGAAGTAGGATCCAAAATATGATACAGAAAGGTATAACAGTCCTTGTATAGAAACTGATTAGGGTAAAGTAAGATGGAAAGGTTTCTAGGCTACCTCCGGTAAGGTTGTACTTGTTTTATCTATTGACAAATTCGTAACTTCATTGCTGTCTGCTTCAGATCCGAAAAATATCGCCGCCATGAATGTAAGGGCGGAGGCTGGAACAAGGTTGTACTTGTTTTCTCCATTGATAAATTTGTAAATTCATTTACTGTCTGCTTCAGTTCCAAAGTATCTCAGAGGAATTCCACAGCCATGAATGTGAGGGCAGAGGATGGAACATACGACTCTAGGTACACTGCCTCTGAACAAACCCCTTCCCCCTTCAATCATCCAAATCGTAGCAACCGCCTTTATACCTAAACAAGCGAAGTGATTGCATTTAAAGATTGTATATTTCAAATTTAACCCATCCTGTAAGTAATTATTTGTTAAAGACGTAGGATGTAAGAACGCAAAGAGATAGTACTAACTACGTCTTCGAAAATATAGATAGGCCTTCACAACATTGCAAACTGATTATGTCTAGCTTTACCTCACAATCAGACCCTGTACTTGAAGTCTTGTTTGGATGAAGTCCAGTAGGGTAAAGAGATATGCAATAAAACCAAGAAGAGGGGTGAAATGCAATGTCATTGCAGTAATGAAGAACCGCCACACAACGAAATTGCAACTATCATAAAGAAAGATTCTTTGCTAGCACACACGCATCTGAAGAACAAAAAAGTGAAAAACGGGAATTGAAATTCAAAATTAAAAGTTGCGTAACAGTTAAAGTTAAATTGTTCAAGCAAGAGACTTACCACCAGCCAATCCCCCTAGTAGTAACCCCTTAACAAAATTAGGTTGAGTATCTGAATTAGGCAACCATCTTTTTTTTTTTTGACGCGGAAAGGGCAAATTCAATTAAAAAAAACCAAAGATTTCACCAAGAGTGACACCAAAGTTATAAAAAAGAAATAGAGAAAAAAAAAAGAAAAAAAGAAAAAGGAAATGAAAACAAGCTCACCGAGGAGCAACAAACAACCTCCAAACAAGAAGTTCAAAACACAAGCTCTAGCAAAAACTGTCTAAAACCCAGCAAAAAGAAACACAAGCAATCACTCTTCAAAATCCACATTTTCATCTTGAAACGAGCATTTGACTGCATCAATTTGCTCATCATAGTCAAAATCAGAGTCGAAATCTCCCATACCATCAGTATCCTCGATCAAAGGCATATCCATCTCTGATTTAGCATGACTCTCAAATAAATTTCTACACATAGATCTCATCATAGGATGGTCAGAGATACCCAATAACTTGTTAAAAGCGATTTTGGAATCTATTTCGGCCTCACTAATAGAAGAAACTGAATTGGAATCTATTTTGGCATCCTTTCCTGTAAGATTTTTCTTCTTGTTTTTTCGGATCGTAACTCGACTCAAGTCCATTTGCAATGGGAGAACAACCTCCGGGTTCTCTTTCTGAATCAAATCAGTAGACGAAATTGGAGTTGAAAAATCATTAGCCACTAAACTAGACCGAGTACCCTTAGGATCATGGTCCTCTTCTATTCTTGCTTCTTCAACTCTAGCATCTGAAGAGTTTGACATTCCCAAATCTGTGCCTAGCAAGTCATAGGGGTTCAAGTCACAAATGGCATCTTGCTTTGGTTTTAGTTTATCATCTTTCTTTCCGGTATTTTTCTTGTTTCTTCTAACGTAGGTCCATTCTGGAGGTGTAGCCAGCAACTCCAAAGCTCCACCGCCACTCCCACTCACACAACCTTCTACAGAGACTTGTAAAGGTTGTTTACAAGCCACCTCCACATCTTGTTGCCCATTGCTCAAATTGGATTGATCATTCTTGGAAGGAATTGTAGCTTCTAACACTTCATCGCAATCTCTGGCTCCGTACTCTGCACTAAAATTCTCCTCGACCGAAGTGTTTATCTTGTTAATAGGATTTACAATATTCAAGATATTACCATTTCCCACTTCCACTGACTTAGAAAGTTGTTGGTTTTTCTTATGCGTCCAGTGAGCTTTCTTCTTTACTCCTTTAACTGAGCAAGAGCTAGCTTTGTGTCCAAAAGAGAAACACTTAATGCATTTAGGTGGCTTCCATTGATATTCCACAGGCAAGTCCATAACATGAACACCGTCGATCCAAAGCGGAATTAGGCTAGGAAATGAGCAATCAAAACTAATCTCAACACATACCCTAGCATATGTAAGTCTAGTTTTGTTCTTCGTACATTCATCCATCATCAAAGGGTTTCCAAGAAAACTAGCAATAGAGCTTAAGCCTTGTTTATTCCAGAAATGAAGAGGTACATTGTAAATCAAAATCCAGATATGTATTGTCTTCATCTCTGCAACGGACTGCTCCATTAGAGGGCACCAAGGTCTAACAAAAAATCATTTTTTACCAATAAGGAAAGCTCCCTGTTCTAGAGCAGCTCTTCTATCTTCCTCATTCACAAAATTGAAAACAAAAGCATTATCCCCATGAATTGAAATTGTTACCTCTGATTTGAGTTTCCAAATCTTGGTTACAGCTTTTTGAACCACCGGATATGATAATCTGTTACCAACAAAGAAGCCTATCACCAGATGTTCACACTCTTTGGTCTGGTCTTCAAAGTTCTTTGATGAAAGGTCTACTCCTTTGTTCCCTTCCATCACCACCGAGGTTTGAAAATCTAAAGAAAAATCTTCAACTGAAGATTCCGATGTTGTAAACAGAGAAGACCAATTCATTCCATACCCATTGTTGTTTGATTTGATTCCAGTTGATTCCTCTCTAAACTCTTGACTAGTTCCCTGATTTGAAGAACTAGGGTTTGAAACCTTGACACCAGATGCTCCAATCAAATGAGCAGAAGTAATCAATATTGGAAAATCTTCAATTAGGCAACCATCTTTGCTTCCCATATTCAGCAAAATCCTTCAGGTTCATAAAATGTAACCTGCACATAGAAACATCCAATTTGAGACAAGCATAAACATCCATAGTCAGAGATCATCCAAATTGTTCACCAACTGAGAACTTAGTGAATTAGCTCAGAATATATAATCCTCTAATGCTACAAAAAAGAAGTGCAATCATCCTACATTTTCAACGTTGCCGAACTTAGAATCTGTCAATATATGAATGAAGTCGATGCCTAAACAAGTAGTAGCATGGCACAATCCATATTACATCTACGTACAAATTTTTAATACCATAATGACCGTAGTTTTCCAGTATACTAAGTAGATACATACCATAAAACCAGCAGCATCTCTATGCCAAATAATTGAGCAACCAACAAAGAATCAGCAGTCAAAATGATATGCTTATAACAAGTTTTTTAATCATTTTCTGAAACAACTGAGCAAATAGTTGACACAATTGTATTGGTATTCACTGACCAGATATCAACTACTTAAGAAAGCAAAAGAGTTACTCGAATACAGCCAGGATATTAAATTTCTACTTTTGTTTCTTCCTAATTTACTAAATTTGCTAATTCGTGGAGTTTGGCCCAAGAAAAGAACAAAGCTACAACCAGAAAACCAAATCATCATTGCACTGTAAAACTGGAATGGGCTATAATTACAATATATCAGATAGTAGAGGGTATACAAGATACCACTGACATGCCCATTATCCATGTGGTTGTAAGATACCACTGACATTTCAAAAAAGCATAGTGACTAACAACATTGACTGAGAAGATAAAATGTAAAAGCAAGAATCAGCATAAGGAAACTAGTGCTTTATATTACTTTCTAAAGTTACTTCTTTGTTTTACTATGACAAAGACAAACGATTATCAAGATGGAGTCGAGGGATCCACTAAAACATACCCAGTATACAACCCCTACCCCCCAGACCTTGTTGTTTCCAAATTGAGGAGCCTGCCTGAAATATTCTGGAGTAGTTTACATACATTTTTCCTCCAGATTTCTGCCCGACATCATCTTTCATGACAATAGAACTCCGAGATTTTTTGGTGCCTTGTTCCTGCATTCGCTGCGTCACCACTTCACATGGTACATAAGCTAACGCATGTGCCAAACTATCTAAGCATTGCCTAAAATTAGGTATTAAGGTTCGATACACCACAATCACCTATAGTATTCAACTGCACACGCTTTTAAACATCAGGACCACATTTATGATCGTAACAGTTGTAGATTAAACTAGTTGCTATCAAAGATCTATGGAAGGTCTAATTGGACTGGTCGTACAGAGACGAGTGGCTGTTCCAACAATTTAGTTAGTTACCAACAACCATGAACTCACCTATGTCAAGTTACAGCTAGTCCATCACCATGTAATGTCATAACCTCAGCTCATTCATGACCCACCAGCAATACGCCACACCACCAGTCCAGACTTTTGAAAACACCTGCACCTCAAAAAAAAATCATATCAGCTCCATAATGATTACATTAACGAAAGAACTGAAAAGAAAAACAGCAGAACTTCAAAGAAGCAAATCAAAAAAGAAAGAACGAAAGCAATGCGTTTAATGGTATCCGAATATGAGAACTCGGACATGGCTTAAGTGTGAATGAAGGCTTTTTGGTTAGCCGAAAGTTCGTTATCATTTTATGTAAACAAGATTGGTTGAAGTACTCTTAACTACTTTCACCATTATCATCCACTATTCAGTGAACAAGACATAGCCACAAACAGTGGTGGAGCCAGAAATTCAAATTAGGGGTAGCTAAAAAAAATTACAATGAAGGCACTATCAGTAACCAAGGCCGCAATTTTTTTTTGAAAGGGATCGCATACTTAGTGAACAACTGTGGGCTCCTTCAATTATCAAATGAACAACAACAAATATGAGCATAACAAGGAAAACAAAAAACAACACCTAACAACAATGGATTAGTAGTAAACGAAAGAATTTTGAGTGCAAAAGAAGTAAAATACTTACCAATTATATTCTTTTCATGGTCACACAATGCAGAAGAAGAGTACTGATAAAGTTATCCAAAAGGATGAGTGGGCAAGGAACAGAACGTATTTCTATTTGCAGACTAAATAAATGGACGTGCTAGACTAACTAGTGAAAGTGGTGGGCTAAATATTGCATCCCCTTAAACTTTTCCTCTCCGCCTCTCCTTTCCTTTCTTTTCCTACTCTGCAAAGGAAACAACCGATAGATTTTGGATGGTACATATTTGGGATTTGGTGGACTAAATTCTCTGGACCTGGTGGACTAATTCTTTGGACCTTGTCTAATGAATTTTATTTGGCTGAAGGGTGAATTACTAACAACTAAAGGTTTTACAAGAAAGGGGGGGCGGGGTGGGGTGTGTGTGTGTGGTGTGTGTGTGGGGGGGGGAGTTGAAACCCCATACACAAATTGCATTCAGAACTACAAACTTAACACATTATGCAAGCATAAACAAACTCCGGTTGAATTCAAGAAATATGATTATAGGAGGAAGATCATAAATTAGGATTTAGTAAATTTACCCAAAAGACTGACTGGTTCTTGTTCGTTGAAATTTCTAGTGAAAAACTTGAGCAGGAGCCAGGATGACAGAGAGATCATCAGTTGGTGCTGGAAGCTCCACTTTAGCAATTTCAGGGTGAGATATAATAAGGGAAAGGAATTTGATCTCGCGCTGCTAGATCAAAATGATCTAGCAGCACCCAGGCCTGACATTTGGCTATTTATAATGTCATCAAACTCTTCAATTAACCATAGTTATCTTCCCTTGTTAAGCTGTCATTTCTTTTTCCCGTTCTTTTAGCAGTCGTATAATTAGAGAAAATATTTATGTTCCGACCCAAAAGGCATGGATAGTTCCCGTTAGCCATTGATATATTATGTTTAAGTTATTGTTAGTTGGTATCTTTAACTATTTCTTATACCACATCAACAAATTCTTAGATTTGATTTTAATCCTTTTATTAGGAATTAGTTTTCACAGCCTTTGGCAATTTCCCCACAACCACAACCAACAAACTTTCAATCATCCCTCCTCCCACATCAGATATCATTCGAACAGTTTGCAAACCTCGTATCACAAGAGAATCCGAACAGGAAAATCCATATTGATACTCTAATTCCAAATATATCATTGGATTATCAAAACTTCCCGTTTCTTTTTAGTGTCTCTTCTAAGAACTAGCAAATCAAGATTGTTGGTGATCTTATACATAAATCTTGGAGTTCATTACATAAGTTCTATGTCTCAGTTTTTACTGATGAAACATTCCTTATTACATCCGAATCAAACTCGAAGTAGTGGTGATGGAATATGAAGATTTGACCGAAACAGAAACAAATTTAGTTGAACACTAAAACTACCCAGACTACCCTTTTTTTTAAATATCGGAAGTTGAATGGGTTAGAAACGGTTGACACCAGAGTCACGTGGCACCTCCCCAATTATCCCTCATGCCCCCATCAAAAATTTATCCATTTAAGGGTACTTCTATTTGTGTTGCCGTAGTTATCAATCAGCATTATGTCTTTCACAGTCTGGGCCGGCCTGCCGGCCGTGATAGATTCCTGGTTTGAATTTTATCAGCTGTAGTTATCGATCAACAGATTTGACCATATACTAAGAACTAATATTCTTGAGGCCATACGCAATTCAAGTGCATTCACATCACATGTGATAAAGACTACTAATTTGACTCCAAATTCACTGTTTTAATGACAAATAAATATACGGAAACGATGTTAAACAACTGAAACTATTTTCTTGTGATCATAACATTCAAAATGTTGTTACGAGTAAACCTTGCCTATGAAGCTTTATTAATTATGGTACTACTGTTGCTTTCATGTACTGGTTCTTCCTTTTCTTCAAATCATACAAAACAACATTTACAACAAGAAGTAGAGGCACTTTTGGAATGGAAATCATCACTTATTAACCAAAATCATTCTCTTCTCTCTTCTTGGAAGATGAATTCTACTGCGATTACAACGACTCCTTGCAAATGGTATGGAATCCATTGTAACAACAAGGAAAGCATTGATGAAGTGAATATAACAGGTTTGGGTTTACAAGGTACGCTCCATAATTTCAACTTCTCATCTTTGTCAAACTTGGTAAGTCTTGACTTGAGCCAGAACAAATTCTTCGGATCCATTCCATCCCAAATCTGTAATCCTACGAAACTCACCCACCTTGGTTTTCACTCGAATTATTTTTCTGGACATATTCCACTAGAGATAGCCTTTCTCACTAGTATGAGATATTTTGACCTTTCTCAAAATCAAATTAGTGGATCCATCCCTCAGACAATTGGCAGTTTATATTTTCTCTTTGATATAAGGTTGAACGAGAACAATCTGACTGGTTCAATGCCTACTTCTATATCCAATCTAACTAATTTGAGCATTTTATCAATTTATCAAAATCAAATCTCAGGTGATATTCCTCAAGATATCAGAAGATTAAGTTCTCTTACCCTCTTAGAATTGTCCAACAACAACTTCAGTGGTTCAATCCCCACTTGTCTGACCAATTTGACCAGGATGAACACTCTTTCCCTAAATAATAACCAACTTTCTGGCATCATTCCTCGAGATATAGGAAGGCTACGCTCTCTTATACTCTTATCTATGGATCATAATAATATCAGTGGTCCAATCCCTATTTCTATATTCAACTTGGCCAACATTACATTTTTATCAGTTTATGACAATCAACTTACTGGTTCCATCCCTCGAGATATCGTAAAACTAAGGTCTTTAGAATTCTTATCTATGTCCCAGAACAAACTCACTGGTGCCGTCCCTCCAGATATTGGAAAGTTAAGTTCGCTAACTTCCTTACATTTATCAATGACCAAACTCACTGGTTCAATCCCTGCTTCTGTGGGTAATTTGAGAAATTTGACGGTGTTATGTCTTTTTCGAAATCAATTAACTGGTTCACTGCCGATACAAATCAAAAGTTTAACACAACTGACATATTTGTATCTGAGTCAGAACAAGCTCACATGTGGAATCCCAGCTTCTTTGGGCAATTTCAACAACTTGAGAGAACTATCACTTTTTAACAATCAATTAACTGGGTCATTACCTGTAGATTTGGACAACCTAACCCACTTGGAATTATTAGCTTTGGATAACAACTCTTTTTCTGGGATTATACCTACTAGTATATGGCAATGTAGAAATCTTATATATCTTAATCTTGGCAACAACAATATCATGGGACATATTTCAAATGAGATTGCTACATCAAGAGAATTGAGATATCTTTTATTAAATGACAACCATCTCAGTGGTACTCCTCCTAAATCCATTGGTAAGCTTCAACACTTGAACGTTCTTCACTTAGCGAATAACAAGTTTGAGGGAAATATACCTACTGAATTTTCTGCTCTAGGTGACCTTCAGATCCTTTCTTTAAAGTCCAACAAGTTCAGCGGGCCAATCCCTGAGAAGATTAATCATTTGCGTCAACTACGTATTTTGGATTTATCACAAAAAAATCTAACAAGTCTAGTTCCTAGCAGCATAGGGAACCTGAAGAAGCTAAAAAGTAGACTTAACGACACATTCTCGATTCATTGTTATGACTTGGGGGAAGTACGATTGAATATGGCTATCAAAGGAAACGACATCGGGATTGTGTTACTTTTCAGCTATACGTCGGCAATCGATCTATCGTGCAACAATCTTGTTGGAAACATACCAAAAGAATTAAGTTCATTAAAAGGACTTTATATGCTGAATTTATCTCATAATCATATCTCAGGTATATGATTATGATAAGTTGGGTTTAGAGTCTTTGGGTTTAAGTTTCAACAGGTTGTCCGGACATATCCCGCAATCTTTGACATCAATAGACTCTCTTGGATTTCTTAATTTATCCTACAATAAATTGAGTGGCAGGATTCCAAGAGGAGATCACTTTGAGACTTTGAGACTTTGAGTTGGGATGGTTCAGCTTTCCTTGGGAACGACTTACTGTGTGGATTCCCAACAGATAAAATTTGCAAGGCTGACCATAATAGTACTGGTAATACCAAGGAAAAATAGCCAAAATGCCCCAATTTGGGAGGCATGGTTGCGGAAATGCCCGGATTTTAAAACAAAGTTAAAATGTCTCAATCCGTTAACTTTTCCATCCAAGCTAGTTAAATAGTGAATTTGGCACACATATGACTTCACACATTTGAAAAAAAGACAATAATAACCCTTTAGGGTTAAGGGTTTTAGGGTTCAGGGTTAGGGTTAAGGGTTTCAGGGTGGTGGTGACGGTGGTTGTGGTGGTGGTGATGGTGGTGGTGGCGGCGATGGTGGTGGTTCTGGTGGTGACGATGGTGGTGGCAGCATTGGTGGTGGTTCTAGTAGTGGTATGGCACTGGTGGTGGTGGTGGTGGCGGTGGTGGTTCTGGAGATGGCGGCGCTATTGGTGGTGGTGGTCGAGGTAGTGGTGATTGAGGCGGTGGCGGAGGTAGCGATGGTTGAGGCGGTGGAGGTGGCGACGGTGGAGGTGGCGGTGGTGTAGCAATGGTTAAGGTGGTGGTGGTGGCGAAAATATGACACGTGTTGCAATATTAAGGGTTTGTTAATTATAAGAATAAAATATCAATTTAATAAAAATTGGGGTTAAAAATGACTTTTCTTCACATGTGGGAGCTCACATGTGTGCAAAATTGACCATTTAACTAGCTTGGATGGAAAAACTAACGGACTGGAGCATTTTAACTTTTTTTGAAAACTTGGGACATTTTCGCAAACGACACCCCTAAATTGGAGCATTTCAACTCTTTGCCCTTATACTAATCCTACAGTTGAAGTTCAAGAGGAATTCAAGATGATGCAGTAAGTGAGAGATTATTGGGCCGATTGACCGGAGGGCCCGAAGGATGGGAGTCCCTTTTATGACCATTTTTTTGTAAAATGAAACCTCACATAAATCTTTAAATTTGATAAAAAGATTTTGGTAGTGTGCACTTGATAATACCAAAATATCCCTCCATTTTAGTCAAATTACTATATAACTCCTTATGTATCATATTTCTTTAGAGGTATAATTGGAAAACAAACTTTAATATAACATATCTAAAAATCCGTGCCTTGAAATTTTACAAATTTTATCTCGTTGGAAAGGTAATAAAAAAAGCTACGCAATGATTACAAACAAAAATATCAAATTTAGAGTTTTTACGAAAAATTCGTAGGTGTTTATCATTTTAGGCACAATTTTAGAAAATTAAATGTATATCCATTATACAAACCACCACAAAGGATACATAATACTTTATGTAGCCATATTTTGGTTTATGCATCACCTAATTTTCCATTGCAACTAATAAAACGATGTACTCACTCCGTTTCAAGAAAAGTGATATTTTCACTTATGCCTCAAAAATAACATTCCGGCAAAAAAATGATATATAACGCGCTATGCAATCAAGAGTGTTTTGTTTTTTTTCGGTCGGCCCTCCCCACCGTGGCAACGGTATTCTAGTTATTTTATGGTGTTACCGCTTTGGGGTTTGGAGTTAGATTTTTGGGTTTATTCTCTATTCTGCTTCTAAAAGAGAAATGGTGGATTGGGTATTGGGGAATTATTAATTCCATTGCTATAAGAATAATCAGTTGTATTCATCCTAAAACGAAATCATGTTAGAGATTTTGTATTTTGTTGCAGTTAGAATTGTAACAGCCTATTTTTGAAAGAGTTAATAGTAATATACATTACTTTTAATGAATGTATTAAGTTTCAAGTTCTTGTGCTTGTGCTGACAGAAATACGACAAATGAACCAGAGCTTTCCTATAAAATGAAGGTGACCGAGAAGAAGTATGATGTATATAGCTTTCAGGTGATTATATTAGACGAACTAATAGGAAAGCATCCGTATGAAACCATCACATTACTCTCTCATATTTTTCATACTCTTCATCTTCGAGTAATGTGGGGCAAAACACAAGATTACGATAAATCTTAGAACAATCATCGTAGAGCCGTAGAGCTTTAGATCGCCACACAATAATAGTTTGTTTGGTTGAAGTAATTGAATTTCGTAGAATCGTAATATAAGGTGATTGGTTTATTTCCATGGAGCACACCTGTTTACTTTGAGTAGTTGAACTCCGTTAAAATTGTAGTATATGGTGGAAAGCGAGACAATTACTAGGAGTTGCATTCAATTATCTGAACTGAGCATGCTACTAATGTAGTCTTTACTAAAGTACCTAAGGAATACTAACCAATTTCTTCTTTACATTTTTTTATCGAGTAGTTTTTGCTTGCACTGCTAAATTTCAAGGTATTTGGGAACCTTTTTTTGGGAGCATTACTTTGGGTGTTTTGATCTTATCTGTTCATGTTGATTGTGATTTCCCTGTCTTTGTTTTAGGAAGGGAGTTAAGTTGTATGTGAGAGCTAAGATACGTATTAGGTGTCTGAACTAGTATGATTTTGTGTAGTGTTAAGTTTTGCCTTATATTAGGTGTACTCTGGGATTTGTGCGTCTGTTAATTTTGTTTATGATCACCCTGTCAGTCTTCTAAGAAGGAGGTTAAGTTCTGTATTTCACTGTTTAGACACTTGGTTTAAATACGTATTGGCTGTATTCTGGGGTTTTAAAGGTCACTTAGCTGACTCTATAGAAATGGTTTTCAAAAATGATTCATTCTGGAGTTCAGCGAAGGGAGTGATTGGAGTCATAGAGTTTGGATGCTTTTTGATTGAGTACTCTAGCCCAACTTCAAACAAAATATATTACCTTAACACAGAAAATCTTACTTAAGAATCAAGATGCAGAATGGGAATGGTGAAAACCTTATTGTTCGAATAAGGCTTTTCATTACCCAGACTCCTAATACCTTCTTACCCTATAAACTGCAATTTGAGAAGTCTTACAGATGAGAATCTCAATCTACTCTAGGTTACTAGTCACACATAGTTTGTGGTGTTTCATAGTTCTTCCTGGACACCTGTCTCATAACTTGCTGGTATTACCTTAACATCTACTGATTGGTTGCTTGTGTTTTGGATGAGAAAATTGAAAGTTCCACATTTCAGAGTTCACGCACTTAGTCGGCGGTATTACAATTCAAACTAGCTGACCATCTCGCAATGGTTTCCTTACAAATGTTTCCCTATAGAGTTAGGTGGAAGGGACCAAGAAGCCATGATATTGGCCATTAGCAGATACACAGAGTTTGAATTTCTGACAGCTAAAAACTGAAAGAATATGTTAGATGCGAAATCTTGCAATGCTCTTGTTTGTGTTACCTTTTTCAGTACCAAACTCTTAATACCTACTTACTCTCTCAACTTCCTCTGCATGAAGAAAAAATAGTGAAACAAAAATAGTGCTGCAGGGCACAAAATGATGCATAGAAAAAGTATCTATTCATTATTATTCAAATACACTTTGTGCCAAGTAAATATACCAGTACCATATGTAGATAGGACTATGTCCAGAAATAGAGGAAACAGTAGAAGTCCAAACAGAACAACAGGCACACTCGCCAGCAAAGTCACAGGAATGTAAGCCCATGTTATGCTGTTATGAAGAACAATGACCAGAGTTGCACCAAAAGCTGCCATCATCGCTGCTATAGAGATGAAAAGGGCGGCAAGACCAATTATTAGCCTTTGGGGTAATGATTTTAGGAAATCTTGTTCTGCATAACGTGCTGTGAGTATAGAGAAAAACATCAAGATGGCTGTGCATGAGGCGAATAGCGAAATTGCATCGGATACTATAAAGATAGTGAATGCTGGTGTTTTCAAGAAGAAAGGGGTTCCTGTACTTTGATCATTTCCACCAGGTACTGTGAAGGCCGCTGCGAACATTACTGTGGCAATCAGAGCTGAAACAAGCATACATGCATTTGCTGTTTCTTTCATCCATACTTCTCCATCTTTCTTCAAGGCTTTATGTTGTTCGGTAAACACTTCCGCAGGTGTTTCGCCATCTTTGTTTAGGGACTCCTTGTATTTTGGTTGAACAATCTTTTCCACCTCCTGCGTTTTTAGTTTGATAGAGAGAAAAGTAAGAACCCCAAATCTTGCCTCTATTAAAGTACGAAGTTTTGAAATAAGTCCTGTGAGGCGCTAGGCCTCGCCTCGGCTAGCTTGCATTTCACAACATCACCGCTATTTAGAAACTTACAAAATTAAATATACCGAAAGTGCAATAACAACCTGAAACCATTGTATCTCTCTTTGCATTTGGAGAGCCGCGCCAGATATTCTATCCAACAGAGATGACAATGGCAACATTCCAGCATAGTGTAACAGGTTGTTGTCAGAGTTATCCTTGTGGGTAGCTCTTATGTCTCTTTGCCCCATTGAAGATATGAAATTGAATATATTTTCTTGGCGAGACATAACAGCTTGGTGATACAAGGTTTTTCTGCTTGCAGTTGTGCTGGTATATAGCAAAGAAGGATTCGCATTGAAAAGCTCCATGAAAACTTCAATGTTCCCATTAGTTGCTGCTACAAGCATTGAGTCATACACTTTTCCATTTTTGAGTTCTTCATCGGTCATGTGGCCAATAGCTGAGCAAATAACTTTTAGTAGTTCAAGCACTTGAACATGTTTTATCTTCTTTTCTTGAAGGTCCTTTACACCTGGAATTACGCATAAACCTGAAGATAAAACTTTGGATTAGTTTGAAGCCGGAATTACACATACACCTGGAATTACACTAACATGATGAATATATGTTTTGCAGGAAACGTCCAAATAGACCGGAAGTACTACGCCTTACGACCCCTAATCGTTTGATAACAATGACTGATTCTCCAGTACCTAACTTTTGGGAACTTTGTGGTTCTTTGGATGCAGCAACTATAGAGGTTAGATTGAAACAGTACTTATTAGAACTTGAAATGATTGAGCTTCTGCAGGCTATGCAAACCAAATTAAAGAGTTGGGAATCAAGAATGCTAAAATAAAATGAAGGAGAAGCAGAAAAGGGATGGGGAAAAGATCACTAACATGATGAATACATGCATCGTTGCCAAAACCCAAATCGGCTTCCACTTGGGAAAATATAAGACTTCAGAGCCAATAGAAAAATAGCAGGGATTCCGAACTTATCTTTAGAAATCGCTAACTTCGGGTAAAGTTCTAGCGCCTCCAAAGCAACATCTGCGGATGTTAATTGCAATGCATGATTATTGAAGATAACTTGCTTTACTAATTAATAGAGCTAAGTTGCAGAAAATAAAGTCTTTTCAGATCTCCATCTTTTACCAAACATTTCAGCGTTGATTGCACCGAGAAGAAAACTGGCACCATTTTTACTTTTTTCTGGATCTAGCTCCTCCATGGGTGTCACTGAATATAAATAACAGAACATTTCCTCTTTCTCGTAAAGTATGGAGATGACAAGTGGGATAAAACCGTGTTGATTTTTAATTCGTAACACGCGATTATTCTTTTTAACCATGACCTTAGCAATTTCTGTGCTTCCGTCTGCTGCTGACAAAAAAATGGGAGCATCACCTGACGAGCTCTTTGCTTCTAATGCTTCAGGAGGCAGCAATTTTAAAAGCGCTTTCACAGTACTAAGTTTACCAGACACAACAGCTGCGTGCAGAGCCGTGTCTCCTCTGGATGTTATATTAGCTCTCAACCCTTCTGGATGGTCCTCTATAATTTCTTTTGCAGTTCTCCAGTCACCTTTAGTGAGAGCTTTGTATAATGGTCTAAACCGAATATAATCAGGTTTATCATCGCACCAGCCAGAGTTTCTATCACGAACTGTTTTTTGGAGCCGAATGACTGCATCAGCGAAAGATTCTATAACACAATAACGCGATGAATTACTGCCACGTAAATAAAAATGATGTATCCTGTACAGAACAACTATTCCTTCAACATAGTCTTTAACAAAATGAAAGCCAACCTTCTACTTCTGATACTGCATCCGATGTATCTTCGTCGTACAGGTCTAAGGGGATCATCTGCTCTCCAAAACTGCTATTGGAAGATACATTACGGTTTGGTGATTTCTGGCAAGTAAATACTGGTACAAAAAAACAAATAAAATAGCAAATAAATTAGGCTTCACTGAAACACTGGGATCCCTAAGGACTTGATGTCATGTAAATTGTGAAATAAAAACATATCACAGACTCAGTGCCTCGATTTGACATGATTCTATGAACATTCTAATATATATACTGTACCATATATATCTAACCTTGTGTCTCAGGTACTGCATCATCATCATCATCTTGTATTTCCAGTGCCACGCTGGTTTCTTGAGTTATTTCCGGGGATTGCATAGATGCTAATTGATCCCAAGCCTCTTTAGCAGAATCAACACCATGAAGGTGAGGAACCATCTTTGGTCCACATGATGTCTTTATTGCACTAAGAGCCATTTCATTTCTCGTCATCCAAGTATTGTATTCATTAACTTCATCCGGTTTAGACTCAGTTCCATTGACAATACCCCATAGATTTAGATTTGACAAGTAGTTCTTCATATACACTTTCCAATTTTCATAATTTGATGAAGTAAGTGGTTCATCAACAATCACAACTTCACTTAAATCTGTTTCCGCCATATATCTTCTGCTCGCTCAGTCAATTAAAACCTGAATGGATCATTTGTTAGAACGACTGTCACAACGGTGATGGTTTTCTACGGCTGTGTGGGCCAACCCAAAAGTTACTAATTGCCTGTGTCTTTTAGCACAGATAGTGCTTTGACAATGCTTTGAAGAAAAAACAGAAAAGAAAAAGTAAAAGGGTAATATGATAGTGAAATAAGAGGAGGGAACATTGGATACGAAACTAAAGCATATGCACTAAATAATGCATCTAATAATTGACCGAAAACAGCTGTCCGTGTTGGCCTACGCATCTTTTGATGCACGCTAGTTGCATAAACAGTTAAAAGTGAACATACGACATGAGAGCAGGATATGACCACAAAATAACACTTGATAGTGATACATAGATAAACTCTCCAGCATTATTACACTTGATAGTTGGCTTTTCTCTCTATCTCCTTTCTCTCCCCTCTCTCTCACTTCTTCAGTTCCGCTTATTTACCAAACTATTTGGAAAAACTCTTCTCTGCTAAGATCTGGTCCATTTTGGACTGGATCTGAGCAGATTTCTTCATTATTTGTTGTTTTTTAGGTTAGTTAGTTGTTTTATTTTAGTTTTTATTATGTTTTCTACTTATCCACCATTATCGTGGTTTTATCTACTTTTTTGAGGTTTATCTTCGCTTTAATGACGGTTCTTGGTTATTGGGTTGGGTTCTAAGAACGATAGTGATGCTCTCCAACGACGAAATTTTCATCTTCATCGATGGTTTCTTTGACGACAGAAGCTTCAACACTAGTTAGAAGAGATTTGAGCAAATCACTCCTATTTTGGGAGCATATCTTTCTAACGAAGAAAAACAAACTAAATGGTGGGTATTTACTTCCGAGAAAAACCATTCTTCTTCCGATTTAATCGAATCTTATTCATTCTTGTATTTTTCTTACTCCGGTAATCCTTCTCTTTCTCTTGTCGGATCTCGATA
This sequence comes from Papaver atlanticum, assembly GCA_023531105.1. NCBI lineage: Eukaryota > Viridiplantae > Streptophyta > Magnoliopsida > Ranunculales > Papaveraceae > Papaver > Papaver atlanticum. Next base: position 1,134,311 of record JAJJMB010001778.1, on the reverse strand, counting down.
TTGTACTCTTATGGTATGTTCATGTTACTTTGTATTCTCTTATTTTTGATCTTAAACTCATTGTAACCTTGAATGTCCATTAATGAAAAGATTCCTTGTTTATCAAAAAAAAAAAAAAAAAAAAAATTTGTAGAAGGAACGGATCGATCAGACTCGGGAATTGATTATGTCTGAGTAAGATTTCATTTTGTTGATGGCAGACACGAGGAACCAATTCATTTGCCCCGCAAGGTGTCTTTGGCAAAAGCTAAGATTAACTTTTTCTTCTTCATGCAAGTCAATATTTATAAGCTAGTAACGAGCCATGATTTATAAAGGGAATATCAAATCTGTAAGGAGATATTATTTTATATAAAAATAAATAATCCAAACCACTCGATGTAATCTCTGGATTGGTATCCCCTCCGAGATTTGGTGTCACGTTTTATAACTATTTTGTCTCAATCATCTTTAATGAAATATCTCCGTTTTACTTATACAAAACAACAATAAATAGTAAAGGATATCGATAACTCTAGGTTGACTTCGGTTTGTCACCGAAGTTTTCACCAAGAAACACAAAACTGGAGCCCCACTTCTACCCTTTCCAATCTTGATGTTGAGCACGCAACATTTGGTCCATGCGATTCCCTTTCGGGATGAATTGAAGTGAAAAAACGAAGTGGGTCTAGCATAACTCAAAGGATATTTATGGATGACAATTAATTTATAAAAACAGAAGACTGTTGTTTTAAAAGATTAAGGGTATATTAATTAAATACTCTTGGTTTTCACCTCCAACAAATATACCCTTATACGATAATAAATATACCCATATCATTTGAAAACCTTATCCATTAAAAAATAGATTACATTAATACCCTCATATTATTTTTCATTTAAAAACCTTATCCCTTAACAAATTTCCTTCTCTATTATTTCACAGCCACCACCACCACCAGCACCTCCACCACAACCAGCACCGCCACCGCCGCCACCACCACCACCACTAACTAACTACAACCACCATTAATATTCCACCACCACTAGTCGATGCTGTCGCCACCGCTTTCGCCGCCACCGCCACATCCGCCGTCGCCACCACTGCCGCCATCAAAATTAGGTGTCAACAACCGAAGTTGATCCAAAAATTAAAAGTTCAAAAATTACTTTACTAATACATATTTCAGTTTTTTTTGGTGCGTCAACAATTGAAGTTGATCCCAGTGAATGGAGTCAACAATCAAAGTTGATACAAAAAGGTGGAACCCAGGAACAATGTTTCCAGATTATAATGTCAACAACAAAAGTTGATACCTTTAAATGGGATCAACAATTGAAGTTGATCCCATTAAGTGGGATCAACAATGAAAGTTGATCAACAAAAAATGGGATCAACAGTTAGAGTTGACATGTAGGAATGAGTGAACTTGGCGTGAGTCGAACATGCATCATCTGATGTAGAGTCAGTCATGCTACCATTGCACCACAAATTTAACTTTTGATGATTTTCACAAGGAAATTAAGCTAATTATTTTAACAAAGATGATTTAAACTACAAACATGACTATGCTAATCCAAGGAAATGCTGTTAACAAATACTAATCCAACATCACCAACACTACCATTAGTCGAAAAACCGATACACAAACACAAACTAGCAGGAAATTAAGCTAATTTTTTTAACAAACATGATTTAAACTTCATGCATGGCTATACTAATCTAATGAAATGCTGTCAACAATAGGAGTCAACAAAAGGAGTTGATTCCATAAATGGGATCAACAACAGTTGTTGATTCCATAAACGGGATCAACAACAGTTGTTGATCCCATAAAAACTGAAGTCCAGAGACATTTCGACCATGGAAGTTAATACTTAAGAACCGTACTTGTTCCACACCTGTAAAAGAGATATGGTACTGTATTGAATCCCACCACCACAGCCGTAACAACAACACCACCACCACCCACCACCAGTTTGGGACCAAACACAAATCACCACCATTATTATCCATATTAATTCAATCAGAAGTTTTTAAAAATCTAAAATTAGTTTTAGAAATTTCAGATCTGAAAATCAATCAATTAAACTTTCGATTGACTTATCTGTTCTTAAACTGAAAATCAATCAATCAATAAATAAAAAATGCAGATCTTAAACTAAAAATTAGTTGAAATTAAAATCTAAAATCAGATCGACCTATCTCTTAAATCTTAGATAAATTAAGAAGATGAACTTTTAATTTCTGCATCTCATCTTACGAAGATTCAGCGAAGATCTCTATGTTGTTCTTCAGTGTAGATACGTACCTCTCCAATTTCGATCTATTAGAAATCAAATATAAAAGACTTTAACTAGTTCTGATTGAAGTGCACCATTACTGTCAAGATCTTAAACACGCTGAAATCAAAATCATCAAAGGGGTCGATTGATTGAGGTGGCTGCCACAGAGGTGGTGATGAAGACGACGGAAATGGTGATATGCTGAAAGAGGATGAAAGTGAAAAGAGAGACTCTTTTCGGATTTGAAATATAATGGAGGAAACGATTCAGTTTCTTTTCTATCTTCGTTAATACATAAAAGGTCATTTATGAAATTATAAACAAAATCAATTTCCTTATAAAACACCGGAGGGGATAATTAAAGTGATGCAAGGTATTTGTGAAACCTAAGAGAAAGATGGTCATTTATAATATTTCCAAAGAGATTAATGGGACCAACTGATTTGACTCTACTTCCGATCTCATTATAAGTGCTCATAAGAGAGAGAACTCAATTCCAAGGGTGTTTGATCTTTTTCACCTAATTATTTGTGGTCCGAGTTCACTACTTATTACCGAATCATACTAAAATTCTTTAAAGAGTCCCGCTGTCACGCGCGCTTGCGCAAGAAAAATGAACTCGCGGTTAACAGCCTTTGGATTTGCATCATCAGATCTTGAAAGTAAAATATTTTAATATATATCTTTCGGACTTTGTTCATCAGACGCCCCTGCACTTTCGTTTGAAACTAAAACAAACCCACCCAGTCCCCTCTTCGTTGAAATCTCTGCAATTGTTCTCATCTTCTCATCCATAGTTGAGCAATTACTATCAATGATTTGATAGAAGATGTACAGATTTTTGGACCTTTGGTAGTGTTGTAATGAATTACAATTGACTTGGCCGATGAACAGATTCCTATATTCTCAAGGGATTTCCTGTTTTCTTGTACTTGATGCCATTGATCATTTGAGACTGATTTTCGAAGAGTGATTTCCTATTTTCTTGTACATGATGACATTAATTCATTTGAGACTGATTTTCTTCGATAACATGTTCGATTCCTCGCTGTTGTTGATAATCTGTCATACAAAAATTGTTTTCCGATTGAATTTATTAGGGAATAAAACAATTCAAATCATTCAATGAGATTACAACAGAGAAAATTAATTAAATCCTACCTGAATTGGGATTTTTGTTGTGGTTGAGGTTGGGAAGAATTGCAACCAGAGAGGAAATCAATTATTTTATTTTCATCTTTTTTTATCGGTGGTGAAGTTAGGTGATCCTCTTTTACGTCAAACCAGAAAATAATACGAACGGTTTATTTTCAAATGGATATAAAATGCATGAGCCTCTAACAAATAAAATCCTAAGGAAATTTCATCTTCTTAGATCTTAATAGATGATGCAAATCCTACGGGCCGCGACTTCATATTAGCTGTCACGCGCGCATCCGCGAGTCTCATATAAGCCAAATTAGCTTGAAGATTACTAACATAACCCAATGTTTTGCTGGTGACCCAAGTTAGACCTATATATACTTTAGGAAAACATTAGCTTTTAAAATCCCTTCTCCCAGCTCTTGGATTATGAAATGTATGTATAAAAGAATTAAACTAGTTGAACAAAATAGCATCTGGGAAGTTGGAATTGGACAAAGCATAGAGATCTGTGAGGATAAATGGATTCCTAACTTGGGTACTTGTTCTTCACAGTTAGCTTGTTCAAAGCCCTATAGTCTACACATATACGAAGCGAGCCATCTTGCTTCTTTCGGAACAGGATTGGAGCACCAAATGGAGCTTTAGACGGTTGTATATAGCCTGCCTCCAGCAGTTCAGAAATCTGCTTGCGCATCTCCTCAAGTTCTAGCGGTGACATACGATATGGTGTTTGCACAGGAGGCCAGTCTCCTAGCACCAACTCAATCATATGATCGATCCTACGTCGCAGTGGTAGCATCTTAGGTAGTTCTGCAGGCACCGTGTCTGCAAACTCTTCTAAGACCTCAGCTATTCTATCCTCAACTTCTACTGCCTTTCCTGGTTTGATCTCAACCAACACGCCTAGGAAAGTAGCAAAGCCTTGGCGCATATCTTCTTTCACCTAAATCGCAGACAAACATGACTGAAGTGTCTTATCTGGTTCACTTTGCCTCACCATAGAGACAAAACATAGGTATTGAGTGTGTTGTATCAATATCCCATTTTTATGAGGTAATGGGGACGCCTTCGCCGCGCAAAAGAAATCCATGCGCAAAATCAGGTCATAATCAAGTTTTCCTTTCCATTCTCCAACTTGCACATCTGCATTGCGAACTTACCCTCAACTGGTTTGTGGTTCTGCGTTAACAGCTTTGATGGTGCTAGCCGCACTAGTAACTGTTAAGTTAAATGCCATGGCAACATATGGATGAATGAAGGACTTGGTAGCACCGGTATCAGCCATCGCTAATACCCACTCTCCATTGATCTTCACATCAATGTACATTAGTCCAAAAGACATCTTCTTATAGTTGTGTGCTTTGCTCCCTAGCAAACGACTGATGTTGCGATGTTGGTCCATACAACCATCATGATGATCCTACCCAGCATCGTGTTGTTTCTCATCAACACTTGCAGCGTCTCCGGTACCGATAATGTTATTCTGATATGTAAAACAACTCGTTTCACCCTCATCAAGTTATTCCGAGGGAATCCTTCGTGTCTGATTATTGCTTGTATATTCTTGGATTAAGGGTTCACATACCTTTAATGCTAACCTTTGGCTTGATTTTCACCCCATCCTTTGCATGCCTTGTACTTTCTGTGTGAATCCTTCACTTCAAATACAATTCACGACCAAACTCAAGAACATCAACAAATTCACTTAGCCTTTTATAATCCAACGTGAACAAAGAGACCCTTAACCTTGCTCTGATACCCTAATTTTCACAGGTTCGCACAACTCAAATGCAAAACCAACTTTCCAATGGCAACTATGCTCAACAACACAATTTCATCCAACTCGCAGTTAGCCAATACTTCAACTTCTTGACTAAGTCTCTATTCAGCCCATACTAAATAGAGGTTCTGATCACAAATCTTTCAAGCTTTCAACCAAATACACACACTCTGCTTGATGCATAAACAGTAAGCCAAACAAAGGGACAAATACACCAATAGAACTTAGCTTTAAAACTAGGCCGTAGCTTTTTATTTATTGCATACTTAGGGTTACACAACTCTTCTTATTCCGGATTACCCAATCCCTTCACAAGATCAGACTTTTATAGCCTTACAAAAGCTATCTACAAGTAACTGTCAGGCAGTTACGGAATTACTTTACATATGGCAGTTAGCCAACTGTGCTAACTTTCCATACTCCTTTCCTAAGGCCAACCAAACATTTCCTAGCCTTAGAAATTCATAAAGTAAAACAACTTCCGTGTAACCAACTCGAAACCGTCAAGGCCATGTGCCTGACACATGTCATCCATCCTTGTTGCATAATGATTGCGTCTGCCTGCCAAAGTCCCGCAATCATTGCTGAGCATCATTCTCCCAATGATGAAAGTGTGCTGATGCAAGTCATGCTTGCATGCCTGCACGCCACATGCATACAATTTACTTGCCAAAATCATTTTGCATCTCTTGATGCTAATCTCGCATCATTGGTCATGTCCAAACCCTGTTTGGCACATGCCATTATCTAGCTGCAACTCAGACATGCGCCACGCATATCTGACCTTTTCCAAGTTACTGATAAAGTGCAAATGTTGTGCATTTTCACTTGGCCACTTGACAGCCATGTCATAGACCTTCTAGCTTTACTATAATTAAAACAACTAATAATCTCATATTTTGGATTTGAGACACTTTTTTACGCTTTTATATGTGGAAGCAGTAGATACATTCATATGTGTGTCAAGCCCCAAAAAACAGTATCTCTTAAATTAGGCCATATGGTGTAGTGTCTAGCAATTCCATCTACAATATATCTTCTTCAAACCGAATGCCTTGATAGTTGGTACCGAATTTTTTTATTGTACGTTTCAGAAAAATTTCAACAAGTTAAGATTTAGGTTGTGTAGGTATGGCTTAAGAAAATTATATTATATCAGAGAGATTATTAACTCAGCCAGTATTAATTTATAATGTAAAATAATTAGATAATATATAATGTTAATCTTCCACATCCATTCCCAGTGAAAACCTCCTGCATACGTATAGAGCTATGCACTCTTTGTGGATACAAAATATCTCACAACCATTACAGAATGTGTCAAGAATATATGGTAACGCGATAAAGACATAGTAAGGGTGAAGCTATAAATCAGCTACGCCGTTACTGACGTATGGGATGACATAATAAGAATCACATGGAACGTGTGACAACAAGCGCGATGAAAACGTTGACTTTCATATGACCAAGGCGGTGATATCGCACAGAGATTTCCAAAATAAAAGGCGCAGTTGGAGTTTTTATTAGCCGTAACCCATATCATGTATTAGTTGTCATCCACTATATAATCCTATATATATGGAAAGAGTAACCATGGCAAAGGGAGAAATCTTTCTAATCAGAGTGGTATGTGTAGAGAGAGAAAGTTGTGTGAGCTCCAAGTTAGGGTTTGTGTTTATTCATACTTGTAACAACTTATCTTCCATAATAAGATTTCGAGTTAATTTTATATCATGTCTTAGATTTTCCATTTATCATTCCTTGGGTGTGGCGATAGGATTTCGTGTAGCTACACTCTCCATCCACCACTAATCAGTGTCTTACCTTACACTCACCTCTCAATACACATTACATCGTCACCCGTAGGATAACTCCCCTTATGTCACCAACATCAATAACCTTTTGCATCAAATGGAGGATGTAAATTTATAGGACTAGCCGAGTCGTCGAAGAGTTCTAACTTGTTCTCGTATGCTCAGTTAATGGATATCTGCTGTAAAATTGTCGTGTTAAACTCTATGCCCCTGACGTCAAGATTTTGAAAAACATCTAAATCCATTTGGTCACAGTTCAAACACAATAATTAATGGAAAAATAATGGCTCCATCGTCGCCCGTGCTTGGGACTCTTTGGAAATATTGTAGGTGAGATCAGCCCGAGTAAGATGTAATATTGTTTTTTTTTACATTTTTCTTATTTCTGGGAAAGTCTGACCCGGTCCAAACATAATGGCAACTAAGTATTTTAGTCTTACTTCCTAGCTAGTTTGATGCCTAGTGGGATTATTTAGGACCTGATGCTAAAAGACAAAAAGGATCATAGTAACTCCTTATTTACCTATTCATATTAATGGCTAATATGCCTTTATTTATTAGTGACGATTAATTAAATTAGTAATTAGCTAAGTTAATTAGTATTTGAATTTGATTATAGTGTTAGGATTAAAGTAGAAATTCATTTCTTCTTTAAAGGTTTGGAAAAGGAGAAGAAATAGAGGGGGAAAAAAACCCAGGATTTGTGATTTTGTTTGCGAAAATGAAAATTTATAACAGCGATGAAGACTCTAGTAGTGATGAAGAAGTGGGTGCATCTTATTATCACACATATATGGGAAAAAATTCAAAATTTTAACCCAGAATCGGTTTATTTGATATCATCACATAAACCGATTCTAGGTTAAATTCCCAAATTGGGAACGACAATCGATCATTTTTCTTCTCCACAGTACAATCGGTTTATGTACGTATATATGTAATTCGACTGTGGAGACAAAAAATTTATAGGAAAATGCGAACATAAATCAGATTAGATGTTACTCAACGTGAACCGATTGATGTTTTTGGGAAATTTTCTCTAAAACCATCAAATCCTTAACTTATTGATATACTTAGATATAAAAACCGATTGTTCACAATCGGCTTTCTGGACTGTTACACATATACCGATTCTTGATATCTGTACAAACTCAAACATGATTCCAGAATCAGTTTATGTGTGCATTAGCGTAAACCTATTGTGGTTGATGTTCATCACATCAACCCATAATCGATTTATGTAAGTATACCATATCTATCAATTTTGGGAATATCAACAACAATAGGTTTATGTTAATGCTTATATCAACCGTTCTTGGTGTGGTTTCAGAAAAATTTGACGAGAAATTTCAGAGATTCATAGTTAAATCATTGATGAATCTCTCTTAAAAGGAACGGATTAAAGGGATTTAACTCAATCACTAGAATTTGTTTGTCGCCGAAATATTGTCAAAAAATCAAAAAAATGGATAATTGAATTGTTGTTTCTGATTAGGTTTTAGTTTTGATTTTGATGGATTGGATTTTAGTTTTTTTAATGAAGATTGTTAGTAAAAATGATTTAGGTTTTAGTATTTGTTTTAGATAATAGGAATTATTAAGTTGGTATAAGGGTAATTAGTATTTTAATACACATTACACACCCCAAATAAATGGCATAGGCCCCAAAATAGATAGCTAGGGACTATAATTCCGTACGCACCTAACTAATTTGGCCTTTTTTTTTTAAATGGATATTTCATTCAAGAACTAAATTCGGGAGTTAGAAACCCTTACATCCAAAAGAGTAGAGCCATCTAGTGTTGGGGGGAGAAGAAGAATCCCTAACATTTGATTTATCTACTTCTAAGTCTTGAATAATACAATATGGGGGGTATGTACCCAATTATGAACATTACCAAAAGTTTGCTGATATTGGAACAAAAACAAAACCTCAAAAATTAGAACAAAAACTGAATTCCTGCTTTACGTCCTCAATGATAGATTGGTGCTGCCACATCATCTGTGTAGGTAATCCATTCAAGTAATCAAAAAGATTTTTGCAGTCTCCTTCAACACTGAAGTTTGAAAAGTTGCGTTCTCTTGCCCATTTAGCTGCTTGAAGTAGGCCTAATGCTTCTGCTTCTTCCGGAGATGATGCTGAGATTGGTCATGCTCTACCTTGTTCAAAGATACGTGCATCATTTCTGAGGATTAAAGAAAAACCTACTGGTATTAACTCAGATTCCCATGCTGCATCTAAGTTAATTTTACTCTGAAGTTTCAATGGAAATTTCCAAGTTGTTGATTTACTTCCAAGAGAATTGTTAATGGTGTTATACTGAAGGGAGATGCAGGAGATACATTGCAAAAGAACGTGGCACCATTATTTGTTGGGAACTTATTTCATCATACCATTACGTTCTTCCGGCCAGAAGAAACTTTCGCGAAAACAAGCAAGGTGGCTTGACTTTTTGAGCTAGTTCGATTACAAGTTCGAGCATAAGCCAGGAAGGCTTGATTCCGTGCCAGATGCGTTGAGAAGAAAGTTGGTGGCAGAATATGTTGAGGCACTTACCACGATTGAGGAAGAGTTGTTTCCTCGAATCAAAGGAGAGACGAAGAATGATCAGGCATGTGTGCTCCTGACTAAGCAGATCTGTGATGGGATCGTTCGTCAATATTGGCTAGATGATAGGGTCATTTATGCCAAAGGTGGAAGAATTTATGTACCCAATTCAGGTGGATTGAGAAGGGAACTCTTGTGAGAGACACATGATTCCATCTGGGCTGGTCATCTAGGCATGGGGCGAACGCATGCTCTGATAGCTCGTTCCTATTATTGGCCTAAGATGGAAGAAGATGTTGAGTTGTATTTGAAGACATTCTTAGTATGTCAACTAGACAAGACGGAAAGGAGAAACGAAGTAGGATTGCTACAACCTTTTCCGATTCCATACAAGCCATGGAAGTGCTTGTTGATGGACTTTATTAATGGGCTTCCAAAGGTGGAAGGCTTTAGCTCGATAATGGTCGTCGTTGATCGCTTTTCGAAGTATGCTACATTCATTCCCTGTCCCCATTCTTGCAATGTAGACATTGTAGCGGATCTGTTCTTCAAGAATGTAGTGAAGTATTGGGGACTTCCTCGAGATATTATGAGTGATAGAGACTCACGGTTTACAGGCAGGTTTTGGACCGCCTTGTTTGAATTGCTTGGATCCGAACTAAAGTTTTTTACTAGCAATCACCCCAAAATCGATGGTCAGACGGAGAGGATAAATGCATAACTAGAAGAGTACTTGCGTCATTATGTGACTGCAAGCTAGGGAAATTGGGTGTCGTTGATGGATACGGCCCAATTTTGTTACAATTTGCACAAGATTTCATCAACAGAGTTGAGTCCTTTAGAGTTAGCAACAGGACCGCAACCATTAACCCCTCATGAGGTGCCAAAGGCTAAGAAGCAAGGTTCCTGTCCAACAGCATATCGTTATGCAAGGTCAAAAACGAAGATGACTGAGCAGGCGCGTGATAGTTTATCCAAGGCGCATAGACGAATGAAGAAGTATGCTGATTTACGTCGCAGAGATGTGGAATTTGAGGTGGGAGATATGGTGTTATTGAAGCTAACACCCCAGATTTGGAAGAAGATTTCTAGCAAGACAGTGCATAAAGGCCTAATTCCAAGATATGATGGTCCTTTTGAAGTGATGAAAAGAGTTGGTAAGGTGGCTTACAGACTCGTTTTGCCGGAACGATTGAAAGTGCATCCCACTTTTCATGTCAGCTTCTTGAAAAAGTACAATCCTGATTTGCTGGACACTTCGAGACAACAAGCGATGCATGCACCACCAGTAATCAGATCACAATTCGACAAGCAAGTTGAGGCAATACTTGATGATCGAGTTGAGGGGCAAAGCAATAAGAATATGAGAACTTATTTTCTGATAAAGTGGCAAGGGTTGCAAGACTACGAAGCTTCTTGGGAGAAGGATACGTGGCAATTTGAAGAACAAATTCAGGCTTACCTATAGCGAAAAGAATCAACGGGGGCATCAAGTTCAGCTGGTGGAGGAGGTCTATGACATAGATGTCAAGTGGCCAAGTCAAAATGCACAACAATTGCGCTTTATCAGTAACTTGGCCAAGGTCAGATATGCGGGGCGCATGTCTGAGTTGAAGCTAGACAATGGCATATGCCAAACAAGGTTTGGACATGGCCAATGATGCGACATTAGCATCAAGAGATGCCAAATGAGTTTGGAAAGTAAACTGTATGCATGTGACCGGTCATTTCTTATAAGTCTTTCTTAAAAGAGCAAGAAGCGGCGTGGAGGGATGCAAGCAAGACTTGCATTAGCACACTTGCATCATTGGGAGAATGATGCTCAGTAATGATTGCGGGACTTTGGCTGGAAGACGCAATCATTATGCAACAAGGATGGATGACATGTGCCGGGCACATGGCCTTGACGGTTTGGAGTTGGTTACACGGAAGTTGTTTTACTTTATGAATTTCTAAGGCTAGGAAATGTTTGGTTGGCCTTAGGAAAGGAGTTGGGCAAGTTAGCACAGTTGGCTAACTGCCATATGTAAAGTAATTCTGTAACTTCCTTACAGTTACTTGTAGATATCTTTTGTAAGGCTATAAAAGCCTGATCTTGTGAAGGGATTGGGTAATCCGGAACAAGAAGAGTTGTGTAGTCCTAAGTGTGCGATAAATAAAAGGCTACAGCCTAGTTTTAAAGCTAAGTTCTGTTGGTGCATTTTGTCCCTTTGTTTGGCTTACTGTTTATGCATCAAGCGGATTGTGTGTATTTGGTTGAAATCTTGAAAGATTTGTGATCAGAACCTCTAATTAGTATGGGATGAATAGAGATTTAGTCAAGAAGTTGAAGTATTGACTAAGTGCGAGTTGGCTGAAATTGTGCTGTGGAGCATAGTTGCCATTTTCAAGTTGGTTTTGCATTTGAGTTGTGCGAACCTGTGACAACCAAAATGTAGATTCCAAAAAAAAAAAAATTTTTTTTTTTTTTTTTGATAGGTCGCCCAAATTTCATTCATGATAAGATAGAGATTACATTGGACTTCAAGAACATCAAGATTAAAGAGCGAAATACAATTAAAAGTCACTAACAAAGAGTAATCCGTAAAAAGAAGTAACCAACTACCAGCCAGAGTACCAAGCAATCCGAAGATTGAAAGGATGGTTTTGGGATTACAATCCAACCATTTTGATAAGGTATTTTCTTTTTGAAAAAGAGATCTACTCATAAAATATGAGAGTAATATGCCCAAAGTTTTGAATCTTGATCACCACACTTGAACTTACATCGAAAATCTCCATTGAAATCACAATGAAAGGTCATGAGAGCGCATATAGAATCTCTATGAAGGACAAGACATAAACAAAAAAGGTAAAAAACCCACAGGAACACCATAAAATCTCCTAAAAACAATGGAGATTGAAGCAAAAACTAAACCAAATCTAACCTAAACTACTAACTATCTACGAAAACAAAAAATAGTAAAAAAACCTCTCTAGTCCGAAATGCACAAGATAGGAGGTTTTTTGGATTTTTAGAAGAAGCTATAGAGGAGAGATAAGAGAGAGAAAAGTTTACTCTTGAAGATTCCAAACTAAAATAGGATTATGGATAAGAATAGAATATGTAATAAAGGTGCACCTCAGCATAATGAAGCCAACTGACACTGTACCGATTGCTGAAGAGCCAACTGATCAAAAGGTGTAGGTGGGACATTGCTGCAGGCCACTGATGTCGACAACAGAAGCTTTAGCCTTATTGCTGCATAACTGTAGGGAAGGATAACAACAAACAAGTGGAATTCACAATTCATGAAAAGAAAAACATTCGGACAAATTAAAAGCAAAGGTGACATAAAATTTTAGAGCCAGCTATGGATACATTTCTATCAGTCAGTGATAATGTTCGATACTTTTGAGGGGAAAAAATTTAGCTTAATTTTAATTGGCGAAGTTTGCCTTGGAAGTTGTATACTGTAGCATTACTATTTTCTAGTAATTCTCACACACATTAGGAAGGAAAAGGGTTCCTCTACAATATTGATAGATCGAGAAGAAGAAGATATATATGGAAGAAAAAAATTTAGCGGAAGCTGTAATTGGCGATCAATCTCTTACTTCATCCAATTATGAAAATTGGAAAGTGTACATGCAGAACTTCTTGTCAAATCTAAATCTATGGGATATTGTCAATGGAAATGAGTCTGAACCGGATGCAGCTGATCATAAATATAATACCTGGTTCATGAAAAATGAAATGGCTCTTAACGCCATAAAGACATCATGCGGGCCAGAAATGTCTCCTCATCTCCAGGGTATTACTTCTTCTAAGCAGGCTTGGGATCAATTAGCATCGTTGCAATCCCCAGCGTCCAGCAGTGCTGAAGAAAAGGGTGTGTCCAAGGAAATACAACACGGTGATGATGAAGATAGACCTGATGCATTGCCGGAAACAGAAGGTTAGCTTTCAATTAGTAAATTCTCATCAGGTAAAATTTAATTAGTTGTACAGGGTATATATTTGTTTACGGGACACTAATTCACCGCAATATTGTGTAATAGATTCTTTCTCTGGTGAACCTGAATATATACGGTTTAGACCATTTTACAAAGCTCTCATTAAAGGTGATTGGGAAACTGCAAAAGAAACTATAGAAGACGATCCAGGAGCATTGACTGCAAAAATTACACATGCTGGAGAGACAGCTCTACACGTAGCTGTTCTGTCTACTAAACTCAGTACTGTGAAAGAGCTTCTAAGTTTGCTGCCTCCTGAAGCATTAGAAGCAAAGAGCACTCCAGGTAATCCTGCCATTTCATTTGCCGCATCACTTGGAATCACAGAAATTGCTAAGCTCATGGTTGAAAAAAATAATGGTGTGCTACGAATTATAAACCAACATGGGCGAATCCCACTTGTTGTTGCCGTACTGAATGGGAAAGAGGATATGGTACGTTATTTATACTCTGTGACACCCGAGGAGGAGCTAGATCCAGACACTAGTAAAAATGGTGCTACTTTTCTTACTGGTGCAATCACCGCAGAAATGTATGGTAAGGGATCCAGATCTTACCAGACAGAAAGTTCTACAACTATTTCAGTAGTGTTACGTTCGATTGCATAATTATCACAATTATCTACAGATATTGCTTTGGATGCGCTAGAACTTTACCCAAACTTGGCTGTTTCCGAAGATTTGTTCGGAAAGACTGCTATTGCTGAATTGGCTCGGAAGTCTTCTGCATTTCCAAGTGGAAGCCGATTTGGATTGTGGCAGAAATGGTTATATTCATCATGTTAGTGACCTCCTTTTCTTATATATTTTCCCTTTTAGTTTATAGAACAATCAATGGGCATTTGAGCTCGAGTCCCACTAGCATTTTAAATTAAAAACAAGGTATATGAGCTCAAATATGAAGCTCAACCGTGTCACGTTCTAAGTACATTTTCCAATTTAACCTCTGCAGGTGTTCAGTCTGGTTTTTATGAAGAATTAATCACTGATATTGCGAATTCGTTCCCCAGAATATCGACCCCCAGAATACGGTCCCCTAAAGGTATTTCTGGAGAAATAAGCACTGATGTGGAATCGCCCCACAGAGTACGGTCCCCAAAACGGTCCGGCAGCAGAAACATTTCTGAAGAAATAATTTTTATGAGCAAATTTTCAAGGTCCCCAAGTGGAAGTCGATTTGGATCCTGGATGCAACACTTATACTCATCATGTTAGTGGCCCCTCTTCTATACCATCTGTTTCACCTTTATGCATCAAAATTTGGATTTGCTCCGGCACCATTTTTCTTTGTTAATATCTTTCTTTTGAAAAGGATCAGTAGGGATTCGAGTACATGAGTTGGCTACTACTAAAAGTTTCTTCCTCCTTTAATCATGATTTTATTTTCAGGTTTATGTGTAGTTCCAGGTGTAAAGGACATACAAAAGAGAAAGATAAAACATGCTCAGGTCCTTGTACTACTAAAAGTCGTTTGCTCAGCTATAGGCCTCCTGACTGTTGAAGAACTCAAAGATGGAAAAGTAGATGATGCGATCCATCTAACCGCAACTAATGGGAATATCGAAGTTTTCATGGAGCTTCTTGATGCAAACCCTTCTTTGGTCTATGCCACATCTTCAAGCAAAAGGACCTTGTATCACCAAGCTGTTATGTCACGCCAAGTAAATATCTTCAATTTTATATCTTCAATGGGCCAAAGAGATTCTAGAGCAATTGCTTTGGATGAATCTCAAAACAACTTGTTACATTTTGCTGGAGTTTTGCCATCGCCCTCTCAATTAGATAAAATATCTGGTGCAGCTCTCCAAATGCAAAGGGAGCTTCAATGGTTTCAGGTAGTTACTGCACTTGTGTACTTTCGCTTTTCCAAACAAATTATTTGTGTGTTCGATGCAAATTCGTATTTTTATAGACATAAAGTTCCCTTACACTTATTTCTCTCTCAATCATTCTAAAATGCAGGAAGTTGAAAAGATTGTGCAATCAAAATTTAAAGAGTTTGTTAACAAAGACGGTATAACACCTGCACAATTGTTTACAAAAGAACATAAAGCCTTGAAGAAAGATGGAGAAGCATGGATGAAAGAAACAGCAAATGCATGTATGCTTGTTTCAGCTCTTATTGCCACAGTAATGTTTGCAGCGGCCTTTACAGTACCCGGTGGAAATGTTGAAAATACAGGAACCCCTTTCTTCTTGAAAACAACAGCATTCACCATCTTTATCGTATCAGACGCAATTTCGCTCTTTGCGTCATGCACATCCATCTTGATGTTTTTCGCGATATTAACAGCACGCTATGCTGAACAGGATTTCTTAAAATCCTTACCGAAAAAGTTGATTATTGGTCTCGCGTCCCTTTTCATTTCTATAGCAGCCATGATGGCTGCTTTTGGAGCGACTCTTGTTATTGTTCTCCAGAATAGAGTTACTTGGGTTTCCATTCCCGTGACTTTGCTGGCGACTGTACCTGTTGCTTTATTTGGATTTTTACAGTTTCCATTATTCATTGACATAGTCCGATCTACTTATGGAACTGGAATTTTTACTTGCAAAAAGCTAATTTGAAGAATAACAACTAGTTATAAATTTCATCTATTTTCTTGTTATTTTACGTACCAATTGCTTTAAACATTTGCAAATCTCTACATTAATCGATTCATATATATATATATATGCAAACATTGAACAAGAGCTGAAGACTAGAATGCATTCTTGATACTCATAATACCATGCTTTACACTCATAATTGCAGTTAATTTGTTCTCTTAAGTACTTAATTACCTTCATCAATATATGTTCATTCAATTCAATCAGAACTACATAGAATATTATTTCCCAAAATTCAAAACAATCCTCCAACATCAGGAAAAAATATGTCTTCAAGCTTCATCAAGTTTTCTTTGGAACCATTTATTAAATCATACATAAGTTCTTCGTTAGCAACTTTCCACAAATTATTTTGTGGCTGCACAGATTCAACCTCTGAGTTGGTTATTAACGTGTCATTAGTACCCTCTTGATCTTGGGCAGCAGTGTTATCCCCTCCAACGGCTATGGAATCATCAGCTGCCACTGGTTCAACAGCTGCCTCGAGTGAGTTAGTGGATAAATCCAAATTGTTTTCTGTCTCATGTTGGTAACCTGATGGTAACGGATATTGATAACAAGTATCAGAAACAAACGGTAGATTCGGTAGAGCTTGATAATTGGGGATATTTTTGTACATAGGATCACCCCATGCCTGCAGTTGCTCCTGAGTTTCCAACACGTCATCTTGGAGTACCGATGTAGAAGAAAAACCTTGGAATGTTGAAGCTTGTTCATTAACTATGCAGTTATTCAACCAAAATCCTGGGAGACCAGTATTATTACTTGATTCTTTTGTGGATAAGGATGCATATGGTTGATACTGCAGATGATTATTCAGCAGCTGGTACTACATTACCGAAGGAAATACTTGAATTCTGGCAGTATTGGAACCCCCGCCATTGTCCAATGCGGGATGATAACTAGTATTTGCATAATGTTGACCTTCAATTGTCGTGTTATGAACTTTAAAACCATCTTGACAAGCTACAGCTTCATTGACAACCTCATACTTATTGAATGACGATACTTTCTTTGATAATGAGGATGCTTTCTTTGATGATAAGGATGCTTGCTTTGATGATGAAGATGTTGATCCTCCGTTCTTGTTTCTTTTCCTTCTGATCTTATCAATCGCATAATCTAACATTTGTTGACCTTTTAGGATTGAGTACTCGTCCATGTTCCAGGTAAAGGTTTTTCTATCGGACGTTAGTGTTTCCTTCTTCCTTTTCTGACCCTGAACAGCATTATCAGTGAATGTATATTTCCTATACTTTACTGTATATGATAAGTCTGTATAAATTACTACACCTGTAACACCAAATTTCCAAATTTTAATTAGTATAATTTATATATACTCTTCGGTTTCAAAAAAACTGGCTTATTTGGTTTTTGTATAGGGATAGATATAGAATCAAAACCAAGAATGCATGTTTAACCAAGAATCAATACCAATATTTATTATCAAGAATCAAGATTTCAAATTGGTGATAAAAGGTATGATGCGTTACCTGCGTTATTCGATGTCCAGGTTCCATCTCCGGCAGTTCTACTTACCCGACTACCGTTGTCCCACTTTTTCGTCAACTTAGTAAAGAAATACAACGAATCATCGAAATTTTCATCATAAGACGCAAATTGTTTATACCTTTCTTTACCCTGTTAAAACGTATTTTCCAAGTCCTGTGATTCTTTCCCATAAATTTCCCCAGTCTCATATATATGTTTACTTGGAAGAGGTTTACCTTCGATCTTCGGAATCAAATAGTGTTTTATGATCACTTCATCGCTTGGCTTGAAACGATAACCAATTGGTGTTTGCAATTCATTCATGTTTGCTTTCTCGTAAACTGAATGAATCCAGAACAAAATAAAAATAAAAATACGTACTGATCTCGCAAGCTCTCACAATTAATCACATGTACTGTGCATTTATGAATTCCTTCTAGGATACTAACTAGTTTCCTCCTGGGATAATAGTTAGCAAACCATTTTTCTTGTGTAAGCTTTCCTATTACGAAGAATTTTGCGAAAGCTAACTTGTTAAATTCCCAGGATCCACCGTAAGTTTCTTTCTTATTGTTTCCCTTTTTGACAGACAAAGAAACACTTTCTGCGGGCCAAAATTATAAGTCCAGTCCAATAGCATTGGTGCTATCGAGACTAATTGGGACGACAAATAATATATCGTTACTGGGTATCACGGTGGCCCCGGCTCCACCTCTCTTTTTTCGTTTACATAGTTTATGTCTACGCACCAACCCAGACCGAAGAACAAAACGTAAGTCCTGTCATCTATTCCTGGTCCAATTATTAATTTTGTATTTCGGAGTAGTTTCACACTGCCTTATAATCGAATTAAATAGCTTTAATATTGTTATTACCATTCGAAAAATGCGAATTGCAGCATGTCAACTGCATAATAAAATAAAATAATTCTTAACACTTGGTACATTTATAATTGACTCTTGGTACTTCACGATGATCGATTTCCTTCGTCTAATAATTGGTTATAATTCTTTAGGATATCCATTAAAAAGTTTGTTCATTTATATTGAAGGAAAAAACAATTGTGTATCTTCCATTACGTCAATTCTAATTAATCACAAACTATAGGGTAATAACTGTCTTATTCAACAAATATATCCCAAAAAATTCAGAATGATATTGGGTTCATTATATCCCATGGGCACATTCATCGATGATAATTATTTGTTAAATGACATAATTCTTTATACTTGGTACATCATCTTTTAATTAGTATTATGCGTCACGTAGTCTCCGGTATTCAACACATGGTTTTTGGCTTGGACCTTCCGTGAAACACTTTAAAATATCACTACTATGCTTATGTTATCCAGGCATTCCCATTGATAAAGTCCAGTTTATGTTATCTAGGTATCACCATTGATGTTTTCCTAAAAAAGATTATTGGTGTCTTTTTTATTCGTTTACTCCTGGATAATTGAATGGTAACACTAATTATTTTTTAATTAGTTAACTCCTGGATAACTAAATGATGATGTTGATTAAATCTGAAAATCATCTATCGATTAGGTGAAAATCAATAACAGTCAAGTATACCATGACATATATGGGGAATGCTAAGTGTTTTTATCTTACAAATTAGAACATGAAAGAGACTTCTGAGAAGTCGAACCATAAAATTCCCAAATTAGTATTCAGCGAGATATTTTATTATAAAATCCGAACAATGTTGGGATTCTAAACAACAACTATATATGTCCCATGTGTATTCATCTATGATACAATTACTTATTAAATGAGCTAACTCTTGACACTTGGTACATCTTGTAATTGATACTTGATTTTCTTGACAACTCTCGACACTTGACACATAACAAAGATCGAGATCCCCTCATCCATCTTTCATTTAAACATTACTACTGTTGCATTAATGCTTGACACGTCGTAAGTATATACAATTGGATGTGTAACTGTCATCAACATGTGACAACAAAAGGAACAACATTCACATTAAATATTCATGATTTATTGGGTAGGAAAGAACTAACATCTGTATGATTTGTCTTACAACGACAAATTATTATGTCTTTTCCATTATATGCTGACGATAACTTGGATATCCAACTTCTTCCGAAAACATATGATCATATACCTTTGGTTGACCTTTAGTATATTTTTCTTTGCTTTAATAGAGAGTTTCGTTTTCTGTAATCCCTATACGTACATATTTTAATGTTTGAAAAAGAACTGGGTCATCTTGTTTATCTAAAGGTTCATCACAGATAAATTCGTGATAAAAAATGTTCAGGACGTACATGGTTAACTAAAATATTGATTTATGGTTAAATAAACTCAGCATTTATAACACACTGTAATTTTGAATGTCAAAATTAGTTATTATCATGTAATTGGTTATGCAGATGATGAAGATCAAAGATCTTTCGTAAAAATAAATGATGTTAAAAAAGGTTTATTTTTATTCATAGAATTAACACTTTGTAAAATTTTACTTATACTTCCTCTGTGTTTAAAAAAGAGATACTATCACTTTTTCAATTTGGCCTATTTTTAGGCTAAACTGAAAAAATGACAGTATGTTTTTTTTAAAATAGAGGTAGTATTGCCTTAATAAATAAGATTTATTAAATCATGTTAGGTTTCTCCCTCGTCAAAATTTCATAATTACTCAAACTATTGGGATTTGTGTGTTGTAACAATCATAGTTAATGTAACGAAATCACCATGCATATTATTTTACGTAAATCGATGAGTCATATTGTTTGCATTGCTCGAACCTATTATCGTTTAATTTCTTACAACCGTTAATTCGAAGTAAATACACATAATATAAAACTCCAAACTATATAAAGAAGATACTCTTCGAAGGTGGTAGCCAATGAGATAATGCATATAAGGAAATTCACCTTTATACATAGAATTTGTGGAGTATTGTCCTGTTATTTAATAAGTTTTATTAATTCAACAATAAATAACGTCTAAGTTAACTTTATATTTACAACAATAGGTTATTCCAGGATGAAATTAAGTTTGCAATTATTTATAAATTTTTTATCCTTAGGATAATAAATGTTTTATTTAGGTAGGGAAATCAAAGAATTTCTCGATGGCATCTGCTGCTTGATTACCATTTTTATT
The DNA here is from genome assembly GCA_023531105.1 of Papaver atlanticum. Lineage (NCBI taxonomy): Eukaryota > Viridiplantae > Streptophyta > Magnoliopsida > Ranunculales > Papaveraceae > Papaver > Papaver atlanticum. The sequence goes on along the minus strand of JAJJMB010001778.1, from coordinate 1,113,527 downwards.
GATAAAACTTGACTTTCCAAAAGCTAAAATCTTTTAATAACTGTTTTATTTTCCCAAGGCTACGTCTTATGGTTCTCCAAGTTCAAGTAAAAATTTGAATACACACCGGTTTGAATTGGGGACTAAGTTTTATGGTTTTGTTTGACTCAGCACATTGCACATAATTTTTTGGTGCAGCTGCACCCAATGATTTAGCACAAAGAATGGAACAGTTGGATTGCCGACGAATGTGTGGATATGATGTCTCAAATATCTTTGGGCGTAACAAATGTAATTTCTCTACGCTAAATTGTTGAATACGTAAAACTTGATTGAACTTCTTATTTAAGTTGTCGATTGATCCACAACTTGAGTTTGGACTTTGGAAATGCCTTCTTAAGCTTGAACGATGAACTTGGAGAACCATAAGACTTATCCTAATAATTCACTTAATTTCCACATAGATAATAGGAGTAGGATTAACAAATAACTGAATAACAATCTTTGCATCAGCTTCGATAGAAAATAAATATTAGATACTAATAAAACTATAATTAAATTCCATGTCAAATTAAGATAAGGCTATAAATCGCCAGTTCTATGGGTTTAGGAATTCTTAAAAACTAAACATTAATTTATCAAGAAATAACCGTAGAGGTGTATTTTTAAACCAAAAAATAGGTAGATCAGAGTTACAACTATTGGTCTATCAATAATAATTAAGTATTTATTTATATTAAAATAGTAGCACATAACTTTATTAAGAAGAGATACATTAAAACCATATGGTTAGTGATCGATCGAAGAAATAAAGCCTAACTTGCATTAGAAATAAAGCCTGAGAAATTCAGATTTGTTTTTGAAGATCAAGCATTATTTGTTAGAGAGTAATTTCATACCTAACTTGTATTGTAGCACCAAACTCAACATAATTGTCAGAGTAGAAGCTTGCTAACATCTCACTATGTGCATATCCATATGCTTTTGAACCTTTTTTTTTTTTTAAACATACTTTTACACCAACACGTGCCGTTTTGATTTTTTGGTCTGTAGCGTGTTCTACCCATGTTGGAAATTTTAGTTGTGCAAGGTAGAATGATGGAGAACAATACGGCTCTACGTTCAATGTTCAATTGCTTCTACAAAGGAACTAAAAAATGCAAATTCCTAAGTGTAGTGCGCATTCAACATTCAAGATTCAAGGGGAAAAACGTGGCCTTTTTCCCTTGAATCAAACAACATCCATTTCTTGAATCTTGGATCCCGTAAGGGTTAGCCGCTAAATTTGGGTGACGTTTCCTCCCTTGCATGTTGAATTTTGCACGCCCACTATATTAAGCCTAAGCAAGGGATACCGCAGATTTCAAAATAGGTACAAAGTATTCTGATTCCGTCGCATGTGTTCTATGGCAAGATAATTATTTTTCCAGGATAGTATACACTACAGGCCTGGGTACGCATTCCGGAAGGGTCCCTCTCCTCGGATTGCATGGATAGTTCACCTTCTACATAATGTTGCACGTAGCTAAACACATAATTGTAAGACTACTGCCAAAAAGATAATTGTTTGGATTAGTTATACTTACTGTTCTTGGGGTCTTAACCCTTTGCAAAAACTTTTAGCATCTCTGGTGTGTCTCTTCTTCTCAGCAACGATGAGTACATATAACAACCTTCTTTACACTATAGAACAAAAGCATCGCCCAACAAAACTCATGAGAAACATAAATTCCTGTGAAAATCATATCCTACAAACATTCGATGAAATGATGTTAAAGACAATATGCTGGATCCTCCACTCCGTTTCAGTGCTACCTTAGTCACCAACCTTCTAAACATCTACTACCTATACACAACAGTATTGCAAGACCTACCAATGCTCAGGGTGAAATCCAATGCTAAAGTGTGAGCCAATGCAGAGGGGTCTATGACATGCCAACAATACGCAAAGGAATTACCTTACAGTGAATGGGATGGGGAGCAGAGGAATGAGAAATTGCCCTGATATACGGATGAGACTTCAGAAATGTCAATCAACATATTCCAGTACAGTCAGTTAGCAAAAACGCTACTAACAGAGTTCAAACACTGGTACTGCAATTATCCATCGATGCAGTGAATTGCAAAGGAGCTGCTCTCCTGAATAATCTCTTGAAGAAAGATTTTCTGCGAATCCCGATGCAACTGGCTAGTAACTTATAGAACCGGATTCTCCCCACTTATGAGAACCCTATTATTTACCAAAGTGAAAACGATTCATACAGGTTACTGACCGTTACCAAAAATTAACATGCAAGTAGCTGGACATGGCAAATACTACAACTACCATACCACATGTCCAGACAATGGAGATGTATTCTTCGATGGAGATGTGGGTGTATTCGAACGCATAATGCACACCAGCAACAGTGTGGAGCATGATGAATATACTATCGCGATGCACATAAATCAAAATTTTGAAAACGATAATTACAATGTGGAGTCTTTACAGTTTCATCATGGAGGAGCAGATCTACGTTGGTAATTTCGTTAGCTGACATAAAATATAATACTGCCACTTACGCAGAACCCGCAGCTTAACCATTAGAGGTTTTCCTGCCTCTATATCATTTAGTTCACAGAACTAAACCATGAGAGATTTTCCTGCCTCAATATCATTTAGTTCACTTAAATTGCAACAAATATTCTTGGGCAGGTTTTTTGGGACAGTGCTCGTTATCTGGGATGTCGTGGCGTTCACCTAATTCAACATAACTTGCATTATAGAACGGTAATACAAACAAAAATCATAAAGAGAACACCACTACGACGTATAACAAATACAGAATAATACTACTCTGTGATTCACAATGGGTACCGCGACACGGATAACAAATAAAAAATTTGCATATTTATTAATTATTACCGCGACACAGATAATTCAGCAGTAAAAGTGACCGCGACCCAAAATATACGAAACCCAATTAGAATGCATATAATACGTTACCCTATTGAGAATAAGGAAAATGGAAAATGGAGATAAGTCGATTCTCAAACTTAAATTAAGACATTTCGACTCTACAATAGCATGAAAACGTTGTCCATTGTTTCCTGGCTAAGCCTTGTTTTTTAAAATCCCAATAACAGTACGTTCGATACACTATGTAATTTCAATTTACATGTTTATGAGTCACAGAATGCACCAACGATATTTATGTAGAGACTCTCACAGTTAAGTTTTTCCTTTTCAGATAAATTAAATGGATAAATCTTAGTATGCATTATCAAACAAAGAAGAAACCTACGCGTGTTACTTAGCTGTAGAATACATGAGCAAGAAACAAAAACGAATTCCAGATCACTCTGCCAGTAATGACATCAAGTTATTATCAACCCTTTCCATTTGTAACTAACCAAAATAGAAAAGATAGTCCAACCAATACTGTGATCATAACCTTGTTTCTGTTTTTTAAATGTTTCTGAAGCCAAACTAATTTTATCATACCAAACTCCATGCAGCCATTTTATGTAAAGGTTGTGTCATTTCTAAAACATAAACCTAACCAACATTACAGCGTCCAATGTTTGTTCTTCTATCAAAATCTCCAATACAGTCTATATCAGCAGGGTAAAATTGTAAATAAACTTATAAAACGCAGTGAACTAATAATTTTAACATTTCACATCTTCAAATGAGAAGTACGTAACAAAGTAAAAAGGAACAACAGATATTAGATAATGAGACACAGTAGACGCAGAGAACCATTATTTTCTAAGTGCGGTCATTTTTCAAAGTGAACAAATCTGATCTGAAGATAAACGTGAAACATCTCTTAACAAATCTGGTCCCAAGATAAATGTGAAACACTGAAATATGAAGGCATGAAAAGTCAAAGTTTAATCAGACATAAGAAAATCAAACAATAAAAGAACCCAGAAAAGAACCAACATAAGAGAACTCAGTTTAAAATGGATATGATATACAAATGAGGATGAGGGCTAAGGCATTGAAGCATGGGATATTTTTTCTGGGTAGATTCTCTCGTACCTATTTTTAATAATTTTGATTACTCTATTTTTAATAAACATATACATTACAAAGAAAACACACAATTCCACATTTTAAAACCAATGAAGAAAACAAATAGTCTTTTCCGAGTATTAACTTCAGCAGGGAATAGCTTCCATTCAATAATAATATGAGTACCAAGATCAGAATTCACAAACATATAATAGACAACAAAAGCAATAATTATGTAAATCGATATCGACAAAATTTCAAGACTACAACAAATCCACCATCAGCAGCAAGCAACAACAATCACTGCCACCCCAACGACCAAACCCCCAAATTATTTAAGAAATTACATACCAACGTGAAAACAAAACAAATTAGTTCGTATTTGAAGGGGAAATATAAACTTACTCCAAGTCCACTGTTTCTTGGACAACCACTGCAAGAATTGCAGTCAACCCATAGCATATATATTAGTTCTTGTATCAATCTTTATATCGAATTCCTGCCACAGTCGGATTTGATTTGATTCTCTAAAGCCTGAAAATTCCCAAGGATTTTTAGCGTTTGGTCAATTAGATATACCATGAATGAAAAAATCGAATTAGAAGCATAAAAAGCTTACGCTGATAAAAGTTCTACAAAATAAAGGATCAACAGAACCTTGATTTGGGTTCAGGTGCATATATTTTTCTCCCGAAGCCCTTTCTTTCTCATGGAAAACTGAATTATAAAAAATGAAAAGAAAAAAATACCTTCATTAGATGAAACCTAAGTTTCAATTTCTGTTACCAAAATCTCTACTTACCTAGAAAATCACTTCATATTCAATATCCTTGGTAACGAAGCCAATATCCTCGCCTTTAAAGAACGAAGAAGCTTAGGAGATAAAAGAGGAACACGTCTTGATCAAATCGGAAGCATAAACCTCTAACCAAAGATTTGTGAAATAAGAAAAACCCAGAAGATTCTCCAGCGAGTAAACCCTATACTTTCCGCAGGTAGTTTCAACTTTCAAAGAAATATAGTAAGATTCCATATATAGAACAAATTCGCAGTACGAATTGTTAAAACCGTAAGCTTCCCAGCCGTCCAATGACTACTCCATCCGGAGATTCCCGTCTTTTGGATCGGGTCTATATTAAACGTGGTCCATCTAATAGCTTTTGTCATCATGGGGACAAATACCATACCTTTTTATAACAATGATGTGACCCACTTGTTATCTTTCTTTATAATAAGAGACCCCAAGTCACCACATGTCATCCCCATATTTACTCTTGGATCTGGTGAGGCCACATCAGCATTAACTTTCCGTATCATCATCATATGATTGGCTGCTCCCCTAAGACACAATCCAGTACGAAACTCCAAGAGTCACTTTTCGTTTAAGACACAATACCAACAGTCAAGACACAATACCAACAGTCACTTAAATAAAGACGCGTCTCCCTACAACCAAGCCTATCTGCAATTTCAAATATATAACACAACCCTTCACCCAATAGTTGCAAACTCTCACATGTCATGTTCAATTGACGCAATTTGAAATGTATAGCATAACCACAAAAACATTTCCATGTTTATGTACTGTAACCACCCAATTTCAAATATTTATAGAAACTCTGCGCTTCCAATTGGAAGTCTCCGTCATAATGAATGTATCATACAAGCACTGCGTTAGAAAAAGAAGAGAAGAACAGAGAAATTTTTTGTCAGAACGAAAAAAGAACAAACCAACGATGGTTGCAAGGTAATAATTTGGAACAAAAGTTACAGTACCTCTCATCAACATGTATACGTATATATATGACAGTTGTATTTGATGGTGTAGCAATACAGAAAATAAGAAACGGCCAACACCCTGTATAGCAAAAGTCGATCACATGCTGCATTTGCTGGTGTAGCAATTCGAAACCGCAAACACACTGCAAAGGAAAACTCAATCACATGTTGTATTTGCTGGTGCAGCAATTCGAACAGAAAATAAGAATCCGTGAACACACTGCAAAGGAAAGATGAGAAGTTAATCACATATTTTCTCATTAAATTGTTCCGGAACGGTTACGAGTACTGTAGGGGCAAAATATCGCTCGACCAATAAGAGTGCGCGTCAACATTAAGAGAGCGAGGCAATATCAAGGTTGCGCGTCATTTATACATTTCAAGAGTGCGCGTCATTTATACATTTCAAGAGTGCGCATCATTTATACATTTCTTTGGTGCGCGTCATTTATCAACGGAGCCGTGCTCCAATATCAATAGAGCCGCGCTTCAATATCCGAAATAAAGAGGTTATTAGCTGTACTCTACTACATATTAGCTGTCATCCACTATATAAACATATATATATAAAGAAAAAGGTAGGAGAGAGAAAGAGAGGTCAACTTTATCTTTTGCATTCTCACCTTCTTCCTTCATCACAAAACTAGATCTAGAGTTCTACTAGAAACCCATTAATGGAGATTCCAAATGTAATACTCATGTAATTCCAACACTCATAGTGAAGAACCATGGATGTAGATCACATTGATTGAACCATGTGAAAAATCCTTGTGTCTATTTTACATTTTTAGCATTTCATCTTCATTTTCATGTCTAATATGTTTAGATTTATAGAAATTTCTAAGGGGTGTTAGTTGTGGGATTTCCTACAACTACATTTTGGCGCTAGAAGGAGGGGAAAAAACGAGTAAAGGATTTATCCTACCTCTTACCTTGTTGGTTCAATAAGAAATTTCAATGAAATCATCAACTGTGTACATATTTCTAGATCTCCAAAATTCAGGGGGAAAAATGGAAGTTTTAGTGGAAAAATTTCATCTTCAGAAGACAAATGATCATGAAGTTCAAAGAAATCCAATAACAGCAGGAGAAAGAGGCAAATCTTCAAAGGAGATGAAGGAAGAACGAAATGCAATATGTTGTCATATCAAGAATGAAGGGCGATTGAATGAAATAAGTTGTCTGTCAGGTGAAGTTAAAAGCAATAAGTTACAAGCGTTACATCTATTTTCAAAACCGCATGCTAGCACAAATGTTCCAAGGTGGAGAGAGTAAGCTACATGTCGTGCGTTCGATTTCTACTTTGCACGGTATTTTCTATCGCATAAGAGAGTTGGGACAGATGGTCAAGGGCGAAATTCACGAAGCTTGGAGTAACGCGATCAAATCCGCCCTCACGCATATTTTTTACAGAACAGCAGAGGGAGAAGATATCAATAAAATTGCAGTGTTGTTCAGTTATGCCGCACACAAGATGTAGCACAGATGGTTATAACTTATAAGTGAAGATTATGAATTTAGTGGCAGGCGTTTGAATCCCACATCATATAGATTTTTAACATATTTTAGGAACACAAAAGGGCGAAGATATCAATAAGAGGGCGGCATTGTTTTCAATTTCACAAACAGAAGTTGTAACAGTTGGTTAGAGGCGAAGATAATGAGTTTAGTGATGCGCGTTCGAATCCCATATCATGCGTATTTGTTCGCATATTTTTTGGAATACAAAAAGCGAAGATAATGATAATCTTAAAGCGCGGTTACATCCTCTCACAAACAAGAGCTTGAACAGTTGGTTAGGTGCGTTAACTTCGCGCAGCATGAAGCAAAATCGAATCCCACCCTACTCATATTTTTTAGGTTGCCAAAGGCGAAAATAAAGTCAAATATCAGCAGTGAGCGTTTATTATGCACAACAGAGTCTGCACAGTTGGTTCAAAGGGAAGAGTACAAGCTTGGAGTCATGCGTTCGAATCCCATCTCCTGCATGGATTTTTGCAGATTTCGCTCACACTAGTTCAACAGTTAGAAGAAAAGGGGCCAAGGCTACAATTATCAAGGGCGATATCAACGCACCAAGAGAAATTAATTAATAACTACAAACTTACATCAAGATAACTAGAGCACCACAACAAGAAGAAAGAAATGCAAAGAAGAAAAGGATAACAAACACAAAGAAAAGCAAAAAAGAAGAAGGCAACAATAAGAAGGAAAATAATGACACAATACAAATAGAAGAAAATGAAAAAATAAGACCTTAATAGAAGGCAACATAAGTAAAACCTCTAACTAGGGAGGCTAGGCATCCAATTGTGGCGTGAGGCTAGGCATCCAATTGTGGCGTGAGGCTAGGCATCCAATTGTGGCGTGCACCCTAGTTCGTATAAAAACAAGAGGCAACAATAAGACCTAACGCGCGTCATAATTGGGGAAAACCTAGTTATCATGACTTAGGCGAAAGCTACACCGACCCTGGAACCCGAGTCATGAAGATTTGGGGTGAAATAAAAGCCCATCCAGCAGAGGAGCCTTAGTCGAAAGACTAAGGTGAGAAGGTCTCTCCTAAGGAGTGTAGAAACTCGATCAGGGCGTCGGGGTACACGGTTGAGTCAAGAGTGCCTGGGGCGTCTGGAGCGTACCTGGCCGCTCTTGAAAAGTCCTGACTATGATACACTCGGTCTTCAAGAAACCCCACTTAGGGTGCGGTCTCGTAACCATAAGCCATATTGGCGGAGGGATAAGGGGCCACGAACACAACTGATTGTTGCATCACTGGATGGGAAGAGCCCACCCTAACTCAGTAGGGGTAAGCTTCCTTGAAGGGGCAGTCAGGGGGAATATAATGACGGCACCCTCCATTAGGGAGATGAATTTTGTCAAAGACGACAATGTCATGGGGCTTCTACTCACGGGAGTATCTAGGCCTGTCGCGTGAAAAACATCCTGCAGAGGCAAAAATACAAGAGATGATAAGGCAAGATCAATGGGTCATTACTTGAAAGGGTAGTGACCGCCTGCAATTTTTCCGCCCGACCAAATGAATACCTAGAGGAAAAATAAGACTTCTACTTAGGGAGGCGCAATAAGACCACACAAAAAACACGAAGACCTATATATAGTGATTATATTATTATTATACGATACTAATAATGCATGAATAAACAAAGGAGGCGATAAGACAATGCGATACAATGAACTAAAGATGGACAAAGAACTAAAGGGAGAAAGATGAAGCACAAGCAAAAGAACATGCGAGAAATAATAAGTGCGAAGAGGAACGCATATACTAAAGACAAAGCCAAAACAATGAAGAATGGAAGCAATTTGAAGCAACATCAATATTAGCGCGGCAAAATAAGCTAAGTAACACAAACATTAGCTATACATTCCATTTAATCAGCAATAGATAAGCATTCTCATCATATAAGCATCACATTCTCATCATGAAAGCATCGCATAAGCATTTCATGGCATAAGCATCGCATACACATTTCATGGCATAACCAACATATGCGTTATAATCGCCCAAACATTTTCCAAATTTTTATAAATATGAAATAATGTCGCATGATAAAGCACAAAAGAATCAATATCATGCAGGAAGCTGAGGCAGGATAAACAAGATGGCATCGCCAAAGGAGTATGCAATTATTTCGCTCACATCAACAACTTGAAACCATTATACCACTGCATGAGAAGAAAAGATGAGGCAGAGGATGGACAACAATGAAGGGCGGTACCAACAATTCAAAGAGAGAAGTACTCCACATCCACAAAGAAGAAGGACTTGAAGAAACAACTCGCTCATCCAACGCTTTCTCAAGGATTCTCCCTTCATAAATAAAGAACAAAGGCGATCATGGACTTCCAAGAAAACATTTGATGTTCTTTACTTCCTCGGTCAGAATCATTTCCAAAGAAGACGCTCACTCATGAACAACAAGAATCCTCAACAACAATGGAGTATGCGAAATAGAAGTTATCTCACAGAAATCACACACAACAATTCATTACACCTCCAACATCAATAATCCACGAAGCTTCATCTTTACAAGACCAAACACACTCAAGCTCAACAAAATCTCCAAAGCATCAAGCCCATTGAAGCTTCAAGCCGTTCAACATCAACAACAAACCCTCAACCTCAAACACCATGATCCTCACAAAAGTTCAACACCATTTCAACTACTCCAACACCAAGTACGCAGAGGCAAAATTGAAAACAATGAATCGTTCCATCAAGGAATTGTGATCAAAACCAACAACAAAGTTTCGGAACTTCACAAAATAATAGAGGCAAGTACGTACTTTTGAAGTTTAGTATTCTTTCCTTCGTTCCTTCAACAACAAAGATCAAAGACTATTCTAATCGTCTCGCTCCAACAACTACAACAAGGAGGATTTTTCCTTAAAGATCGCTCTTCAAGCAATATTAAAAAAAGAGAGGCAAAATGTAGGGGCAAAATATCGCTCGACCAATAGGAGTGCGCGTCAACATTAAGATAGCGAGGCAATATCAAGGCTGCGCGTCATTTATACATTTCAAGAGTGCGCGTCATTTATACATTTCAAGAGTGCGCGTCATTTATACAATTCCTTTGTGCGCGTCATTTATCAACAGAGCCGTGCTCCAATATCAATAGAGCCGCGCTTCAATATCTGAAATAAAGAGGTTATTAGCTGTACTCCACTACATATTAGCTGTCATCCACTATGTAAACATATATATATATAAAGAGAAAGGCAGGAGAGAGAAAGAGAGGTCAACTTTATCTTTTGCATTCTCACCTTCTTCCTCCATCACAAAACTAGATCTAGAGCTCTACTAGAAACCCATTAATGGAGATTCCAAATGTAATACTCATGTAATTCCAACACTCATAGTGAAGAACCATGGATGTAGATTACATTGATCGAACCATGTAAAAAATCCTTGTGTCCATTTTACATTTTTAGCATTTCATCTTTATTTTCATGTCTAATATGTTTAGATCTATAGAAATTGTTAAGGGGTGTTAGTTGTGGGATTTCCTGCAACTACAAGTACAACCCAAGTACAAGAATCACCTGGAAATTACCGAAAACAACCAGACTCCTACCAACCAGTTCGTGTTGACAAAATGGACATTGATGATACTCTACAAAAAAAGGTTCGTTCACCTTCGATTTTTTTTCTTATACGTGTAAAATAACACTACATGTATCCTTTGAAGCTTTCCTAATAAAATACAACGACCTCATGTAGGAAATCATGATGATAGAATATCTCGTTTTGCGATACCCTCCACGATTGCCTTACGCTAAAAAAAGCAAAGAGAGCCGCCTATCTGACTTATATCGTGGCTTCCATTTCTAGCCTACACCAACTTGCTTGGTACTGAAGACCTTTGGATTTGGATTCGGAATAATCTGCTTTGCACCACCATGGGGAATACGTTCGATTCAGAGCTATATAGTCTGGTATGAAAAAAGAAGCGATAAGAGCAAGAAAGCATCTAATTCGAAATTTTGGGTATGCTGTAAAAATGGAAAGGTTAAATTTTCTTGGGTGGATGAACCACAATTTTTGAAGGAACTGTTGAATTACGAGGGAGGACCAAGACCAACAATATTCAGAAACAACGGTAGAAAATACAATTCGATGTTTGCTTTTACATGGACGGATGGAACCATTGATAAAAAAAAAATGATGGAAAGGACCTCATGTTTTCAGAATCAATGGTCGGAATCATTATAAGATTGCACGCCAAAAATGAAACCAGTTAGAGAGTCATCAATGGTCTTATCAAAATGGCACCGAGAATATTGTAGATGAAACTAATATTCTTGCACATGGATCAAAATGGCAAGAGATTATTAAGGAAGAGTTTGAAAAGGCACAAGTCAGATCAAAGATCATTGGCGGAGTTTTCCAGATTAAATCAACTGATGAAGGACTTGCAAAAAGGAAAAACATTCGGCAAACTTCGCGCCGGTAAATATAAATCTCTGAAACTGCAATATTTAACTTAAGATAAAAATGTTCGAGGTAGATACATATCTCACCTATTTTTTTATTTCAGCAATTTACACCATTGGATTTTAAAAGGGAATGCTTCCACATGCGCATATTTTATTGTTCCTGCATCAGAATGACCAAAATCTCCTTCAGACATTGAAATAATCGTATCAGCAGAAAGACCAAATAGGGATGCTGATCCAGAAGGATATGAGGTTGAATTCCAGTTTTTTAATGCAATGGCTATGTCGAGATCAAAATCCCAATACACACAGTGCATGCAAAATAATAAATGCCCGAAGCGTTTTCCAGAAAGTTTTTGCAGCCAGACGACAGTATTGATGTTACCAGTTTCTGAGTTTATAATCCAGGAAGACCGACCTGATACTGTCTCAAGGGTATTCAATATTAACTTAAATGAACTAACAAAGGCCTTGCGAGAAGAAAAAACAATTGGAAAAGTTCGATCGGCCGGTAGGTTCGTAAAATGCATTATCTAAGTTAAAATAAAGCATGCAATGTGGATGATGTCTTACATATTTATGCGTTTCAACAATTCACACCATTGAATTTCAAAAGCAAGGGCTTCCTCATGCGCATAACTATTTTTTTTACTACATCAAGAAAATAAACCAAAATCGCTTTCAAACGACGATAAAAATTGAACCAACAGGAATACCAAATTACAATGCGGACCCATAAAGATGTAGTTCAAGTGAATAAAGTAATAGGGTTGGTTGATACGAATTTTACGCACAACGCATTACATACTTCTGGTGCGTATGCACCGGGTTAGAGGCTTGTATTTGTTATTTCTCTCCTCTCCGACAAGGAAGAGAAGGGGTGTACAGCGTACTGCAGTGATATCCGGGAAGAGAACCGGAAAGAGAAAGGCGTCAATCGGGTTAGTCTGCTTTTCAGTCATGTTAATGTAAGTATATGAATTTTTAAGAGATATATAGCTGTTCTTGATAACTTTGTTGTTAGGGTTTTAGATACAAACCAGTTTTTGCTGGCCGCATAAATTTATATCAGTCCTCTTTTAAGTTATTAATTATCAGTTCGGATGCATGAAGTTTGTGCTTACGTTAATTAATTTATTTATTTTTGACAAAATGTAAGTACAATCTTGGACATAAGATTGATTTTTCAATATTTGTCTCGACCGTAGATACTAATGGAGTTTATATGATTAAATTTATAAACCCGAATACCCTAGGTAGAGCCTATAACTGTAAGTTTTCAAGTTACTCGATTCTTATTGTTCCAACTATAATATATACCCATAAAATCTTAACTAGTTGGGAACTATTGTTGGAAGTTAAACCAAGATATGGTGATTTGGTTAGTGGATCAACAAGTATTGTTGACTCAGTATGAAAAAGAGTTGGGATCAACTACTGCAGTTGACGCAGTCAGTTTGGATCAACAAGAGAAGTTGACACAGCGTGTCATATTTAGAAGTCGAGTTAACTTGAGAAGCAAGTTGTGCTGGTTGCTGGTTTTAGAGTTTTACTATGTTTAGAGTTTCTTTGTGTTTCTAGAAGTGTGTTTTATTTAGAGTTTGATTTTATTAGGAAAGTGCTTTGAGTGATCGTCAAGTTTGTGAGACTATAAGTAGGCTATTGAGCCATAAGAATTGTACACCGAAAATGATTATCAATGTAGTCGTTTTATGCTTCCGCGTGTGTTCTCCTCTTTCTTGCTCGATCCTATATTTGGTATTGAGTTGGTAGAGAAGTTGGTTGCGGAAAGATTCATAAGTTTTTTTCGTTTTTGGTAGAGAAGTTGGTTGCGCAAAGGTCCGGTAATAATAAAAGTTGTGTTTTTGGTTTGAGCTGAGAAGATGGTGTAGTTTGTATTTCTGCTGCTGAAGCGTTTGTTGGCTATTGAATCGCGTCATGTGGGTTCAATATTTCATCACTAAGGAATCTAGGTCGAAACTAGGTTGCTGTTAAGTATTGATATTACCGCAGGCAAATCAGGTGAAGAAGGAAAAGTCTATTACTGTTCAAAATAAAGATGAATGAATGAGATATCCAAGGTCTGGAGTTTACGAAGGATTTGAGTTGCTTCTTGAAGCTGTTGTTGATACAAAGTCTGAGAGATAAACAAAGGAGTTATTTCCAGTCGTCGAGAAGGTAAAAGCTTGGTTTGAAGCTAGGCAGAAAACGCAAAGAAGAAATCTGGGTTGCTGTCGTAGTTGAGGTTTTCCGGAAAGTTTGTTGCTGCTACAACAACATTGAGATCGAGAAGAAAAAGGAAGAACTTGAGTCTGTGCAGTTGCTGCTAAGCTGACATGAAGGAGACTTGCACAGAGAGTACCGAATCAGAAAGGAATGATGCTTGGCTAGTGATAGAAAGCCGGAGTTTTTGGCTGTTGCCATTGAATGGAAGCGAAACTTAACAGAGACAGTGGTCATTATTATGGTCGACAACGGAAGAATTGGTGGCAGGTTAAGAACTCGAGGGTGATGGTGATGATGAGACGCTGCTGACGCCGTGATTGATAGAATGAGTCTGTGTTGAAGAGAAGAGTATTGTAACGTTGTGGTGATCATGTTTTTTTTTGGTTAATCGAGAAGAAGATGGTTAACTCAAGTAGTAAAGGGAACTGATGGTTGAGTTCGAGAAGAATTGGCAGTGACTGAAAGAGGAGCGAACTAGGCAGATGAGTTTCTGTCTTCGGTGATTGCAGCTGATAAAGAGTGATAGACAGAGAAGCAGTTAGGGTTTCACGACCTAATAAAAAAGGTGAGAACCAGTATTGTTGCTTTGCCAAAAAAGAGAATGTAAAGTAATGGTACAGTACTATGATGGGTATGTTCGAGGTTGTGAGATGGATTCATGGAGAACAAGTTTGTTGATGATTGGTTGTGAATAGTAACGGTGTAGTGAACCAGAGTTGCTGTGGCAGAGCATTGGAGGTTTTTTGGAAGACGAAAAAGCTTTGGGTGAGTGGTTTATTCAAAGGGTTAAGTCATGAATTCAAAATCGATGAGGATGGAGGATCAAAGTTGGTACTGCAGTCAAGAAGGAACGGTACAGTTTGATGGAGGATCAAAGGTATAGCAGTCAGGAAGGACTGATACAGTTTGATTAAGTTGATTCGAATTCAGAGACTTAGAATGACAAGGAATGTTGGTGATGTTTGAGCTTAAAGGAGGAAGGTAGCATGTTAGAGTTTAAGCTCAAACATGTTGGTGTGGTTGAAGAGTTTGTGGCAGAAACTTGGAATACCAACAAAGTGTGGCATACTTTGTAAAGAAGTACGCTTGTGACAGAAGCGTAACAAGAGAAAGATAGTGAGAGACTCTTGAAAAATAAAGAAGAGAAGAGAAGAAGAAACAACAATAAGGTTGTGAAGAAAGAGAAGCAATCACCAAGGGTGATGTGTGAGAAGATCAACAAGAAGTAGGTGAGTGAAGCCTATGAGTTGTGGAATTTGAGAAGTGAAAACAACAATAGTGAATGAAAATCCAATGAGTTGTAGAGAACAACAATAGTGGGTGAAAATCGCATGAGTTGTGGAAGAGACGTCACAAGGGTGTGATCGTGAGAAGTGAAGCAATTCCAATGTGGAATTTGAAGAGATGAGGTTGAGCTACAATGCTCAGTGAAGAAAGTAGAAGATGAGCTACAATGCTCAGTGATGAGTTTGGTTAGCAAGTTTAATAGAGCACAAGGTGTTTCTAGCTTGTTAAGGATGATGTGCCGCTGCGATAAAGAAGAATGTGAAAATAAGTATGTGATGGTTGCTATGGTATGATAGCAGCACGAAGTGAGTATTTGACAGAATTCCAGTAGGATCATGAAATTGAGATAAGCTATAATAGAGTATCAAGGAGTAAGGGTTTGTTGGTGGTATCTTTGAAGAATGAAAAAAGACAAGAACGTGCTACCACTATTGTAAGTAATTCTAATAGTGGGTGCTGCTACCATTGTTAGTGCTTCTAATAGTTGTATGTTGACGTTTATCAATGGAAGAAGAGGTATAGAAGATGAGAAAAGACAAGGAGGTGCTGAGATCGATTAATGGAAGAAGCTGAGGAGTAGAAGAGGGTTACGGATTTCTTGTTGAATGATATCTTGGTTTAAGGGAGGATGTTGGAAGTTAAACCAAGATATGGTGATTTGGTTAGTGGATCAACAAGTATTGTTGACGCAGTATGAAGAAGAGTTGGGATCAACT
Organism: Papaver atlanticum; assembly: GCA_023531105.1. Taxonomy (NCBI): domain Eukaryota; kingdom Viridiplantae; phylum Streptophyta; class Magnoliopsida; order Ranunculales; family Papaveraceae; genus Papaver; species Papaver atlanticum. Next base: position 1,097,579 of record JAJJMB010001778.1, on the reverse strand, counting down.
ATTGCAGTTGATGCAGTCAGTTTGGATCAACAAGAGAAGTTGACACAGCGTGTCATATTTGGAAGTCGAGTTAACTTGAGAAGCAAGTTGTGCTGGTTGCTGGTTTTAGAGTTTTACTATGTTTAGAGTTTCTTTGTGTTTCTAGAAGTGTGCTTTATTTTGAGTTTGATTTTATTAGGAAAGTGCTTTGAGTGATCGTCAAGTTTGTGAGACTATAAGTAGGCTATTGAGCCATAAGAATTGTACACCGAAATTGATTATCAATGTAGTCGTTTTATGCTTCCGCGTGTGCTCTCCTCTCTTGCTCGAAAAAATTCCGGTATTTTTGATGGCTTCTCTTAAATGTACCCCACACTTTTATTAACTATCGACCAAAAATTTTAAGTTAAAACGAAAAACCAAAGTTACCAAACGAGTCCTAATTTTGTAACTAATAATCCTAGTTTTTCCCCAAAATTAAAAATATGAACCCTAATTTTTTTTTTATCCAAACTAAATTATATTCAATTTCTTTCAAATCGTTCTCTCGTTATTCTTACAAATCACCCCACTATAAACTTTAATTTTTTACTTTTCCTCCAAAAAAACTAAACCCAACTTTTCACATTTTCTATAAAACAATATTATTTTTCCAAATCATGATTATCAATTCAGGTTATATATTTTAACTATTCCTTTATGCCCCCGGCTACTATGTGGTCGGGCCACATACAAAACTCTTTATTTTTTTGAAACATATCTAACTAAAATACCTGCCTCCTCCAAATCCCCTCAACCACTCTACTTTTTGAGAAAAAGTATGAAGTTCAAAAAATAAAAAAGATAAACGTGTAATAAAATTGGTTTTCAGATTTTCTCCTACTTTATATGACGTGTCAGCATTTAAAGAGGGGTCACATACTTCAAGTATGTGGCCTGACCACACCGTAGCTGCACAGATTCCTTTAAAACTTCTGCACAACAAATATTATCAATCGAAAAACGAAATGAAATCAACTAGGGTTTTGATTCTTTTCTTAGAATCAATTTTTTGAAACTCCATAAGCATTATTATTCTATAAAAAAAATCTAAGATGATTTTCTTTTTTCTCAATTATATATGCCACAGATATTACATAAATCTAATTATGAAAATTACATGATTACTTTATTTTATTTTTTTGATTTAAGGATATGATAATTTATTTTGGACTATAAATAAAAATTATATATAATTTTATGGGTTATGTTAATCATCATAAGAACCCGTTTGGTTGAATTAGTGACTTATTTTATGTGGGTTATAGTTAATAAAAACATGGGCTAAATTTAAGAGAAGCCTTTTTGATAGGGTGGAAACGACATGTACTTTCTATTGTCTATTTACTAAACACTAACAATATACTCCATTATGAAATAGAAGGGATCCCCTCACACTTGTATTCTCATACTACCTTACACTTTCACTGTAAGCTTAAGAGTAGTAGAATCCACCGATGCAAAACCTAACATCCAAGGACTTAAGTTAGAGTTCCAAAACTGAACCAAAGTTGAGCTAAACAGCAACAATGCAATTCAAACAGAAACCTATTTTGGAATTGGGAAGAGACAATTCTGATCTAAGCTGAAGTGCCAGGCTGGAATTAATCGAACTCTTGCCCAGACCGGAAATGCTAGCCTTACCGATTCCTGGTTCCTACAAAAATCCCTCCTCTCACAACACATGGGCCCCACTTTCAACCATTAATAGTCCCAATGCAGAGAAGGTGACCCTAAACCGTCCCATCCCCTATCGGGATATTTTGTGGGAGGGAGACGCGAGCACTCCCCGTTGTATTTATAATGCAGATATCTGACTTATAAATTTAAATTATAACAATATACATCATTATATAGGCAGATATGTAGTCATACATCGTCGTGCAATTTGATTAATTCCATGGACAAAATATATTCCGCAAGTACATATATATTAAAAAATCGAAGTAAAAATACACCATATTTAACAGTAGTTATCAAATATTTTAAAATGAAACTCGGCGAAGATTACGAGTTTATAAATATGTATGCAGGTCTCCTCCTCTGATAGCTGCTTCAATGTTGCAGCCGAGAGGTTCAACTTGATTCCGGCACTTGATAGGAAGAAACTACGTACTCTGGGATTAAGGGGCAGCTCTGTAGACTTTTTGGTAGAAGAAACTAGATGGGGGTCTTTGCTATGTGGCAGCATAGGCTAAGATTAACCATTAGTATTGGATCAATTCCTTGTTCCTTTTCTTACCAAGAACTTGAAGAAGCTACCGGTGGTTTAATGATCAGTTAGGAAGGGGTGCCTTTGGGATCATTTGTAAAGGAGTTATATACTGAAAATATGGGTTCGAAGTGTTACATAATGGTGAAGAAGTTAGACAAGGTGGTCCAAGAAGTTGAAAACGAATTCAAAACTGAAGTGAGCGTTAATAGACAAACCCATCATAAAAACTTGCCTGACTACTTGGGGTTATGCAATGAATGCGCAAGCCTCTATGAGTTTATGAGCAGCAACAGTTTATCAGCGCACCTGTTTATCAACTAAACCAGATAACGGAACGAAGAATCCAAATTGTATTTGGAATAACAAGGGACCGGGGTCATGGAATGCAGCAGCCAAAGAAATCATCAATTGTGATATTAAATTAACCTCAAAATATAATTCTAAATGATAGTTTTAAGCCATACTATATATAAAAAAAAAAAAAAATCTTCATTCAATATATGTATGTTTTCACTCAATTCAATCTGTATTTTTTTTATCAAAAAAGAAAAAAAAGTTCAATTCTATCTGTACTGTATAAAATATTTCTGAAAACTCAAAAAAATCCTCCACGGAAATTTTCTTTTTCAAGAATTGCCCTCGACAACAATTTTTGTGCGCCATCAGCACCCTCTTGATTATGGTTTTGAGCAGCAGCGTTATCCCTTCTTATAGCTATGAAATCATCATATTTCCAAGAGTGAGTCAACGGATAAATCCGAGTTCTTTTCTTCTTGTTGGTCATCAGTAATTAGTGGTGGTACTACTGTTTTATGTTGGTAACCTGACGGTAACGGATACTGATAACAAGTACCAGCAACTAAAGGTAGAACTTGATAACTGGGGAAAGTGTAGTAGAAAGGATGACTAAATGACTGCAGTTGCTGCTGAGTTGAAAACACGACATCTTGAGGTACTGATGAAGAAGAAAAAGATTGATATTGCAGTTCCGGGAGAGTACTATTAACATTACTTGATTCTGTTGTGGATGAGGAGGATGGTTGATATTGCAGACGACTCTCTTCAGAAGCTGGTACTACATAATCCAAGGAAATATTTGAATTCTGGTGGTGTTGGAAACCCTTGCCACCCGCGCCATTGTCCCACGCGGTATGGTTGTAATTAGTATTTACATAATGTTTATCTTGCATATGACTATCTTTAGCAGATGATGGTTGTTCTGGTACCGTGCCATGAACTCCAAAATCATCTTGACCTCCTTTAACTATAACATCTACAGATTTATTGATAACCTGATAATTATTAGATGAGGATGCTTGAGTTAATGGTAACATTAATGCTTGCTTTGATGATGTCGACGATGAGCATTCTTTCTTGCTTAGTTTCCTTCTGATCTTAACAATCGCATAATCTAACACTTCTGCACCTTTTAGGATCGAGTACTCATCCATGTTCCAGGTAAAACTATTGCCATCGGATGATAGTGTTGTCATCTTCCTTTTCCGACCCTTAACAGCATTATCAGTGAATGAAAAAGGCGTCTTCTTTATTTTATATGATGAGTCTGTATAGATTACTTCACCTGTAACATCAAAAATCCAAATCTTGATTAGTATATAAGTTATAACTAAAGAAGAATTGTATGCATATATATACTCCTTCGGAGAAGGATAGGATTTTTTTTTGTTTTGTTTTTTTCCATCTCTAACACCTTCTTGGTGTTAAGTTGTTCTTAATAAATCGCGCCCTTTTCTTAAAAAAAGAAAATTAAAGCAGAACATTGCCTATATTGTTATGTGCATGCATGTTCAAAAATATAAAGAATATTGCAAAAAAAAAAAAAAAGATTAAATACCAAGATAGGCTTGTTTTGGTTTCGCAGAGGACTAATTCATGAAACAAATAGTGTGGATTATAGAAAACCAAAGAAGAATATTGCCCATATTGCAATTTTGTATGCATGTTAAAGACATACGAAAAAATTAAATACCAAGAATATATGCATGTTTTCAAAAATTATTACCAAGAATCGGAAGTTATCGTATATTACCTTTATTATCCTCTGTCCACGTTCCACCTCCGGCGGTTCTACTTATCCGACTACCGTTGTCCCATTTTTTCCTCAACCTAGTAAAGAAATACAACGAATCATCGAAATTTTCATCATAAGATGCACGTCGTTTATACCATTCTTTACCCTGATGGAACGTTTTCTCCAAGGCCTGCGCCTCTTTTCCATAAAGTTCTGTAGTCTCATAAATATGATCACTTGGAAGAGGTTTCCCTTCCATCTTCGGAATCAAATAGTATTTTATGATAACTTCATCGGTTGGCTTGAAGCGATAACCAGCTGGTGCCCGTAATTGACTCATTCTTTCGTTCTTTCTCTCTATCGTAATAATAAACTGAATGAATCAAGAACAATAGAAAAACTCACGTACGTACTAGTGAATGAGTTAATCTCGCCCTCTCAATCAGGATTTGGCGCAATTACAATGCCATAGTGTGCCATTGATGGTCCATATATATAGATAGACATAATTATGTAATCCTTATAGGATACTAGTGAATTTCCTTCTGGGATACTAATTTGTACGTGGATTCCTATTTGACGAAGGAATTTTGACTAGAACTCCCACAATCCCATGGCATGATTTCTGACGGAAACAATTTAGTCACATTCTTACTTACTAACCCACGAGCTGAAACTACATAGCTATTTGACGTGGCACCCGTTAGTTGAAATATTTATCGCGCGCCGGCGAAATCCATACGTGGTATTTAAACTGGGTCAGGGCCGTCAGGCGCCAAATCGATAGGGAACTGTTAAAAATAGGGTTAAAGAGTAATTTCTTCTTAAGAACAAGATTAACGAGGTAATTTCCACTGGTTATGTATGGTTTTCTCGTCGGACCCACAATTCCAAACTCTTTCGTAAATGTTCCTTATTTTGTACAACTTTGTAGAACGTCATTAGCTTAATCTAGAAGCACTGGAATGACTAGTAGTCAGTTTTCTCATTGAAAAGTGGTGTTTCCTTAGAACTGTTGATTTAGATTCTAAAACGTCAAATGGTTTACACGCTTCACAGTCGCTCGATTTCACCTTTGAGCGCAAGTCACTAGGCATAATCTCACTTGGCTTTCAATATCTTTATTTGCGTCGCTGCTCAGTTCTGTTTCTGTGTCGTACGTACTAAGCTGAACTTTTGTTTTGATTATGTTAATGCCTAGACTCTCTAGTTTCTCAGAGAAGGTCACTACCAGTTGTTCAACAGAACTCCATGAGTTCCAAATTTTGAATTTATACTCGGACAGCTAAAGACTTATATCATGGGAAGATTCTCCAGCAATTATTTTCATTTAAAATACAGTGCAATATTTCCTATATATTCAAGGCACCTGTCAACTGTACAACCGGCTTTCCCTCTTTCCGATATGAAATGCCTCTGTTTCCTTGGTGAATTGCTTTGAGTAAACTCTAATCATCACATTGTAATGATAAAAAGTGAGGTTCAGGATTTGATGAGAATAGTGGTACGTCTTTCAATGGAGATGATAACAGAGCCAAACAAATTGGGGTTAGTTGATTAGAGTGATGTGTATAAATAATATGTCCATGAATTTGTAGTAATTAATGAGACTTTATCTAGGTTATGTGATTTTAACCCGGGATAAGAGATGCGCTTTGATAGTTGATGTAACTTCCGAAACTGTTCTTAGTTTCTCGTCAAAAACTCCACGATTTCTTTCAAGCCATTGTTCCAAAGAGTAGCGGCAGGTATGAAAGACAACAGCACCTTACCTACATACTAGAAGTATGAATGAGAGGCCAGGATCTAAGTAATTCTATTTTTATTTTTATTTTGATAAAGAAGAGATTTTATTAAGAAGAAGAGGGAGGTACAGAGAACTTCTTACAAGTAGTAAGAAGAAGTCTGTAAAAAGGAAAAAAAAACAAAAAATTACAAAATCATACAAAGATGGTATCCAAATTGAAAACCATGCCACTGCAGTTCCCTCTTAATGTAGCTTTGAAGATTGATGCCCATGAGATAACTAATGCTCTCGCATTTTGAGTGACTTGATCAACATTACTGGCTTTCTCCTCAAAAAATATATGCTTTCTTTAATTCCAAATGGTCCAAAGTGCGGCACTGGGGATTAAAGACCATACATTTTTATCATCTTCAGGGGCTTTTAATGAGTACCATACTTGCAGCAAATTGTGAACAGTAGAAGGGCAGACGCCATTGATCCCATGAGATGGCAGAAGAGAATACAAAATTCTTTTCGAGAACGAGCAACCAAAGAATATGTGTTTAATATTTTCCTCGGCATTGCCGCATAGGATGCACTTGTTCACATGATGATAACCCCATTCAACATACTTATCAGTAGTGATCAATCTATCATGGACAGCAATCCATAAAAAGAAGTTTACTTTAGCTGGTACTTTATTTTTCCAGATTACCTTGTGAGGAAAGAGTGGATGAGTAATACCTTGATGGATGGCCGAGTATAAGGAGCTTGTGGAGAAATTTCCAGTTGTGGAGAGGGACCATCTCCTTCTGTCTTCCATGTTGCAAAGTTGAGGGGGAACTTCACCAATTATTTCAAGAAGTAAGATCAATTACTCAACTTCATCGTCAGAAAGGGGTCTTTTGAAATAAAAATTCCAGCTGACTACATTATCATGTGATGTAATATGAGCAGAAAGGGATCCTTTTTTGTTGTTACTCAATTTGTATAATGACGGAAATGAGTTCTTGAGAATCTGATTCCCAACCCATATATCATACCAGAATGAGATAGAGCTGCCATTTTGAATAATTAAAGAAGAGAACATAGATACCTTGTCAGATTGTTGAGCAATGGCTTTCCAGCATGAGGAGCCGTATGAACCATTAACTTTGTCAGGTATCCATAAGGAGGCAGACACACCATGTTTTTCAGTGATTACCTTCCACCATAAAGCTTCTCTTTCAATGCCGTATCTCCAGCTCCACTTGGCGAGCATAGAATTATTAAATTGTTGCAGACTTTTCAAACCCAAACCACCGTTTTCAGTTGGGGTGTTTACTAAATCCCAATTAATCAGATGCTTTCTCTTCGAATCTTCACTGTCATTCCAGAGAAAATCTCTGATCTTCTTTTCCAGAATTTTAATAATGGATACAGGTGCTTTAAAGATGCTGAAGTAATATAGGGGAAGACTAGTCAACACACTTTTGATGAATGCAACTTTACCACCTTTTGTGAGATTAACCCTCTTCAAAGGTGCAAGTTTGCAATCAAATCTTTCAATAACAGGGTCCCAAATAGCTTTTGAGACTGACTTTGCTCCAAGAGGTAATCCAAGGTAAATGATGGGCAATTTTTCAGTCAAACAACCAAGTTTTTTAGCCCAAGAATCAAGTAGAGGGGTATCTCCAACTCCAACCAACCTGGTTTTAGCATTGTTAACTTTGAGACCTGAAACAACTTCAAAACACTTTAAAGCGCTAAAAATATGGTGAAGTCAGCCCAATCATACTTTAGAAAAAGTATTGTATCATCAGCGTAATGTAAGTGTGAGATTTTCGTCCCTTCTTCTTTAACTTGAAATCCACTGAGCATGCCAATATTGGTAAGCTTCTCTAGGTATCTTGTGAAACCATCCATAGCAATGCTGAAAAGCAGAAGAGACAATGGATCACCTTGACGAACCCTCCTCGAACATCCAAAAGAACCAAACGGAGAGCCATTGATAAGAACTGAAAACATAGGAGTGGAATAACAAAAATTGACCCAGCTACACCATTTTTCTTTGAATCCAATTTTTCTTAAGAGCGATTGCAAATATGACCAATTAATTCTGTCGAAAGCCTTTTCTAGATCTATCTTACATATGATACCTGATGATTTGCTTCTAAGTTTAGTATCCACAAGTTCATTGGCCACTAAAATACTGTCATTAATTTGTCTACCCTTCACATAAGCGAATTGATATTCGGATATGATTTTAGGAATCAGGACATTTAATCTTGTAGCAAGCACTTTTGCAATGATCTTGTACATACTAGTTAACAAAATGATGGGTCTCAGGTCCATAACACTTTCAACATGGTTCTTTTTGGGAATTAAAGAAATGCATTTAGCATTATGGATGGAGTTGATCTTACCTTGTGTATTGAACTCAGTAATAGTTCCCATTATATCCTCTTTAAGGAAAGACGAGCACTTCTTAAAGAAGATAATGGGGTAACCATATGGACCAGGTGCTTTGACAGCTTCAAGATCAAGATCATTTATAGCGTCAAAAACTTCTTCTTCAGAAATATCTCTCTCAATCATTAAAGCTTAATGTTCCGAAATGCAATTAAGATCAAGATCTTCCACAAATGGCCTGTCAAACATGTCTTCTTTGAACAGGTTTTCAAAATGATTCATAATGTTGGTCTTGATTAAATTTCTTTCATCAGTAAGAGATCCATCAACCATTAGATGTTTTATCCTATTCAATCTTCGTCTGCAAGATGCAATCCCATGAAAAACTGAAGTATTTTTGTCTCCATCTTTAAGCCACTGAACTCTTGAGTTCTGCCTGATTGATCTTTCTAACATGAGAGTAACCTGCTCAAACTCAACTTTGGCTTTTAAGTCTAAGGGATCTCTGATCAGCATTAGTCTTATGGCTTTCCTCAAATCTGTCAACTGAATTAATATCATGAAGCAATTTCTGTTTTTTTTGTGTTGAGATTGCCCAAAGTTTCTCTATTCCATTTCCTTAGTTCTTTCTTCAAATCTTCTAATTTAAACCACAAGACGGAGCTGGGGGAACCCGAGAAGTTGAAGGAATTCCACCATTGTTGGACTTTTTCTATGAAACCCGGTACAAGGAACCACATTACCTCAAATCTGAAGGGAGGAGGTCCCCAAGAAGAGTCCATCGTATCAAGCTGAAGTGGCAAGTGATCGGAGATTGGTCTGGACAGTGCAACTTGAGTAGTCATTGGGAATTTTTTCTCAAAGTCAGAGGTGATTAAGAACCTATCCAATCTACAGAGAATTGGATTTTATGTTCCACTAGTCCATGTAAATCTTGCACCTTTGATTGGTAAATCTATGAGTTCATGATGAATGATAAACTCACTGAAGCCAAGCATGCTTTTGGTAGTTCTCTTGCAATTCTTCTCCTCTTCAATGCATCTAACCACATTAAAATCACCCCCTAAGACCCATGGCAATGAAGACCACATTCCTCTTACTGCTGACAATTCTTCCCATAAATCATTTCTTAAATTATAGTCGTTAGGTCCATAAATATTTGTTAAGCAACAACGAAACCCATCTTCTTTGAAGAAGCCTTCAACAGATAAAGAGTAGAAGCCTTCGAAAGATGAAACAACTTCGAAAACATTCATATCCCATAAAACCAACATACCACCTGCCGACATTTATAATAATTCTTTGCAGCAACTGCTCCCAAATGTTTGTGTTATTTGGTTGTTGAACTCCTTCTTCATTCTCTAAAAAAACTTCGACCCATGAACTAACAATCACTTCGTCTTCTGCCGGATTATAACCTACCATAATTAAGAAAGAAAGTTGTTGTTTTGTAAATAACAGTTTGGACAACATAAGTGTTCATTTTTGTAAATGGAGAAGAAAGTTGGTTGAACTAATGTGTTCATTGGTAAACCATATGTAATTTATTTATACATGGTAAATATACATATCCATATACTGTACAAAGAGACTGCACTTACTGTACAAAGAGATTTCACTTGGAAGTATACATATCCATATACTGTACAAAGAGATTGCACGTGTCCGTTTTAGTCAAGTCAACTAGTTAACTTAAACGGATACTCGCACGAGTTAAAGAAAATGAAAATGAATGCAACTAGTACTTACCCTTATTCTTGACTCTTGAGAGAGGAAATACCATCATGCTATTTAAAGATCTAGCCGGGTTGCTTCCTCGACCAGGAATCCCATACTAAACCATCATTCAATCTATATCCCATTTGTATTTTATTTTTTTTGACCTGATCCACATCAACGTTATGAGGGAAAAATAGTATTACAAAACCGTTACAGTAAACATCAGTTAGTTTAGAATAAATGTATTATGTACATATCACAATTAGTAAAATGAAAATATCAATTAGTAGAGAATAAATGTATATGAAGAGGTGGGACCTTTTTTTTTCTTCCTCAATGAAACACTTGAGCTCCAGAGATTAAAAGAATTCAAGACAGATATAGAGGAACGACCACTGGTGTGAGAGATCAAGACAGCACCAACAACTCAAAGAAGGATTACTAATTTACTACTTGAAGGTTATATAGATTTAGTTTCTGTTGAATATATGAAGATAAAAAAAACTGGAGCATCTGCAGATCGACTCATGTCGCTGTTCAAAAACAGACATTTTACTATCTTAGCATGGTGTTGTAGGTAAAGAAACATATGCGCTGCTTCACTTTATAAGCAAAGATACCTACAGGTTACTACCGACTTTGCTACCCTACTCAAAATTGTAGGTCCATGGCTAAATGCCATGAACCAATGGGAGAGAACCAAGTATTGGAAAAATATTTAGGGATAAGATAGGATAGAAAGTAAGGAGTATGGACATCTAACATTTTCGGGCTACTACGTCTCTCGAGTCTTGACTTGTCTTGTCCCTTTTATGGTTGCCAGAAACTGCAAATAGTAGTATTATTGGAGGGAGTATATCATGTCGGGTCGGGTGTATGAGGAGGACTAGCCAGGTCTCTTAGTTTAACTACAGAGTAGTAGTCAAATAAATATCACATGCTAAGTTATAATCAGATTAATCAGGAGTATTAATCTATCTTAAGTTTTGTTCAAAGGTAATCCTTTTGGAGGGTGTGAAATTGTGATTTGTGAAGTCAATCCAATACATGTGTGGACTAAAACTTATATTTTACCGAACAATTCCTTTTGAAATTTTTGAACGTACTTCGATTTGCATAACTACTAATTGAAGTATTATTTTAATAGTCTTAAAAGTTATATAAGACAAATTAAAAATATTTTACCAGTTTTAGTACATATTTTCCAGTAAATTATCACATATTGTGTGTAACAATTTGTATAAGCAAGAAATTGCTATTTTTTTATACTGTATTTCTTGATTAGTTTAATTATCTTGACCATCAAAAAAAAAAAATTACTCTTCTCACCGGTGTTCTTTAATTTTAGGTACTGTTGTAACAGCATGTGTAATAGCACTTTAGTCCGTTCTTTCTGTTTCTCTCATGCTCCAAAAAAGGTACTGTTGTAATTTTGTAGAAAGCAAAAATTAATATGCTCGATACCAAGGTTTGAAAAACGGGTCACGGCCACTGTCTGTGACCGTTATAACGCGTTTTGACGGGTGTGAACACGTTCCGGACAAAAAATATGTTATATAGGAATAAAACGCGTTTTTTATACGTTATTTTAAAATAATGGGTGTTATAACAATTAAATAGAAAATAAAAAAAAATTATGATCTGAAATTCCTATCTAACGGTTATAACATGCGTGAAAACAGTTATAACGGGTCTAATAACGTTGTTACAACGTTTTTTATCTATTGTTATTTTATTCTTTCATTTTCAAAAAATTTATTATAATTTATTATTCTTTAATTTAAAAAAAAAAAATTATAAAAAAAAAATTTAAATTTTTTTTCTTCTTAAATAACGGTTATAACTGGTGTGAAAACGGGAAAAATGGTCTAAAAAACTCACGTTAAAATGTTATTTAGAAGAAAAAAAACGTAAAATTCAATTTTAGAAAAACAGTTGTAACATGTGTAAAAACGGAAAAAAGGTCCTAAAAAACTACAGTTATTTCCTTTCTATCGGCTTTATATAAGCTCACGATCACGATATATGGGTGTGGGCCATGTCGCCGTTTTAACATACGTTGTTTTAGAAAAAACGGGGTGTTTTTCAAACCTTGATCGATGCATCTATACTACTGGCACAACAACTTTGCTTCCTTACTTTTTTGACGTGACTAATGGGCGTAGCGCTGGTAATGTAGGGTGTCTACTGTCAAGTCGGAATAATTGTGTAGACTCAAGTTCCCAACTACTGCTCAGCAAGAAAGTAAATGTGCATGAAAATGTACTCAGCTTTTTTCAGTTATCGGTAACAAACGCCATTCGGTAATCCGATTTTTATTTTTATCTTTTTTTATTATACACAAATGTATCCCCATATTTATATCCGACTAAAAAAATGAATTTTTTTCCTGTTTATAAATATAGGCCTGTTGGATGTTTTTTTTTTCAAAAACCTTAGAAAAGTCAATTTATCGGAGATGAGAAAATGAAGTGTAAGATTACACTTATACCCTCCAGTGGAATTGTAACCATTGATTAAAAATGAAAGACTGAATCTCATCCCTTCGTTATCTTTGCGCAAAACAGAAAACATCTTTCGTTCTTCATTCTTCTTATGTTCTTCAGTTCTTCCCCGAGCAGCAAAACCTTCGGTCTTCTTCTTCAATTCCTCCTCGAGAAGCAACACGCAAACACCTGTAATCGTTGTTACAAATACAACAGCCACCAGCACGGCAACACCGTATTTCTCTTTTCCTTTTTCTCCTCAATCCCAAGCACTCATGTACTAATTCGTTGCCCTAAGTTGAAATTTCAGTTTGTATAGACTTATTTGATGATGAGTTTTCATCGGCCTACCAAAGGGAGGCCTTCTATAGGATGAGAAATTGCTTCCCTGTCCGTCACAATGAATGTCCAGAAAAATTAAAATTCGTTTTTTGTTTTTCCAATTCCATTCAATTTAGATCCAATTCGAGATAATCATTCGAATTGATCCAACATTTCCTTAACCTACAGTCAAACAATCAAATTCTATGTTTTAAGTTTATCAAAATCTCCATTGATTAATTTTCTTCTTCAAAAATTTCAAACTACAAAAAAAAAAAAAAAAAAAAAAAAAAAAATCTCCGCTGATTTTATGAATTTAATCGACTTCAAGATTTTACACTTCAACCCATTAAATTTCAGATTGAAATATCATCATATTCGATCACCCGTAGTAGCAGAGAATGAAATTGCAGAGTTTCAGGGGATCGGGTGAAGAAGATGAACTTCTCAACAACTTGTTTTCTAGTGCTCAAACTTTCCCCGAAAAGTCCCCAAACCACCCCAACTCGTCACCAATGCTTCTTAGCCTCTAAATCATGTCCTAACACGAAATATCCAGCAATAATACTTGATTGTGGAGTGAGTAACATTTAGACTCAGAGAACGGAAGAGAGACAGAGTAGAAAGAGGCGAAGAAGGAGAAGATAAAGTCAAGGTCGTTGTTATGCAACGACAATTACCATATTGCCCTAATCTTTTGAAACCTTTTTACATGTCGAAACATATGACTGAACTCAAGTACACGGTATTAACTATTGACAGGACTCAAGTTTGTCTACAGAAATGAGCTGACGAAGAATATGTGTCGTCACCGTACACAGTACATTTCTTTGTTGTCGGCCTCCACTGCTGTAGCAGTCATCTAGTATTTATGTGCTATTATGATGCCAAGAATGTTTAATTTGGTGAATTGATCTTTAAATTTTCTGCTGCTGTTTCATGTTTTCATTTATTTGGTATAATTTGCCATAATCTATTAATACTGGATTCAATTTTCCCTGGGGATTTATATTTAGCTGATTGATATTGGATTCATTGAACTATTTTGGTTTCACAGTTCTACCTTGCCCTAATCGAGTGATACTGGGTTTACTTTTGAATTCATTCCTTTCTCCTTAATTAATTTTATGCATTGATATTCGATTTCATTTCTTACTGTTATGGTTTTACCGAGGAGAGGGATTTATATTTGTTTGATTGTTTTGATTTGAGATTTCTTAAAATAGAATTTTTGAATTTATATATAGTCCAAAAACTCCAAAGAATAATGCTTCTTTGGTCCATTTTATTAATAGAAACTAGTGCTTACTAGAGTGTTGATACTTCAATTCTATATTTATATGAACATATGGCCTCCATAGCTGTAGAGAAAACAAGAGTTGCATAGTTGGGTGTGAAGTTTTTTGGGATTTTGGTGGTTAAAATGTGGATATGTGGGTGTTTTGTAGTGCGGAGTGGCTTCACACGGACTCGAGAAGAACAACTGTAGGAGTGGAGCTTAAGGAATAATGTTGATACAAATGGGGTTGATGGTACTGTTTAATAGGGATGTACTGAAATTTAAGGATGCTAGGCTCCATATGCTCCACAGTAGAACAAGGGATAAGCCTCCACTATAATCTGCAGCAACGCAAGATTCTCCATGCATTTTCATACAGCCGGAGACTGTAAGTTTCTCCTTCCTTTCTACCTTACCATTTCCCTTTAGGCCCGTTAATTAGGCGGACAGAGCGAAGCGAGGGGGACTCTATATATGGTGACTTTGTGTCAATGTAAAACATGACTTTTTTTCTCCAATTTGACACAAAAAGATTTTTGGTGTTTGTAACCAAAAAAAAATTCCAATCAACAATGAAAGGACTAACTTGTGCCTCCCTTTTAGTCCAATTACTATAACTCCTTGTGTATCCTATTTTTGTAGGGGTATAATTGGCAACTAAACTTTAATATAACATATCTAAAAAGCTGTGCCTTGGAATTTTACAAATTTTAGCTCGTTTGAAAGGTTTTGAAAAAATCTACGCAATGAATACAAACAACAATATCAAATTTAGAGTTTTTACGAAAAATTCATATATGTTTATCATTTTATGCACAATTTTCGAAAATTAAATATATATCCATTATGCAAACCACCACAAAGGATACATAATACTTTATGTAGCCATATTTTGATTTATGCATCAACTTATTTTCCGTTGCCACTAATAAAACGATGTACTCCCGCCGTTTCAAGAAAAATGATACTTACACTAATGCGTAGTCACTATGCAAACCACCACAAAGTAATGCGTAACACATTATGCAGCCATATTTTGGTTTATGCATCGGCTAATATTCCATTTCAGGAAAAGTGATACTTTTACCCTGTGTCAGGAAAAATGATATTTTCACGCCGTGTCAGGAAAAATGATATTTTCACCCCGTGTCAGGAAAAATGATACTTTTAATACTTTCGATTCGTGTCGGGAAAAATGATATTTTCGTGTCGTGTTAAAAAAATGATACTTTCCCACCGTGTCAGGAGAAATGATACTTTCACGCCATGTCAGGAAAAATAATATTTTGGATTTCTTCGGTCGGCCGTCCCACCGTGGCAGCGGTCATCTAGTCTATCTAGTGGTGTGAACCTAATTCTCTCGCGCGCTTGCTGCATTTTAATTTTTTTGGATTTCGATTGGTTGTTGTGAAGTAATTCACTGAGGCGTGATGGTTGATTTTTTTCCTCATTAGATTATTCTTTTTGTTCTTAATTGGTCGAAATATCTTCAATAGATTGCTGTAAGATTATTCATTCGATTGTAACTCCATTGATGCTAAAAAGAAAATGTTGATTCATAATGCATAAAGGATAAATCGACTGAGTGAATCAAGTTACATTTTGGCTTGGGGTACGAATCCAACTAGTTGAGAATAAGGTTGCAGTTGTGAGGCTCCCACAAACTTGGTGTTTTTGTTTTCCTTATTTTCATAATGCAATCTTACGTTTTATTTCTCGACGAATAATCCGCTAAAGTTTGTAGGTTCTTGTTCTGGTCGTTATTTTGGAGGTTCTTATTTTGGTTGTTTTATTTGTGTATGTGATATTGGTGCTACCTCAGGAGCTACCATCCCCACGCTGGTTGCTTCTGTAGAAGTTCAGGGTAAAGCAACATTAAAGAAACACAAGGAGATAACCATTGCAAGACTAAGCAAATTGAAAGGTCGGTCGTCTGGTGATAAAGTATCTCAGACACATTTGTACAGATAATGCAACATATTTTACCTTGTTCGTATGTTGGGAATGTTCAAGCGATGTTACTTGTTGGCTGGATCTTATGCAAATTGTAAGTCAGGAAAGATGGCAAACACAAGGATAATTGTATAGTAATTTGTATTTATTTTTTTGAGTTTGATGATCAGACTACAGTTGTGACTTTGAGCATAAATGAAATCGAATATACTCTATGATCTACATGATCATAAATTTGAGTGATTGTAAATGTGTTTTGGTTGGAGTAACGAAACTGGGTGAAATTTGCTTAATAATGTTTACAGCATGATAACGAATTATTGTTTTTTTCTTTTCTTTAGCCATTGCGATGTAGATATGACATGTACATAACACACGTTTTACCAGGGACTGATCTGAGTTAACAGTTGAATCGGCGATTTGAAGTAGTTTAACAAGTTGCCTGTGAACTCGGTGATTTAAAGGACTAAAAAGTCTTTTTAAGTGGACTTAACTGTTGACGTGGAGGATAACTCTCTGCTAACCGTTTTTTCAAAAAATCGGTCAAAACAGGAGTACATTTATAAAATCCAAAAAAACGGGGGTGCATCTGTATACACCCATAAAAATAGGGGTACAATGATAGGTCGGAGAGATGGAGTTAATTTGTTATGGTAATGCAATACGGTCCAGCGTTTTATTGTGTGATATAACGTCAACAATGATAGGTCGGAGAGATGGAGTAGAAGAAGGTGTAACTTAGGGTTTTTAGTTTGGGTTAATTGTTGGACGGTTTATTGTTGGGTATAAACAAAAAATCAAGAAGTAGTATTTTTAGGATATATGAAAAAAGATATAGGTGGCAAATATGATAAGCAGAGGTGGTAATTAATGAGAGTGGCAAATAGAATAGGCGTAGGTGGCAAATAGGTGAAACATAATGTAAATTTCTGTTGTTCATATTGTAGAATGCATTTTACAAATTTATCTCTCCACAAATACAAAACTTATATTATATCTTATTATTTTATTGGTTTTTACCATTTCCTTTGCAATGAATAACAAATCTTATCCTGTGGACCCATGTACAACATAACAAAACAATTTTTTTAATTTTTCTTTAAACCATTAATATTCAATCTGGCAAGAAATATCTGGTGTTTACGATCTTGGTCCTTCAAGGATTGGGGTATGTATAGTTGTCATTGTGCACTTCAGAAGTAAAGTTAAATCTTTCACTATACATGTTCAGTTACCCCATGACTATAATCACTTGGACCGCTGGACGTTTATTTTTGGAGCGCCAAAGTCAATTTTGCTAAGATTTCCCAGGAAAATCCGATTTCGGCATTCAAGATAATTTAATGTTCCCTTTAGTGGAGGCGGAAATTGGCCGGAATTTTTTGTTGACTCGACCGGAATCTCGGTTGAAGTTTATTTGTCTTGTGTTTCCAGTTTAAAATCTATAGAAATATTGTGTTTTCTACTATTTTGAATAATAAAGTGTTCCTTTTTTAAAACATGGTGGTATTTCATTATATATATTTACATATATACACAACTTAACAGGTGCAATATGAGAAAAATGTTTGATGTACGCACTATAGGTATAAAATTCGAAAACGAACTTCGAAATTCCACCGAGATTCTCCCCGAGATAAAGTTCGAAGTATAGAGAAATTACACAAAAAAAAATTGTTCACGGATCTTCTTAAAAAATATTACATTCATTTCCGGAAAAGCGATATTTTCACTTTTTCATTTTACCTGAATCATGTTTATAGGTCATTCTTGAGTATCAAAACCATTATCTTAGTCTAACACAACATACAGTCACTCATTTTGAAACCCCAGACTAAAATCCTCGTCAAACACTAACAATTCTTCATCAAAATGAAATCAAATTCTGTAATTCGTTCAAACCAATACATCAAAAAATCAATAAAAAAAAACCTTAACCATAAAACCCCCTCCAATTAGCCCAAAGCTACTAATTATACCGACATTGATAACTAAAAATCGAGAAAAAACCCAAAAACATGAAAAATTAGCCTAAAATTAACAAAAATGGTGTAAATAGAGATATAGATAGGGGGTTTAGTTGAACTCGTGTGAGTCATTTTTTGTCTGTGTCTTTTAAATACTTCTTAGGTGTGTATGAGAAGGGTGGGTTTTAGTTTCTTTACATTTTATCAGATTCAGTTTCTCTCTCTTGAAAACTCTTAGATTAATAGAGAAAATGTAAATCAAACCTGCAATTTACAAGTTCCAGTAATTCAAGGTTATCATAATAGATTACCTACAAAATCCATCACTTTAAAAACACCTTTAAAAGTCTTGTTTAATATCATACCTGACTATAATTTTCTAAAAATCTTTGGTTGTGTTTGTTTTCCTATGCTCAGGCCTTATACCACTTCCAAATTGCAACCAAGAAGCAAACGTCGTGTGTTTCTTGGTTATAGCACTTTTAAAAAAGGTTACAAGTGTTGAGATCCCTCCACTGTCAAGGTTTACATATCCATACATGTAACATTTTATGAAGCCTCTTTTCCCTTTAAGGACGTATCATTGTCAGATATTATTCCTTTCTTTTCTGATTCTTTTAAGTGTCTTAAACATTCTACACTGTTACCATCATCTTCAGTTGCTCCATTGTCTCCTCCTCCTATTGTCTATTCTTTTCATTTTTAACTTTCTCATAGTTCATCTTCTACAGAGTCTGTTCTAGAACAATCTTAGTCTAATGTTGAGATTGTACATAAGATGATTACTAGAGCTAAAATGAGAATTTTCAAACCAAAAACATATTATGCTTCTAGAAATATTTTGACGAAAGCCTTTTTTAGTAATGTTTCAGATCCTACTCCTACTTGCTTCAGTTAGGCTAACAAGAAACCAGTTTGGAGAGGTTTCATGACAGAAGAAATCACTGCACATATTCAATCTTGCACCAGGTCTTTGGTTGCACCACACCCTAGTAAAAATGTAGTTGGTTGTAAATGGGTATTTAGATTAAAGCACAAAGTTGATTGTTCTATCGATAAATTTAATTCAATACTAGTTTCTATGGGCTTTCATCAACAACAAGGGGTAGATTTTTTTGAAACCTTTAGTCTAATTGCCAAACCCACTACTATCAGGTAATTCTTTCTCTTGCAGTTCAATTTTAGTGGTCCATAACTCAACTGGATATTAGTAATGCTTTATATATGGGCATTTGAAGGAGGAGGTCTTTATGCAAAAACCTGCAATGTTTGTAGATGCTGATCATCCGAACTTTGTGTGTAAATTATTATGGCCCGAAACAAGCCCCCAGGGTCTGGTATGAAAAACTATCTGATGCGTTACTATCTTTGGGTTTTGTTTCTTCCATTTCAGATACCTTTTTTTGTGTGCTCAAAAAGGGTAAGATGCTAGTAATTTGCTTGTGTATGTGGATGACATCTTTCTCACGAGAAATGACTCTACTGTAAAAGCAGGGGTCTAACAAACACGCCCAATAATTCGTTCAGCGATCTGTATGGACTAAATCCAATATAAATCCATGAGAATCAACTAGACAGTCATACTCAATCAAGGAAATATATCCAAGAGTTATATCTCTATTTCTCAATACAATCTGCAATCGAAAAGATAATAATCTGTGAACCCGATTGGTATGAGAAATAACTTGAACGGTATTAAAAACCAATGTTCAAGTGTCAATCAATTACTACCCAACAAACAAGGTTGGATTTCCCAATTGATTGAACTACGCACAACCTGTGATATTTCAATTATATAAACAAATATAATGCGGAAAATAAATAACACATACACCAAATTTTTTGTTAACGAGGAAACCGCAGATGCAGAAAAACCTCGTGACCTAGTCCAGATTTTAACACCATACTGTATTAAGCCGCTACAGACACCGTCCTACTACAAGTTAACTTCAGACTGGAATGTAGCTGAACCCAAACAAATCTCACACTTATCAAGATACATTCGCATTCCTTACGCCTCTGAATCCCAGCAGGACTCTACGCACTTTATTCCCTTAGCTGATCTCACCCAAAACTAAGAGTTGCAACAACCCAAAGTCAAAGACTTATAAACCAATCTGTCTCCCACAGAAAAGTCTACTCTGATAGATAAATCTGTCTCCCACAGAAATACCTATGAAGTTTTGTTTCATCTTATGATAAATCAAGGTACACAAGAACCACTCGATAATCCGTCTTATATTCCCGAAGAACATCCTAGAAATATCAATCACCTCACAATAGCTTAACTATATGGTGGTAGAACAAGTTATTGTGGAATCACAAAGAATGAGACGAAGAGCTTTGTGATTACTTTTTATATCTTACATATCATAGATAAATCTCGACCAAATATTTGAGAAGATAGTACTCAATACGATAGAACAAGTAAGATCATAATACCCAACTACGGAGAAAATAGTTGGATATGGCTTCATAATCCCAATGAAGTCTTTAAGTCGTTAACCTATAATGGTTTTAGGAAAAACCTAGGTTAAAGGAGAATCGACTTTAGCCGCAACTAGTATCACACATGAGGTGTGGGGATTAGGTTTCACAGTTTCTAGAGTTCTCTTTTATATAGCCATTCAAATCAGGGTTTGCTAATTTAGCTTAAAAACAAAGCATTCCATATTCACCGTTAGATGAAAATCTGATTTAAGATACAAGCTAAGTTTTGCTTGAAACCAAAGAAATATCTCTCCACCGTTAGATGGTCTTAGCTTGTCACACACAAATGAAATTTCATTTAGATATGGGTAACTGTACCTAAACGTGTATATTGAGTTGGCTCAATAACGATTAACCATAGTTAGCCATATGACCACTTTATTAATCACATTCACCTAGCACATCTTGATCAACTATGATGATCAATCAATCATGAAAGATAATCAAATGAATCTAATTGTGTTCCTCATAGAGTTGTTCAATTGTTCACTATCTTATAGAAAAATATATGAACAAATCGAAGCAAAATTGAAATGATTCAAAAGAATCAATTCATGAACATTTAAGCCACGGTTTGTGATAGACGCATTTATGTGTCTATTTTCATCTCTTTTGTGTATATTGTTAGTACCCATTTTTGTACTAATTTTGGTATTTTATCCCTTTGTAGGTGTTTTTGGAGAAATGGGCTTTTGCGGCGAAATTGACTCAAAAAGTTGTTGAAGGCACCTGGGAGGACATTTGCTATTCGGACTCTAATTTTTGATAAGGGTAACCCATTTCCAGACAGCTGCTAAGCACAGACCGGGATTGGATAGGGGGATACTTTTCTTCACGGTATTGAAAATGAAATTTGGCGGGAAAATGTGCAGTCACAAACAGATTTTAGGGTTGGATTTTTGGGAGGTTTCGGTGAAGATTCAATCGCCAGAATTAGTTTCAATGGGCATGTTTAATCTTAACAGGGTTGGTACGTTTGCTTTGATCGAGTAGAATTGGCTAGAACCCGGATTGGAAGCAAAACATGGGACGAGTTATTTTCCTCGGTTCTACTGTTTTATAAATGGAAGTTATGAGTTGTTTTGGAGAATATATATCCATGTAAGATTCGTACCTATTAAGTTTGGTAAGGAGTGAACAAATGGTTTATTCTCATGATTCAGGTAAGGTACGTGAAATAAAAAGGGAATAATATCCAGTGACTTGGGTTGAAAAAGAAAAAAAAGATATCGAGAAGATTTTCTCGAGATTTTCTTCACCTGTTGCGTATAAAAGGGATGCTGTTGAGTCCTAGGAGGGGGATGAACAAGTTAGGGGAAGTTTAGAGCCTTAGAGAAGCGAAAAAAATCAACTGGAGTCGAATGCGTTCTGCTGCTGCTGCTGCTGAAGAAGAAGAAGACGAAGAACATAAGACCCACAGAGTCAGTCGGAGAAGCAGTCTTATATTCAACTACACAAAGCTCCTGTCGTTCCCGTCTGCAGTCACCGAAACCTTTCAGCAACGATTCAGTCTTCTGTTTTAGACTTTCAGCGACTACAGTATACTCTTTTCTCCCTTGTAATCAGTTTTTGAGCTATAAACATGTATTTTGAGCAAGTGATTAATATGAGGAGTTAAACCCCTTTGCTGAGGCGGTAGAGGAAGCTATTTTTCCAACAAAAAGTGGTATATTCTATTTTATTTATTTTATTGCAATTATTTTATTATTATTTGCCTTGATTGAAAATTGTTTGAATGATTTTTGTTGAGCAATTGTTATTTCTTTTGATAGAGCATTCTTGGACCTAGGTTTTTGATGTTTTATGCTTCGGATTTACACTTTTTGTTTTGAAAATCTACATGTTGCAATAGTTTAGAATCAAATTGAACGAGAAAATTGCATGAATATAAATACTGGATTAAATCACTTTTAACTTGGAAAATAGTGGAATCTCAGCCTCAGTGTTCTTTTAATATTGATAACAACTTTGTCAGTGTTTGCTATAATTTTTAGTGATTTTTCTATTTAGGTTTGAATTTAAGTCTAAAGTTATCCTTCACAAGTTCGAGAATCGAATCCCTCTTTTTACTACAACTTAAAAAACACATCAATTTTTGGCGCCGCCGACGCGGACTTGTTTTTAGGGTTTTAGATTTTTTTTTTATTTTTTTTTCTATTTTACGTTATTGGGTATTTGTCTTTTGTCTACATGTTTTGGAACGTAAAGAAAAATTGAGCCAAGAAGTTTGGTGATTTCGTAAAGACTTGGAGCTAAAGATTAAAGCGAAAAGAACGGAAAAGAAGACAATTTTATTTTTAGTTTATTTTTTGTTAGTTTTTTTTTTTTTAATTTTTTTTTTTAGGGTTTGTTTATTTTAGTAAAAAAGAAAAAAAAATTGTATTAGGGTTTCTAAATTATTTTGTAATTTTTCTTTTCTTTTTTTTTGGATTTTTTGGACTTTGGACATTATTTTAATTTTAATTTTTATATACCCTATGGAAGGGTATCTTTAATTATAAAACCGTTTGCAGAGAAGGAGGACAATTACGATATTGTCTCTGCACCTTGGGTTCGTACACTGACACAGGAGTCAGTGGCACGAGTCGACTACAACCGATTCATCCCCCGTCTGGAACGGGAGGTAAGATTCTGAACACTCGCGAATCCCCTGTCAGCGAGTTACTGTATTCCTTAAGGTGCTTATCTGTTGAGGTTCTTAATACGGATGTTTATTTTCCTAGTAAAGGGCAAGGCCTGGCCATATAAGATAAGGGTTCGGATTTCATCACCGTTCTCTTCTTGCCCGCCTTAGGAAAACGATACCGAACGCGAACCCAAGCTAAAATATTGACTAGAACGAGACCGATAGGGTAACGAGCTTATAGGAAAGTCGTTCAAAAGGATCGTATTGGGTATCTTGTTAGCCTAACTAAAAGTTAAGGAAGATTACTTTAAGCCGATTAGAGCCGCCTTGTAACCCAGGGAAGCGTTGCCAAAGAGGTGGGGGTATCAAAGCTCCTCTGAGCTTCTCCTACTTCTCTTTGACTTACTTTATTCGGATCGTCCTACGAGGTTTGCTAAAATTGTACCCAGTTGCCTCTTGGAAGAGTAGAAGCTGGTCTAGAAACAATCTAAGTGGAGCCATCATGCTTTTTGTTTGCTAGAAATCAATAGGTTTGATTTGGTTGAGTCGTCTTTGATTTGTGATTGCTCATCTTTCAAATTTGGAAACTCTTGTATGCCTGAACGTAAAAGAGACGCCCTAGGTAGATTTGTTAAAGAAAAACCTAGCAGTTCTAAGCGTCTCGATTACCTTAATCTAGAGAGTCCGATTTTCGGAGAGTCCTGTTTTGAACATTCTCCTAAAGAGAGAATCCCTAATACTCCGATAGTACCAGAAATGGCTATTTTTAAAAGCTTTGTTAAATCCGACTAGGACCACTCGTCCCTCGTGTATTAAGTTAGCTGACATAGAAGCCAATTATGAACTTAAACCTGGGACCATACAAATGCTCCCAATCTTTTTAGGGAAAGAAATTGAAAACCCTTATTTCCATGTTAGGGATTTTGAAGAAATTTGTAGTACCCTAAGAATTAGAGGCTTAGATGATGATGCTTTGAAACTTAGGTTATTTCCCTTTTCCCTGAAAGATAAAGCCAAATCGTGGCTGTATAGTTTTACTTCTGAGTCAATCGAAACATATGAACAACTTACATCTGCCTTTTTCAATAAGTTTTTCCCTAGGCATAAAACATCGTCGATTAGGACACAAATCTGCACATTCTCACAAGAAGAGGGAGAATCTTTGTATAGGTATTTTGAAAGGTTCAATGATTTGTTAACAAAGTGTCTTCACCATGGTTTAGAAAAGGTTAGGCTAGTTCAGATCCTTTATGAGGGTTTAGATTATTCTACATCAACCACGGTTGAAGCTCTGTGTCCAGGTGGGTTTGAGAACCAAACTGTTGATGCGGCAATGACATTTTTGAATGAAGCCGCCGAAAAAACCCAACAATGGGAGAATAGTAGGGAACCCAAGAAAACAATTCTTCTAAGCAGAGGAAACGTTAATAGGGTAGAAGGAGGCTCTTAATCATATGCCATGATTGCAGCGATAGCTAAAAGGTTAGAAGTTCTAGAAATGGGTCACACTAGTGGTAGATTGGAGCCTTTTTGGGAAGGCCTTAATAATGAAATTTGACCCATATTCAGAAACCTATAATCCCGGGTGGAGAAACCATCCGAACCTTGCATGGTCTAAGGGCCAGAATCAAGGTCAGTTTAGTAACTCTAATGCTCCCCCAGGTTTTAGTTATGCTATGAATCCTTCGGGACAAGCTCAATTTCAGAATCAGTCGGATAAGAAAATCCTAAGCCTAGAGGAGTCTCTCGTGTTGTTAACTCAGCAAACTGCAAAATTTCAGCAATCATTAGAACAAAGTCTACAAGCTAGTAAAAAGATAGGACAAGAAAATAGTCAGGCTATTTCCGAGTTAGAAACCCAAGTAGGTATGATAAATGAGTCTTTGAGATAAAAAGGTAGGTTTCCTAGTCAAACCCAACCCAACCCTAGAGGAGTTCATGAAGTAGGTACAAAACCATTGAATCAATTGAATGCTATTAGAACCCTTATGAGTGGTAGAATTGTAGACAATGAGGTAACCATGCCCGATAGTGAACATACTGTAGTTCACCCCTCAGGACCACCCATAGCGTAGGAGACCGATAAAGTTTCTGATGATGTCAATTCAGTCCCTGGGAGGTCTGATTCTGTGCCTAGAGCCCCATTTCCCCAGCTATTAGTACCAACAAAGAAGGAATCGAACTTTAATGACATATTGGAGGTTTTTAAGCAAGTTACCATAAACCTTCCTTTATTAGATGCAATTAGGCAAATTCCTGCTTATGCCAAGTTCCTTAAGGATATGTTTACGCGAAAGTGAAAACTTAGCGTCAATAAGAAAGCCTTTTTATCTAGTCACGTAAGTTCAATCATTCAGAACACCACAACTCCAAAGTACAAAGACCCAGGTTCCCCTACCATTGCTTGTATAATAGGTAAATTTCGGGTAGAAAAAGCTTTACTTGACTTAGGAGCCAGTGTGAACTTACTGCCGTACCATGTGTATTTACAGCTAGGACTTGGTGAAATGAAACCTACTCAGATGACAATGCAGTTAGCTGATAGGTCCGTTAAAGTTCCTCGAGGTGTTATCGAGGATGTTCTCATTGAGGTCGAAAAGTTTATTTATCCAGTGGATTTTGTTGTGCTAGATACCCAACCTGTCCCTGACCTAGAGAACCAGATACCTGTGATTTTAGGTCGCCCATTTTTAGCTACGTCTAATGCGATCATTAACTGTCGAAATGGTGTGATGAACTTGTCTTTTGGTAATATGACTATGGAGATGAACATTTTTAATGTCAGTAAGCTACCTTATGAGCTAGATGACACATGTGTTGAAGAGGTGAACATGATAGAAGCCTTAGTTCAGGAGTCATTACCAAACATTTTGTCTGAGGACCCATTAGAAAGTTGTCTATCCCATTTTGGTTTAGATTTTGACGACGATAGCACTATTGAAGAAGTGAATGCCCTATTAGATTCTACCCCTTTGTTAGACACTAATAGATGGAAAGCTAAGTTCGAAAAATTACCATCTTCTGAGACTACCTTAATTCCTTCTTTAGAAGAGCCTCCTAAGTTGGACCTTAAACCACTACCCGACACTCTAAAGTATGTGTTTTTAGGCCCATCTGAGACTTTACCTGTGATTGTAGCTTCCGATTTGGATAGTGATCAGGAAAGTAGGCTAGTGAATGTACTTCAAGATAATAAGGAAGCTTTAGGGTGGACTATAGCAGACATTAAGGGTATAATTCCTACTGTGTGTATGCATCAGATTCATTTAGAGGAAGACTCCAAACCTTCTAGGGAGATGCAACGTCGACTGAACCCTAACATGAAAGAGGTAGTTCGAAAAGAGGTGCTTAAGTTATTAGATGCGGGTATCATCTACCCAATTTCAGACAGTAAGTGGGTCAGCCCCGTTCAGGTTGTCCCCAAGAAATCAGGTATCACTGTAGTCCAGAATGATAATAACGAGTTAATCCCAACCCGAGTGACCACGGGATGGCGTGTCTGTATTGACTATAGGAAATTGAACAAGGTCACAAGGAAGGATCACTTTCCCCTTCCTTTCATCGAACAAATGCTAGAGCGATTAGCTGGACATAGTCATTATTACTTCTTAGATGGCTATTCCGGATATAATCAGATTGTTATTGCCCAAGAAGACCGAGAGAAAACCACCTTTACCTGTCCCTTTGGTACCTTTGCGTATAGACGCATGCCTTTCGGGCTATGTAATGCACCTGCGACCTTTCAGCGTTGCATGATGAGCATATTTTCTGATATGGTAGAACGGTTTTTAGAGGTCTTTATGGATGATTTTTCAGTGGTTGGTTCATCTTTCGATGAGTGCTTGCATCATTTGACATTAGTGTTGACTAGGTGTAAGGAAAAGAATTTAATGCTTAATTGGGAAAAATGCCATTTTATGGTTAAATCAGGAATTGTGTTAGGGAACATCGTATCCTCTAAGGGTATAGAGGTAGACAAAGACAAAGTTGATCTTATTAAGACTTTATAGGTCCCAAAAACCGTAAAAGATATTAGGTCATTCCTAGGGCATGCAGGATTTTATCGTCGATTCATTAAGGATTTTAGCTTGATTTCTAGACCTCTTTGCAATTTTCTTGCAAAAGATGTTAAGTTTGTCTTTGATGATGCGTGTTTAGAGGCTTTTGAGAAACTTAAGAGTTTACTCACTACCGCCCCCTAGTCCAGGCACCTAACTGGAACCTACCCTTTGAGATTATGTGTGATGCTTCAGATTATGCTATAGGCGTTGTGTTAGGACAGCGAGAAAACAAATTACTTCATGTGATTTATTATGCTAGCAAAACTCTGAATGATGCCCAACTGAACTATACAACTACCGAGAAGGAATTGTTAGCCATCGTGTTTTCCTTGGATAAGTTTAGATCCTATCTACTAGGTTCTAAGGTCGTAATCTATACTGATCATGCTGCTTTGAAATACCTTTTGTCTAAGAAGGATACTAAACCTAGATTGATTAGATGGATCCTCTTGTTGCAAGAATTTTCTCTAGATATTAGAGACAAAAAGGGTGCATAAAATGTAGTAGCAGATCACTTGTCTAGGCTAGTTGTTGATCATTCTAATGATTCCCTTCCTATAAGGGATAGCTTTCCTGATGAACAATTGTTCTCTGTTTCCCAATCACCTTGGTATGCACATATAGTGAATTATCTTGTTACTGGTCGAATGCCTCAACATTGGGGTAAACAAGATCGTTCTAGGTTTTTAGCCGAGGTTAAGCATTTCTTTTGGGACGATCCTTATCTGTTTAAGTATTGTCCAGACCAGATTATTAGGAGATGTATACCTGAGAGTGACCAGTACAGTATTATCTCCTTTTGTCATGAACATGCATGTGGGGGTCATTTTAGTGCTAAGAAGACTGCTGCTAAGATACTGCAGTGTGGATTTTACTGGCCTTCGTTGTTTAAAGACTCCCATAGTCATTGTGTTTCTTGTGAGCGTTGCCAGAAGTTAGGAACCATTTCCCGTAGAAATATGATGCCTTTGAACCCTATTTTAGTGATTGAGGTATTTGATGTTTTGGGCATTGATTTTATGGGTCCATTTCCTAATTCTTTTGGTTATCTTTACATACTTGTCGCTGTAGACTATGTGTCTAAGTGGGTTGAGGCGGTTCCGTGTAGAACAAATGACCACAGGGTCATAGTCCAGTTTTTGAAAGAGAATATACTTACACGTTTCGGTACGCCACGAGCTATATTTAGTGATGGAGGTTCACACTTTTGTAATAGACCGTTTGCTCTTTTAATGAAACAATATGGTATTACCCATAAAGTAGCTACCCCATATCACCCACAGACTAGTGGTCAGGTAGAGGTTTCCAATAGGGAAATTAAGCGTATTCTAGAGAAAACAGTTAATCCTAATAGGAAAGACTGGTCGTCGAGGCTTACTGATGCCTTATGGGCTTATCATACTGCGTTTAAGACACCCATTGGAATGTCACCCTATCGTTTAGTTTTTGGCAAGGCATGTCACCTTCCTGTTGAGTTAGAGCATAGAGCCTACTGGGCTATTAAGCAGCTAAACTTTTCACTTGACAAGGCAGGAGCTCACAGAAAGCTCCAGCTCAATGAGTTGGACGAGATTCGTAGAGACGCATACGATGGTGCTAAGGAGTATAAGAACAAAATGAAACTTGTGCATGATAAGAATATTTTACGAAAGTCATTTTCTCCAGGTCAAAAAGTTCTTCTGTATGACACTCATTTACATCTATTCCCAGGGAAGTTGCGCTCTCGGTGGACCCGGTCCTTTTGTGGTCCGTACTGTTTTTCCTCATGGCGCTATTGAAATTGAGACACCATACGGTAGTAGTTCTTCAAAGGTTAACGGTCAGAGATTGAATCCCTTTTTAGAGCCTTTTCCTATAGGTGATGTTGAGGAGGTCCCTATTTACCTTGATTGACCATCGAGGCGATTTGTATGTTGTATATTATTTTTTAGGTTTTTTATTCCACTTCACCCAGGTACTATCTTTCCGACTTCTCTCTTTACTGATTCCTCATGTTATTTATACTTTTGGTACTGTTCTTTAATTAGAAACATTGAGGACAATGTTAGATTTAAGTTTGGGGGTGGGGTAGAAACTTTTTTTTACTTTTTGTTGCAATAAATAAACTCCAGAGCCTATAAATTTATGCCTATGAAGGATGGCACTAACCAATCTAAGTGGATGGAAGCATTTTGGTTTAGGAGTTGAGGAACCAATCTTATTAGATGGAAACATCTATAAGAGTCCATTCATAAAAGCACGGAGCTCAGGTGTTAGAAATAATATGATAGTTTCATCGTATCTCGGAATCATCTTATTACTTCTGTTTTTATTTTTGAATTTTTTTATGTTGATGTCTGCTGGAGTGAAATAGAGTGATTGAGTTAAAAAAAAAAAAAGACCAGACCAATTAGACCAATCGGAATAAATAACACTTTGATGTAGATTTAGGATTGTCGACCATTGGTTCCCTTGTATATGCCAGTTGTGTTGATATTAGTCCAGACCAGTATCTCAATCCACTAGGTCATAGGTTCATCTTGGCATTGAAGTCCATTCGCAACCATCTATTTCTATATCCATCTTCTTAATCTATTCATGTGATTTGTTTGATTCCGGATATTGATGTCCATAGTGCGACTATCTGAGTAGAGCTCTGTCACTTATATATGAATTTTAGTATACTTGAGTGCAAACTCATACACAGCAATTGGAATTTCGTATCAGGGTACTTCCTCCCGTAATCAATAAGTATGCCAACCAAGGAGATTCTTTAGTGCATTCCAAGATTCTGCATAGATAGCTAGGGTCTGGAGTAAAGGTTTTGTGGGTACACCTCTGGTAAACCCTCCCGAGACTATAACTCGGCCACTAGGGCCACCTAGGGGTTTAAAGGCTTGTTGCACATGCTAAGTGCAATCGATGATGCCTGCGACAGTGAGTTAGGATTTTATTTTGTAGTTTTGATTTGCTCGGGACTAGCAAATAATAAGTTTTGGGGTATTTGATAGACGCATTTATGTGTCTATTTTCATCTTTTTTGTGTATATTGTTAGTACCCATTTTTGTACTAATTTTGGTATTTTATCCCTTTGTAGGTGTTTTTGGAGAAATGGGCTTTTGAGGCGAAATTGACTCAAAAAGTTGTTGAAGGCACCTGGGAGGACATTTGCTATTCGGACTCTCATTTTGGATAAGGGGTAACCCATTTCCAGGCAGCTGCTAAGCACAGACTGAGATTGGATAGGGGGACACTTTTTTTCACGGTTTTGAAAATGAAATTTGGCGGGAAAATGTGCAGTCACAAACAGATTTTAGGGTTGGATTTTTGGGAGGTTTCGGTGGAGATTCAATCGCCAGAATTAGTTTCAATGGGCATGTTTAATCTTAACAGGGTTGGTACGTTTGCTTTGATCGAGTAGAATTGGCTAGAACCCGGATTGGAAGCAAAACATGGGACGAGTTATTTTCCTCGGTTCTACTGTTTTATAAATGGAAGTTATGAGTTGTTTTGGAGAATATATATCCATGTAGGATTCGTACCTATTAAGTTTGGTAAGGAGTGAACAAATGGTTTACTCTCATGATTCAGGGAAGGTACGTGAAATAAAAAGGGAATAATATCCGGTGACTTGGGTTGAAAAAGAAAAAAAAGATATTGGGAAGATTTTCTCGAGATTTTCTTCACCTATTGCGTATAAAAGGGATGCTGTTGAGTCCTAGGTGGGGGATGAACAAGTTAGGGGAAGTTTAGAGCCTTAGAGAAGCGAAAAAAATCAACTGGAGTCGAACGCGTTCTGCTGCTGCTGCTGAAGAAGAAGAAGAAGACGAAGAACATAAGACCCACAGAGTCAGTCGGAGAAGCAGTCTTATATTCAACTACACAAAGCTCCTGTCGTTCTCGTCTGCAGTCACCGAAACCTTTCAGCAATGATTCAGTCTTCTGTTTTAGACTTTCAGCGACTATAGTATACTCTTTTCTCCCTTGTAATCAGTTTTTGAGCTATAAACATGTATTTTGAGCAAGTGATTAATATGAGGAGCTAAACCCCTTTGCTGAGGCGGTAGAGGAAGTTATTTTTCCAACAAAAAGTGGTATATTCTATTTTATTTATTTTATTGCAATTATTTTATGATTATTTTCCTTGATTGAAAATTGTTTGAATGATTTTTGTTGAGCAATTGTTATTTCTTTTGATAGAGCATTCTTGGATCTTGGTTTTTGATGTTTTATGCTTCGGATTTACACTTGTTGTTTTGAAAATATACATGTTGCAATAGTTTAGAATCAAATTGAACGAGAAAATTGCATGAATATAAATACTGGATTAAATCACTTTTAACTTGGAAAATAGTGGAATCTCAGCCTCAGTGTTCTTTTAATATTAATAACAACTTTGTCAGTGTTTGCTATAATTTTTAGTGATTTTTCTATTTAGTTTTGAATTTAAGTCTAAAGTTATCCTTCACAAGTTCGAGAATCGAATCCCTCTTTTTACTACAACTTAAAAAACACATCAGTTTGCACAGATTGCATTCCTTAATATATAAATGTATTTGTTCATGAGTATGAAATACATACTTAGCCTATTTCAGAACTTGAACCACTTAAGTTTGACAACGGGTACGCAAACTTAAGTTTCGGACTTGGTCTTGTCCAACAGTTTGCAAACGGGTACGCAAACTGTTGTTCCGGACCTAACTCAGGTAGAACCATTCGCAAACGGGTAAGCAAATTTGGTTCCCTAACTTTCACAGTTAAAACAGTTCGCATACGGGTATGGAAACTTGGCTTCCGGACCTGAATCATACCAACACAGTTTGTACACTAAATACGCATACTGTGATGTTTTCCATACATGGGTTTTAGTTCTAAACTCCCATTTCAGTCATTGCAACATTTCTAGAAGACGACAATGGTTGTCTCATACAAACCATTAGCTAGCAAGCAATTTTCAAGTGATCGAATGATCAATACCAAACTTTCCAAGTCGACATCAAATGATTGTCTCACACAAATCATGTAAGATGTTTCAATGCAATTTGTACATTATCATCTTTTGACATATATCTAGTTTCCAACAAATAAATTGTTTCCAACTAAACATGTCAAGAATCATGATAAACGTAGCTAAGACAAAAATATACCAACACATATTTCGAGAAATAGATAAGCGAGTTATACTCGGCTCGAAATAACAAATGTGTATGATATGAAAGTCTATATAATTATACGACTTTGTCTCAATAAGAGATAGATTAGAATGGAATAGACTTCTGAGTGATAGATAAGTTTTAGTTTCCACATACCTTTTGTTGATGAAATTCCTCCGAGTTCTTCAGTAGATCTTCGTCTTCAGTTGTAAGAGACTTGAAGTCTAAAGATCAACTACACAATCTATCCTAGTCCGAAACTCCTATAGGTGGACTAGAAATCAAGACTATAGTTTTGATCAACTAAACTTTACAAACAATCTTGAGATAGCAACGCTTGCGAGTTCGACCGAGCAATGCTCTATCATATACTTATATTAAGTCTCTCATTAGTCAAATGGGTAAGTCCTTTCCTGTTAAAGACTTAGGTTTGCATTTAATTCTAGAATTGGAAGTTAAGAAAGATAAATCTAGACTTTTTCTTTCTCAATCAAAGTATGCTTAAAAAATTTTCTTCCTTCTTGTCCATATACTAAACAATGTCAATTTGATGGTGACTATCTTAAGAATCCTACTGATTTTAAGTCTATAGTTGGTGGCTTGCAATATCTTACATGCACAAGGCCAGAAATAAGTTTTTCAGTCAACCAGGTCTGCCAACACATGCAAAGACCTACTTCCACTCATATGATTGTTGCAAATAGGATTTTAAGGTATATTAAA
Organism: Papaver atlanticum; assembly: GCA_023531105.1. NCBI lineage: Eukaryota > Viridiplantae > Streptophyta > Magnoliopsida > Ranunculales > Papaveraceae > Papaver > Papaver atlanticum. The sequence goes on along the minus strand of JAJJMB010001778.1, from coordinate 1,064,439 downwards.
GGCACTCTGGATTATGGCATTTTATTCACCAAAGGTTTAGTAGCTCTATAGGGTTTTAGTGATGCTGATTGGGCTGAGAATCCTATAGATAGAAAGTCTATAGGATTCTCGCTGCAACCAACACTTTGTTTGGATACTCCATCTTATATCACATTTAATATAAGGAGGGGTAATCGAGTTTATATCTCCAAGTGTTAGTGAACTTGGGATGTCGCAAGGTATTAATCTCTGGATAGGTGCTTATCCTATGATTTGTGAAAAAAATTCAATTTCCATGATTAATATCAGTTACAGGGTCAATACTTCCAACATGGACAGTACTTCCAACAACAAATCGGACTTACTGAGGTGGAAACATAATGTTCACAATAACTGGGTATAGTTTTTCAAGAGCTTGGATATTTAACAATGCAATAGAGGATAAGTGGTTGCGTTAACCTAAATTTAAGCATAAACATGTAGAGAATCAACAATGGAATAAAGAATAGATGGTTGCACTGCCAGTATCTATCACATGTTTGTAATTTTATTTTATTTTCTTAAAGTTTCGACGGTTCAGGGGCACAAGAATTACAGACTAAAGGTAAGGAGCTAATTCACAGCCAACGAAACTAGATTAATCTATAGCTTTTTTTTACCCCAATACAAACAAAATCTCTGGATTTCGATGAATAATTTTTCATCTCTTTTATGAAAAAGAGACGCATTTATGTGTCTATTTTCATCTCTTTTATGTATAGTGTTAGTACCCATTTTTGCACTTATTTTGGTATTTTATCCCTTGTAGGTGTTTTTGGAGAAATAGGCTTTTGCGGCAAAATTGGCTCGAAAAGTTGCTAAAGGCTCCTGGGAGGACATTTGCTATTCGGACTCTCACTTTGGATAAGGGGTAACCCATTTCCAAGCAGCTGCTAAGTACAGACCGGGACTGGATAGGGGGAGGTCACATTTCTTCACGTTTTCAAAAAAAGAAAAATGGCGGGAATTCGTTTCTTTCACAGACGATTTCTGGGATGGATTGTTCATCGATTTTTATGGAGATTAAAGGGCTGAATTTGATTGGGTTTGTTCCTATGGACCTAACAGGCGAGGTAAGGGTGTTGGAATGGATCCAAAGTGGCTAGAACTCGAATTGGAAGCGAAAAAAGGTTAAAAATATCACGGTTTATTTTGGGCAAGTTTCTTGGTTTATTTTTGGAAACTTACGTGAAGAAGAGGAAGGAAACTCTTCTTAGAGATTTGTTTCTATCACGGGAGGAGTTTGGACAGCTGAGAACACGTGAAACAGAAGAAAAAAAAGAAATATCGCAACTTGCTGTGGAGGAAAAAACCAAAGTTATTCTCGAATTTTCTTTGCTCTACTATGTATAAAAGGGTTGGTTCGAGTCCTAGGAAGGTAACCAAGACCTTAAGGGAAAGTTTAGAGCCTTAGAGAAGCCAGAAAAATCATTAGAAGAAGATCGGGTTCTGCTGCTGCTGCTGTTGCCGGAGAAGACGAAGAACACAGAACAGCGAAAAAAGTAAGTTGCAGAGGCAGACTTATTTTCAGTGACAACGAGTTACGGTCGCATCATCCTGCAGTCACCGAAGCTTTTCAGCAACGATTCCGTCCTCTGTATTAGACTTTCAGCGACTACAGTATACCCTTTTCTCCCTTATAATCAATTTTTGAGCCATAAACATGTATTTTGAGAACACGATTAATATGAGGAGCTAAACCCCTTAGCCGAGGCAACGGAGGAAGCCATTGTTCCATGAAAAGTGGTATAGTTCTATTTTAATTATTTATTGCAATTATTTTACATGATTATTTGCATAGAATTTAAAAGAAAAATTGATTTTTATTGAGTAGTTGTAAGTTGTTTTGATGGAACATGCTAGGTTTTAAAACTTTTGATGTTTCATGCTTTGTGATTACAACTACTACTTCAAAAATCTATTAGAGGCAAATATTAGAATCACTTTAAAGAAGAATATTGCATGAATATTGATTAGAGTTTATCAATTAATTGGTCAATGGTGGAATCCAAAGTCTCGGTGTCTTTTTATAATGTGATACAACTTTATTTGAGTTATTTAATTTAATTTAAGTCTAAAAAAAATCCTTCACAAGTCTTAGAGTTCGAATCTTTTTACCACTACAACTACAAAACACATAAATTTTTGGCGCCGCCGACGCGGACTTGTTTTTAGAGTTTTAGATTTATTTTTATTTATATTTATTTTTGTTCTATTTTACGTTTTTGGGTATTCGTCTTTTGTCTACAGGTTTTGGAACGTAAAGAAAAAAAAATTGAGCCAAGGAGTTTGGTGATTTCGTAAAGACTTGGAGCAAAAGATTAAAGCGAAAAGAACGGAAAAGAAGACAACTTTATTTTATTATTTTTTATTTTTTTTTAGGGTTTTGTTTATTTATTTATTTTTATAAAAAAAAAAAGAAAAAAAAAATTGTATTAGGGTTTCTTTATTATTTTATTATTTTGTAACTTTTCTTTTCTTTTTTTTTGGACTTTTTGGACATTGGACACTATTTTTAATTTTAATTTTTATATACTCTACGGAAGGGTATCCTTAAATATAAAAACTGTTTGCAGAGAAGGAGGACAATTACGATATTGTCTCTGCACCTTGGGTTCGTACACTGACACAGGAGTCAGTGGCCCGAGTCGACTACAACCGATTCATCCCCCGTCTGGAACGGGAGGTAAGGTTCTGAACACTCGCGAATCCCCTGTCAGCGAGTTACTGTATTCCTTAAGGTGCATATCTATTGAGGTTCTGAATACGGACATTTATTTTCCTAGTAAAGGGCAAGGCCTGGCCATACAAAATAAGGGTTCGGATTTCATCACCGTTCTCTTCTTGCCCGCCTTAGGAAAACGATACCGAACGCGAACCTAAGCTTAAAATATTGACTAGAACGAGACCGATAGGGTAACGAGCTTGTAGGAAAGTCGTTCAAAAGGATCGTATTGGGTATTTTGTTAGCCTAACTCAAAGTTCAGGAAGATTACTGTAAGTCGATTAGAGCCGCCTTGTAACCCAAGGAAGCGTTGCCAAAGAGGTGGGGGTATCAAAGCTCCTCTGAGCTTCTCTTACTTCTCTTCGACTTACTTTATTCGGATAGTTCTACGAGGTTTGCTAAAATTGTACCCAGTTGCCTCTTGGAAGAGTAGAAGCTGGTCTAGAAACAATCTAAGTGGAGCCATCATGCTTTTTGTTTGCTAGAAATCAATAGGGTTGATTTGGTTGAGTCGTCCTTGATTTGTGATTGGTTATCCTTCCAATTTTAGGAAATCTTGGGTATGCCTGAACGTAAAAGAGACGCCCTAGGTACATTTGTAAAAGAACAACCTAGCAGTTCTAAGCGTCTCGATTACCTTGACCTAGAAGGTCCAATTTTCGGAGAGTCATGTTTTGAACGTACTCCTTTTACTGAGGAGAGAATCTCCAATACTCCGATAGCACCAGAAATGGCTACTTTGAAAGCTTTATTAAATCCGACTAGGACTACTCGTCCCTCGTGTATTAAGTTAGCTGACACATAAGCTACCTATGAACTTAAACCTGGGACCATACAGATGCTCCCAATATTTTTAGGGAAAGAAAATGAAAACCCCTATTTCCATGTTAGGGATTTTGAAGAAATTTGCAGTACCCTAAGAATTAGAGGCTTAGATGATGATGCTTTGAAACTTAGGTTATTTCCTTTTTCCCTGAAAGATAAAGCCAAATCGTGGCTGTATAGTTTGACTGCTGAGTCAATCGAAACATATGAACAACTTACATCTGCCTTTTTCAATAAGTTTTCCCTAGGCACAAAACATCGTCTATTAGGACGCAAATCTGCACATTCTCACAGCAAGAGGGAGAATCTTTGTATAGGTATTTGGAAAGGTTCAATGATTTGTTAACACAATGTCCTCACCATGGTTTAGAAAAGGTTAGGCTAGTTCAGATCCTTTATGAGGGTTTAGATTATTCCACAATAACCACGATAGAAGCTTTGTGTACAGGTGGGTTTGAGAACCAAACTGTTAATGCGGTAATGGCATTTTTGAATGAAGCCGCCGAAAAGACCCAACAATGGGAAAATAGTAGGGAACCCCGGAAATTTTTTTTTCTAAACAGAGGAAACGTTAATAGGGTAGAAGGAAGCTATGAATCAGATGCCAAGATTGCAGCAATAGCTAAAAGGTTAGAAGCTCTAGAAATGGGTCACACTAGTGGTAGATTGGAGCCTTTTTGGGAAGGCCAGAATAATGCAGAGCAAGCCAATGCTCTTTATAATAACACTAGATTCGATAATCGTCATAAATTTGACCCATATTCAGAAACCTATAATCCTGGGTGGAGAAACCATCCGAACTTTTCATGGTCTAAGGGCCAGAATCAAGGTCAGTTTAGTAACTCTAATGCTCCCCTAGAATTTAGTTATGCTAAGAATCCTTCAGGGCAAGCTCAATTTCAGAATCAGTCGGATAAGAGAATCCTAAGCCTAGAGGAGTCCATCGTGTTGTTAACTCAGCAAACTGCAAAACTTCAGCAATCAGTAGAACAAAGTCTACAAGTTAGTAACAAGATAGGACAAGAAAATAGTCAGGCTATTTCCGAGTTGAGAACCCAGATTAGTTTGATAAATGAGTCTTTGAGAGAAAAAGGTAGGTTTCCTAGTCAAACACAACCCAACCCTAGAGGAGTTCATAAAGTAAATATAAAACAATTGAATGCTATTAGAACCCTTAGGAGTGGTAGAATTGTAGACAACAAGGTAACCATGCCCGATAGTGAACCTATTGTAGTTCAACCCTCAGGATCTCACCCCTCAGGACCACCCATAGCTGAAGAGACCGATAAAGTTTCTGATGATGTAAATTCGGCCCCTGGGAGGACTGATTTTCTACCTAGAGCCCCATTTCCACAGCTACTAGTACCAACAAAGAATGAATCCAACTTTAATAACATTATGGAGGTTTTTAAGAAAGTTACCATAAACCTTCCGTTACTAGAAGCAATTAGGCAACTTCCAGCTTATGCCAAGTTCCTCAAGGATATGTGTACGCGAAAGCGAAAGCTTAGTGTCCCTAAAAAAGCCTTTTTAGCCTGTCATGTAAGTTCGATCATTCAGAACACCACAACTCCTAAGTATAAAGACCCAGGTGCCCCTACCATTGCTTGCACGATAGGAAAACACAGGGTAGAAAAAGATTTACTTGACTTAGGAGCTAGTGTGAACTTACTTCCGTACCATGTGTACTTACAACTGGGACTTGGTGAATTGAAACCCACTAAGATAACACTGCAGTTAGCTGATAGGTCTGTTAAAATTCCTCGTGGTGTAATAGAAGATGTTCATATTGAGGTCGACAAGTTTATTTATCCTGTGGATTTTGTAGTCCTAGATACACAACCTGTCCCTGACCCAGAGAATCAAATACCGGTGATTTTAGGTCGCCCATTTTTAGCCACGTCTAATGCTGTTATCAACTGTAGGACCGGACTTATGAACATATCCTTTGGTAATATGACCACTGAACTAAATGTCTTTAATGTTACTAGACAACCTTCTGATGATTTTGAGGAAGTGAATATGATTAGTACTTTGGTTCAGGATCTAGTTCAGGATAGTTGGGACGACACTTTGTTTGGTGATTCTTTAGATGAATTTGATGAGACAATTATCTTAGGTAAGATAGATGACCAAACTTTAGAACTAGAAGAAGCTCTCGAATATTTTAAGGACTCTACAGACCCAAAAATTCAGTCACTAGTGTTAGGTCTTTCTGTGAGTAATGATGACTCTAAGTTTGGGGGTAGAGAACTGGAAGAAGCTCTTGAGTATTTTAAAGACTCTGAAGATCCTGAAATTCAAGCAATAATTAGAGGTTTGTCTGAGAATACTGACTACCCTAATTTTGGGGGTAGTGATGGTCAAGTATCCTTATTAGAAGTCCCTAACTTGGGACTCGAGTCCAGTGTGCCTGAGGTATTACTTGAATCTCTCCCGACTCCACAACCTGATCCTCCTGATACCGTCCGGGAAGTGGGAACTCATAGTTCGGAAAAATATGTTTGTCAAAACACTCACATGAAGCCTAAGAGGGTGTCACAGATTAACCCAGTTGTCTTGCAAGAAAGTTTAGACCAGGTTGTGCTCTATCTGTTAATTTTTCTAATCCTATGCAGTTGTCTCATATTAGTGGCAGTGATATTTTGTTCTGATGACCCACAGTTATTTCGACTACTGATATATGATTTGAAAGGGAATTAGCCATTTTATGGTACTTGATGTCTGGCTGAAGACTTTAAACTTAGCACTTCTTGGGAGGTAACCCATGGTTCATGCAACACGGTATTATCTTTCCTTAACTCTTTTTCTTCAAATGGTAATAGTTTCTCCTTGTTCATGCTTTTAATTTCATCTTTAGAACATTGAGGACAATGTTAGATTTAAGTTTGGGGGTATGGGAAAAACTTTTTAGTTGCATAATAAACTCCAGAGCCTAGAAATTTATGCCTATTAAGGATGGCACTAACCAATCTAAGTGGATGGAAGCATTTTGGTTTAGGAGTTGAGGAACCAATCTGATTAGATGGAAACATATATAAGAGTCTATTCATAAAAGCACAGAGCTCAGGTGTTAGAAATAACATGATAGTTTCGCCATATCTCGTTGAGTCCTTTTCATTTCTATTTTTATTTTATTTTCTTTTAAAAATATGTTTCTCTAAGTGATTAGGTGGGGCTCACGATTCAAGTTGTTACCAATACTAGGGTGAAATAGAGTGAGTGAGATACCACAGAAAAAAGAAAAAAAAGAAAAAAAAAAAAAGACCAGACCAATTAGACCAATCGGAATAAATAACACTTGGATAGCAATATGTGTGTGTTCTCCCTGTCTCCGTCGCCTAAACAAGTGTGGAATGCAGGATCCACGGGAATTACCATGTAATCTGCTGACAAGAAGCATGCGCTTGGATCCACAAGATCTAATCGTTAGTTCTAAAAAATTAAAAATTAAAAATTAAATAATAAATGTGTGTTCAATAAATCGACCGTTGGTTCCCTTGTATATGCCAGATGAGTTGATCTAGAATAAGGATTATCGACCATTGGTTCCCTTGTATATGCCAATTGTGTTGATATTAGTCAGACCGGTATCTCAGTCCATTAGGATAGGTTCATCTTGGTGGAGGTCTTCAGACAGATATGAGAAAACACCGTTCACCTAGTCAACATCAAAACCAGCTATGTTTTTCTATATCCATCGCTTAATCTTTCCATGTGATTTGTTGACTCCGGATATTGATGTCCATAGTGAAACTATCTTAGTAGAGCTCTATCACTTATATATGAATTTTAGTATTCTCGAGTGCAAACTTGTATACAGCCATTGGAATTTCGCATCAGGGTACTTCCTCCCGTAATCAATAAGTATGCCAACCAAGGAGGTTCTTTAGTGCATATCAAGGTTCTGTGTAGATAGCTAGGGTATGGAGTAAAGGTTTTGTGGGTACACCTCTGGTAAACCCTTCCGAGACTATAACTCGGCCACTAGGGCCACCTAGGGGTTTAAAGGCTTGTTGCACATGCTAAGTGCAACCGACGATGCCTGCGACAGTGAGTTAGGATTTTATTTTGTAGTTTTAATTTGCTCGGGACTAGCAAATAATAAGTTTGGGGGTATTTGATAGACGCATTTATGTGTCTATTTTCATCTCTTTTATGTATAGTGTTAGTACCCATTTTTGCACTAATTTTGGTATTTTATCCCTTGTAGGTGTTTTCGGAGAAATAGGCTTTTGCGGCAAAATTGGCTCGAAAAGTTGCTAAAGGCTCCTGGGAGGACATTTGCTATTCGGATTCTCACTTTGGATAAGGGGTAACCCATTTCCAAGCAGCTGCTAAGTACAGACCGGGACTGGATAGGGGGAGGTCACATTTCTTCACGTTTTCAAAAAAAGAAAAATGGCGGGAATTCGTTTCTTTCACAGACGATTTCTGGGATGGATTGTTCATCGATTTTTATGGAGATTAAAGGGCTGAATTTGATTGGGTTTGTTCCTATGGACTTAACAGGCGAGGTAAGGGTGTTGGAATGGATCCAAAGTGGCTAGAACTCTAATTGGAAGCGAAAAAAGGTTAAAAATATCACGGTTTATTTTGGGCAAGTTTCTTGGTTTATTTTTGGAAACTTACGTGAAGAAGAGGAAGGAAACTCTTCTTAGAGATTTGTTTCTATCACGGGAGGAGTTTGGACAGCTGAGAACACGTGAAACAGAAGAAAAAAAAAGAAATATCGCAACTTGCTGTGGAGGAAAAAACAAAAGTTATTCTCGAATTTTCTTTGCTCTACTATGTATAAAAGGGTTGGTTCGAGTCCTAGGAAGGTAACCAAGACCTTAAGGGAAAGTTTAGAGCCTTAGAGAAACCAGAAAAATCATTAGAAGAAGATCGGGTTCTACTGCTGCTGCTGTTGCCGGAGAAGACGAAGAACATAGAACAGCGGAAAAAGTAAGTTGCAGAGGCAGACTTATTTTCAGTGACAACGAGTTACGGTCGCATCATCCTGCAGTCACCGAAGCTTTTCAGCAACGATTCCGTCCTCTGTATTAGACTTTCAGCGACTACAGTATACCCTTTTCTCCCTTGTAATCAATTTTTGAGCCATAAACATGTATTTTGAGAACACGATTAATATGAGGAGCTAAACCCCTTAGCCGAGGCGACGGAGGAAGCCATTGTTCCATGAAAAGTGGTATAGTTCTATTTTAATTATTTATTGCAATTATTTTACATGATTATTTGCATAGAATTTAAAAGAAAAATTGATTTTTATTGAGTAGTTGTGTGTTGTTTTGATGGAACATGCTAGGTTTTAAAACTTTTGATGTTTCATGCTTTGTGATTACAACAACTACTTCAAAAATCTATTAGAGGCAAATATTAGAATCACTTTAAAGAAGAATATTGCATGAATATTGATTAGAGTTTATCAATTAATTGGTCAATGGTGGAATCCAAAGTCTCGGTGTTTTTTTATAATGTGATACAACTTTATTTGAGTTATTTAATTTAATTTAAGTCTAAAAAAAATCCTTCACAAGTCTTAGAGTTCGAATCTTTTTACCACTACAACTACAAAACACATCATAGGGGAGTATCATAAATTTACAAACAGTATCATCTTCAGTAAATTAATTGTGACATGTGAAGATCATTTAGGGTTTAAGTATCTTTGTCATGTTTTAACCAATGACAGTTGGTTATAATATGGAACACTGTTTAATTTCTGAATTGAGCAGGCTGATATAACAATTGCTTTTACCTAAACTGGGGGCTTAGACATATTGATGCATTATTGTCATCGTTGCACTGCACTCTACTACATGTCCTTTGTGTAGTCTCGCCTTAGCTTGGATAGATTAGGTTGGAAATCACATGTTAAGTAAATCACAGCTGTTTTGCTAAAAAAGACTACCATACTGTTCTTTCGAAATAAAGCACCATAATTTTACATGAGCTAATCCAATTTGAGCACTTCTGCTCTGTACCATTTTCTAGGTATATTGAAATATGTTTAGTAGAGAAAAATGTCACCTCATTTGTTGCTCTCTTATCTTTATCACCTTTACGAACGACTAAAATAAACTAATTTATAGTTGACAACGTCGATCAACCTTTTATTTTTATTTCTCTATTTTGGTTTCTGTAATGATGATTAGTTTTAAAACTAACCAGGGATAAAATTGATGAGATTAAATCAAGTGATTGATATTCTCTTTAAGATATATTTTTGCTGGAACTATTAATACTGGTGTTAATGGGCGTTTACTGATTACTTTATATGGAATGAAATTACCTCACCAAATAAAAGCAATTGTATATTCAAATCCACACCAAATTACTGGTGCCAAAGATGATTACAATGTATATTTGTGCATCAGTAATTATGCATTCACAAAATATACGGTTTGTGAATGAATAAATAAAGAAAGAGAAGGTAAATACGTTACATTACTTTTCCAACATAAGTTGTACTAAAACCTGTTTAAATGCAGATTTAATCAACTTTGGAGGTTGAGATGGGGCCGTAAGGCCCCGGTGATACCTAGTATATAAAATAAAAAGATTCAACTTGTTAATAGTCTTGTACCGAAATTAATTTTAGTCTAACAAATGATTCAGTAAAACTCTAAAATGAAATAAAGATACATGAAGTAGTAATAATAGCATTCAGATACTTAGTGTAATATTAAAATTAAAAGAAAATAAATTTGTATACTAATATGATACTTCACATTAGCAGTAAAATCTAAAGAGTATTAAGATATATTATAATTTTATGCATACTCAAAATTTAAATCATATTTATCAACGCCAATCTTTAACAAGATATAGAATACGGATTCGAGATAGAATAAATAAAAATCTGTTATATCAATCCTTACGTGAATGTAAAATTATATTTAGAAGATTAAGGCTTAGTGTACCAACTGGACTATCAACATAAGAATAATGAGAATAATAACACAGTTGATAAAAGTATTTATGTAATTAAATTAGTAGGAAATTTATAATAGATAATATTTGGAAAATTTATATATGGTATTACAATAAAGTTAAAATTATCAAATATTATAAATTGACGTAAAATCGAATTGGGATTATTTATATTGGTAAAAGAAATAAATGTAATAATAATAATAGTAACATTTGGATAATGGTTTGTAACATTAAGTTATTCTTAAATAGTACATGAATTTAAAAATTATTTACTTATAATAATATAGTTTCATTTGGAACTAAAATTCGATTTCATTAAAATAAATAAATATTAATAATGATAAATAAAAATAAAACAAAATAAATTTTGATGATTAAATTGTTTAATGGCGGGTTTGGATGTAGAATTTTAAAGGTGGAATTTATGGGTGCAGGGGATTTGGTAGAATTATGTTTCTCTCTTTACGTTTGGTTTCCCAAATCTTCGGAATCACGTTTTCCACGGGAATTAGTTTTCCAGCAAATCCTCCATATGGAGTCCGACCCCTCCCCCCTAAGATTTGCTGGGAAACTTATAAGGGATTTATGTACCCACTTCTTTAAGCTCTAAATCCCATATATATGGAATTTTAAGACTTGAGGGTAATGTCAAAGGGTATAATGACTTTAAAACAAAAAAACTCTATAAATCATAGGAATTTTAGTTGAGTTACCAAACATACAAGAGATTTATATAAATCCCATAATTTGTAATCCCATGGAATTATAAATTCCTGGAAACAGTGAATTCTGCAAACAAACCCACCGTAAAATAATTTGAACTATTTATATATTTTACGAAGTAAATTCATTAGAAGTACACTAGTTAAGATAGAAGTTAAAGACTAATTAATCCTAATAAATTAATACTTAGTTAATCCAGCACTGGGAATAGTGAGGTTGGTAATTATGATGTGTTCGGGTGAACCTAGACAGGGAAACTGCATTCTTGTATCACTAGGCATAGAAGGGAGGCTTGCTTCTATTAGTGGACCGATAGATCCAAATTTTACTTAGAAACTTTATTATAGAATATCTTCTCTCATAATTAGAACTAGTAAATTATTGAAATAGAAACTAATCTTTTGATCGTAGAGCTACAAATTTTAAATCTTAGTTGTAGAGGGCCATATAGGTTTGTGTTTTGTTTTTGTGTTGTCTGCGCTTAGACAAGTGATAGGATTATTCTATAAGGTGAGGAGTTTTGAAGACTAGAAGGATGGCTTTATTTTCGAGGACGAAAATGTATAAGGTGGGAAGAATGTAAAGACCCTCAAACTCGTCAACGCTATTAGACTAGTCAAGAATCGTCTTAGCCGTTAATAACTCGACTAGTTTAACACCAACGTTAATTAATAGGAATTAATCTAAAAATAATTTATATACGAATCTAGTATCCTTAGATAGATCTCGGAAAGTTATGCGAAATGGTCTACTTGAACGTGTCAATCGGATACTGGACGAAGAAGATATCATCACAGTGGTGTGAAGGGCAAAATAGTCTTTTTGTAGGATAAACCGTTTTGGATGCCCTTATCAATCTCGTGGGTGCCTTAGTATTTTTCTTGGTCTTATCTCCACCGATCGAAGAGAAATCTGTTTTCTCTTATCTCTTCTTCTTTCTTCTTTTTCTTTCTATTTCTTTGTTTTTTCTTCTCTTTCTTCTCTTCGTCCCGTTCTTCGTCTGTGAGAGACTTATGATATGAGAGTGAGAATTGATTGTAGAGAATAAGTGATGGGGTTGTATGGATGATGAAGAAACTGAGGTTGTTATCGATTAAGCTCAGACCGAAGAAGAAAAGGTGAATTAGATAAAGAAAAACTAGGGGTTTCTGTGAGATGGAATCGATAGAAGATTTATGTGATATTCAGGATGAAATTAAGTACTGGGTGATGGGTATTGTGAGTTGAGATAAAGAAAGAAGAATTTACATCTGATTTTCCATTCACAGTGAAGAATCAGAGAATTAGGGTTTTGAGATTGATGATAAGTTCTTGTTGAAATTGATAAGTTACTCGGGTTTCTGTTAGATGAAGATTGATAGGGTTGTAGCTGAATTGAAGTTCTGAAGTAGTTTTGAAGATGAATCAAGAGTTAGGGTTTCTCAGAGATTTGAATTAGGGTTTGTAATAATTTCTGAGAAGATTAGAATATGAAGTTGATGGATTAGGGGATCGAATTAATGATGGGTTCTGTTGATCTGAAGAACTGGGTTACGGTTCTTGGTTCGAATTAGAGAAGTCTTGAGTTGGGAATTAAGTTAGGGTTTCACAAGAACTCAGAGAAACTACAGAAGATGAAATTGAAGATGAAGAAGATGATGAGTGAGAAAAATAGAAGATGGGTTTGACACGAATTAGGTTATGAGGTTGAAGAACATCATGAGTTCGATACTTAGGGTTTGAAGTTCTGAATCAGATGTTGAATTGAAGCTGATAAAAGACTTGGATTTGATTCTTGTGTTAAGAAGGTGATGGGGTTATTACTAATGTTGGATCAAACTCAGAAAGAATGGAAAGGTAATTTAATTTAAGGTTCTTATATTTGATTCTGTTTTAGGATTCATGGAATAATTGATTAGAGTACATCATTTGGATAAATGGGTATGTGTAGGTTGTTCCTGTAATTAGGATTTAATATTGTTTTGAATTACAGGGTTTCTGTGAATTTAATTGGGAATGGAATTTTATGAATAAGGATGTTTGGGTAAGTGATCTGTATTGGGGTTGAGATGTTATTGATGTTGCTGAGACTGGTGGTGGTGTTGATTTGAGATTAGGCTATGTTAAACTGGGTTGTAGTTGTAGTTGAATTGAGGGAGATGTATTGGGATGTAATGAACTGAATGATAATGGTGGAATTGAGGATATTGAATTTGAAGAACATAGAGTTGTTGATGCTGTTTGGTTCCAAATGGGTTGAAGTATTAGATGAATGTTTAGGATGTTATTCTGGTGAGAATGAGTTCTGCTGAGTGTTGAAGCATTGAACTGAGATGTGAATTGAGTTGGGTTGAAGCAGTTCATTTCTTAGCGGCAGTTGTGAGGATTTTGGAGTTGCAAGTGTACCTCAGTGAGAAGAATGGTCTTACAGTTGAGGGTGTTGTGTATGGTGGTGGATGAATGTTGTTGTTGATGTTGTTTAGAGTTGGAGTTGTAGTTGGTGTTTGCTGTGAAAGCTTGGAACTGCAATTGCAGGTAGGCATTGTTTGTAATTGTAATTGAAATTTGAAGTATATTTGAATGATTGAATTGATGCTTTGTTAGTTTGAAGTTGAACTTGAGATTAGAGTTGCAGCTGTGTGAGAAGAACCTTTGGTTTATCTGACTGAACTTATTCAGTCTGACGTTCTGTTTAGCTAACTCAGTTTATCTGACTGAGTCGAGTTGACCCTGTTAACCTGAGTCGAATCAGTTTGACTCACTGAGTCATTGACAAATTGACCATTGACTTGACCTTGACCCTAGGCTTTGACTTGACGTTGATTGTTAGTTGACCTGTAACCATCAGTTTGACAGTTAGAGACTGTTTGTTGACTCAGATGGACTGGACCTTATGTTAAGGGTTGGTTTAGTAGACTTGGGCTTAGGACTAGTTTCCCTAGTTTAATGATTTGGACCCCTTATGGTCTGAATTAGTCTTTGGTTCCTTCTCCTAAGTTGTAGTTATTCATAAGACTTGTTTAATGGACTATAGAACCAACCTAATGCAATTATTAAACCTTAGCAATGCTAAATATAGAGAATGAAAATGTGTGAAGTCATAAATGGGCGTAGAACCATTAGATAGACTTGTGTGATTCTTATGTGAGTCATTTTGGCTAGATTCTTAGAGTTCTTGTGTGATTAACAGTTAGTCTATATTAACAATCGATTCAGAGGATGAACCAGTGGATCGTGGATTTCGAGGTAGGCGTGGCTTGTCATCAAAAGAGGTGAGAATTTACATTTAACTCTTTTGTGATTATTGTTGTTTTCTTTTACAAAAGTTTATGTTTAACAATTCCATGCATTGTCTGATTGTGTATTCCATGCATTTACTGATTGTGTATTCCATGCATTGTTTTATTTTAAACTCCGAAAGTACTGTTGTTTCTTTTAATCTTTCCAATTCTTGGAAAGGAATTGTAATGCTATGTTTGTCTTAATGAATGTTTGGGAAATAAGAATTCTCATCTGTGGTATATAGGATAATGCTCCTTATACATACTTACTTTCATCTTTTATGCACTATGGCTAGGGCGATACACCGTAATATTACTAATGAGTGTGGTTAGCACAAATGTTATACATTGTTTGACGAAGGAGTTAGTTCCATATACATGATTGATTATTTCTGTGACTTGGTTGGCTTTTAATGTTTAGGAAAAGCATGTATTGTTTTTCAAATCATTTAAGTAATTACTTGAAAGTTAAATGTTATTTCTACTGGGCACCCCTTTTAGGGATGATGTGCTCACCCATTCCCACTTTCAGTTTCAGAGACAGAACAAAGTTACACAACGAAAGCTTCAAGGGTTAAGTCCGTTAGTTGGTTAACTTCGGCTTTGTTTATTATATTGTATATTTTATTTGTAAACCAAATGACTATTATATATGTATCATTTGAGAGGACTTCTCGTATATATATATTTTAGAGCAGGGCTAGTTCTTGGGTTAAGTTTTGTAGCAGATTTCTTAATTGAATGTATAAGTAAACGATTTAGATTCTTAGTGCCTCTTTGTTTAGTTAATCTCTTGGATTAGTCAGCTGCTAGCTTTGGGGGCGCTACAGTTTTGAATGCGTGATATAACAGGATATCGACTGAGCTTCACGTATCTACCAAGATTTTGTTTATCGCCCAGGGTAGCTTTTTCTCTCCTTCGTCCTCTTCCCACTTAGAGTGCGGCTGCATAGTCATAATGACGACCAGTGGATCTGTATGCATTCCTCCTCCTGCTGAAATATCTTCTGCTATAAATAGAATCTGTTGCTTCTGCTATTCTTCTAGCGGTAGGCTTTTTGTTACCAAGTGTATCTCTTCGCCATCGCGATCTCTTTTATATACTTGTCTTAATACATTATCGTGAAAGTCACTTATATCCTTAGCAGAGTGGATGATCGAATTTATTCGCCTTGCATCTTTCCCAATTTCAATGCGATGTATCACTGGTGGTTGTTGCAGTTGGTCTTGCTGGAGTGGTGGTGCTCTTGGTAGTTCACTTGTTTCTAAAAATTGGTTCAACTTTCCTCTTTCGATTAATTCTAATAAGAATCTTTGTACATTCCTGCAGTGGGTGGTGTTGTGGCCATGGAATCTATGGTACATACAATATTCATTACTCCTATTTCCTGGCAGAGGTTCTCGTCCTAGATTCCTGGTAGGGGTGCGACAGCAGGACAGGCTTTCCCCCAGTGCGTCTTTGATCATTGGGAAATGGTGATGGGTGATCCTTTGGAGCCCGGTTCTTGGATTAATGAATATCTTGTTAGGGACATCAGGAGGAGGAAGGGTTTGCCGGTGCAGATATCCCCTCTCTCAGATTTTGTGGACGACCTTTAAGTCTTAAGGTTTTACTTTATCCGTTGCTAATGTTATGGTGTTACTACATATTTATTTTTCAGCTAATTTACTTGGAAGATATTTTTTTTTCCCAAAATGATTCGGCTGATTTGATCTGAGTTTCAGCATATTATATAATTATCCAAGACAAACAAATTCAAATTACATTGATAAATATCCAAACCCATTATGGCCATATCTCCCAAACACCAAATACAACACACACAATACAAGAAGCAAAATAAGCAAACATGAACTGGAATAAAATTAACAGGGCTTTACATTATAATATATACAGAAAAGCCTTTATTGAACAAAATAAAATGGAAGATAGTCAGCCAATTATCTGGAACGATATGAAGGCTCATCTAAGATGCTCCTGCGACAACCATATTTTCTGACTCAGTTGGCTTCCGAGCTGCATAATCAGTTCCTGCATAGTTAAACAAACCCCAAACACATGGATCAAATCTCGCTTTTTCTCTGTTGGGATTCAAGTCTGCAACATTAACAGCCACTATAAGACACACCGAACCACCATTCCTGATTCTGATTCCTCGGTAGAAATTGTTTGCTTCAACATTCGTAGTAACATCTTTCCCAAAGCCGGACGAGCCTGAATCCTTTGTGATGGTCAAAGTAGTCCTCCTTAAGCTCCTTAAAAAAGTTTGAACATCAAGATCCTCAAAAGAAACCCAGGCACTGGGTACTGTAGAATCACTCATCCATGGTTCTTTATCATCTGATACAGCTCTGTAACCACAATTTTCTTCAATCTTTGATGTCAAATCAATAACCTTTTTCTCGAGAGCTTGCTTATCCCTCTTCTCTTGGTGCAGTTGTTCTTTGAGAGTGGCATTCGCGGCTTCTAAATCAGATACCATTTTCTTAAAATTTTGTTTCTCAGTCTTCTCTTGATCTCGTTCACGGATAATTTCAGAAACTTGTTTCTCCAGGTTTTGTTTCTCAGCCTTCTCTCGATCTCGATCAATGATACAAGAAGCCAATTTTGCAGCTAGTTCATTTTCCTTGTGACTGGATTCCGTAGGAGCAAACCCGCCATCTATGTATCCAACCGCTCGGGATGGAACCGACGGAACAGGTAAACCATAGCGGGGCAAGTTGACTACATCATGTGACCAGAAATAAACTGCACGGCTTGTGTCAGGTCTGTAACCTCTATGTCTATCTCGAGGGAATGTAAGGGTTGACACCAAACCTTGACAATTCACCGATAAGTCATTTCGATATAAGAATTCCGCCAAAGCGTCGAAATCACTTTTCTTCCATGGAAAAGAATAATCGACCAAAGACAGATAATTTTCTACAGTTCCTATATAAGTGAAATCGTGTGCCGTACGAGGGCTACCAAAGTTTTTGTTAAGCCTCCATAAACGGACTTCTCCTGTTACAAAATCAAAAACTAAATCAGGATCACTAAACCATGACATGGTTATTGTGAAAAAGAAAATGGGAGTGAGAGGCTTAACAAGTTTGTGAAGGAACTGATGAAAGAAAAAAAATGGGAGAAGGAAAATGTCTATATCCTTTATCTTCTTAACAAGAACACTATGATATATATATATATAGATATATATGCATTTACGTCACTTAATCAAGCTAAATTAATATTGGTAATAAATGGGTGACATATATGAGTTAATTTATTTAAGTGACGTATTATTCATCTTAATAGTTGTTGCTATGTCGGTTTCCGAAGAAGTAATAGTATGGGAATTTTGATAAAATACACTTTATGGGATTATCAATTCCTAAAACACACACGTTTTTTTCATAATTATTAAAATACACCCACCATCCAAAATTCTGTTAAGGCCTCTATCACCCGATTTAACCGTTGATCAACCATTTTATATCAACCGGTAAGATATCATTTGAAATACGAAATTTCCAATTTACCCTTGATATAATAAAAGGTTTGTGAAGAAATTCTTTCCTTGTTCGTGCTCTTTTCTTCCTCACTGCACCACCACCCTGGTACTAACACCACCACCTCCTTCTTCTTCTCCTACTAACAAAACAGCCAGTCTAACTCTTCTACTAACACAACAACCAGTCTAATTCTTCTACCTGTTATTCTTCTTTGCACCGTATAATTCCAGAAGTTTTAAAATTAAGGCTTTATGAAAATTTAAAATTGGGGATTTTTCAAAATTAGGGTTCATGAGGGTTCATAATGTTGATTGAGATATTAATATGAATTGGGTTGAAGTTTGATTTTTAGATATCAAGAAGAATGGGTTGGTCGTAATCTGAGTTGTATTGGATTGATTGAAGCCGAGATAATACAGGACGGATCCAAGCCGAGATAATACAGGGAAGAAAATGAGTTGTGCCATCCATCTGAACTTGTTGAATTGAAGAGATTCCCTAATGTTTAATGTTTAATGTTTGAATTGGATAAGGGAGATATGTGTTGGTTCTATACTTAATTCTTGGCAGGGAAGGAGAGTTTAAAAGGGCACAACATAGATAGATTGAACTGGATCTCCATCATGAGAAAAATGCATACAATGTGTTTGTATAAATGTCTGACAGATGAGTTTTTCATCCAATCCAAGTCTTAACTCCTGTTGGCAGTTTCCATGGGTCTGTATGGGTTTGAGTAGAGGGCTAAGAGAAGAATTCGAAGCCAACAATGGGTGTAAGAGTTTGGTTCTGCCGGAGAATCAAACATGGAAGTGAAGGAAGATGGTTGCTGAAATGGGCACCATTGCCACTGTTTTCCGATTTCTCATGCCGATTTGGTTCAGTCAGGGTTTTTTCAGTCTTTTACAACTCAGTTCAACTCGGGACCGAGTTTGCATTTAACGCTGTTAACTGTTTTATTATAAAAACGGGATGAAAAAATAAAAGTGGGTGTATTTTAACAATTATGAAAAAAACGGGTATATTTTAGAAATTGATAATCCACGGGATGTATTTTATCAAAATCTCCTAATAATATTTATTTTCCAGAAACAGAGGAGTATAATCTATTTATTATAGACCAGTTTCCAGGTAGCTGTTATGAGATGCCACTCAACCAAACAATTAAATAAAAAACAAAAAAAGATGCCAATCGAAGACAATGATAAAAAGGATTGCTAGCACAACACTTCATGGATATTCATGTGGGTAAGTAAAAAATATAAAGGATAGCTAACACAACACTTCATGAATATTCCTTCTTATCTTATAAGAATACCAAGACTAAGTGATGCCTACGCAACACCCACGAGAAAAGGTTTACTTTCGTCTAACACATGAGGGTTTTCTTGTCTTATTGTTCGGTGGAATAACCTTAAAAATGAAACCAAGTGATTAACTTTAACAAGGGGCCTTCAAAATATATACATTTCTATAAAATAACAAGGAGATGAACCATCATATCTTCAATTTTAATTGGCAAAGTAACAATTTTCGGCCTGACCAAAAATAAAAATTCAAATATTTTGAACAGAAGGACTCAGATATATATCTCCAGTGATAAAAATAACGGTGATGTCTATGGCGTGGGGATACGAAAGAAAAAAGGTAAATCCTCTAACAAATCTGTATAGGTTAATCGTCTTAGCTTTGCATAAATAGACCATCTCTGTTAGCTGCCAGTTTAATTATATTAGTCCACAACTCGGTAGACCTAATAGTTGCATAAGTTGCTTGGAGTCAGTTTTCATGTACTTCATAGGAACAATGTAAATGTAAAAGGTAAGAACATCGTAAGCAAGGGAATTCAAATATGTACCTCTTTAAATGCATTATACGAAACACATGACTGGAAAGATCTCACTTTCCACCATTGTGCCTGCACTTACTTATTCGAATCCCATGCATAAACGAAGTAAGTCGCTAAATTAAACATCAAATATACTCTGCCATTCAGATAAGGTGAAGCCATTGATAAAATGCAAATTGGAGACGATGCCCTGGTTCCTTTGACAACTTTATATGAAGAGATTCTAGTTTGACTTAGCAAGATAAAAATTGGTGGGGCGCTGCCAGTAAATTGGAATTTCAAACCACATGGTAAAAAAATCACAATTGTGGACTAAAAATTTCTTAAAGATAAAATCATGTAAAATCTGCAAGAGTTTTGGTGTTTCTCTTGAAGGTCTTGGTAGGGTCTCATATAACAATATGGACCTAGTTGTTTGGTGTAAAGCGAGAAAATGAGATGCTTGTTAATGGAGCTATGCACTGGTTTGACTGAACATGTCACAAGGACCCATCCAAGTTAATGATGTCTTTGGATATTTTCCATGAAAAATTCAAAGAATGGAAACTACGAAAAGAACATTCAGAGACTAAGCATATGTTGATAACTGTTAGCGCATTAGAAGGGTGCCTTAGAGTAATTGGTGATGCAGGAATATGATGTTAGAAAATCTTGACCTAAAGGTTCCATGACTACCCATGAGAAAATCAGAAATACCTGTTGTTCGAGGCTTTCTTGGTGTTTCTGGAATGATGAGATTCTATTCTCGGAGTATTGACAATTTAGTCTTATTATAATGAGATGAAAATTGGAGAAAAGCAAAATAAAAGATTAGTCCCAATGTATATGTATAATGAGATGAAATTGGAGATACAAACACATATAACTCCAGTCACAGAGCTGATCACTACAAAGGTAAGACTCTAAATAACATCAGCCAGATTCTCTCAGCAATGACGCATTTTCTGCCAACTTAACTTTACAATTAGGTTAAATTTCAGACACCATGCCATGACAATTAAAATTCATCAAAACTCGTAAAAGATACTATTGCCTGAACTAATCAACTGAGACCTTGACTTAATTCAGAATCAATATTCTGTAACATAAGCTTTCTCCCTCACTAATTGAAACAATTGGCAACATAATGTGGACATTGACGAGGTATATAATCATAAGATACAAACGTGTAGAGCACATACCAGTAAGCCTTTCAAACACCTTGCAGTTGTTCCAACAAAAGTATGTTAGCTAGTTCCTATATACGCTGTTTCACTAGCAGACTACAATTAGGTAGCATTATTTGAAGACAGACAGCTAGCTAGGCTGCTTGCAGTAGTTACGAGACTGACTATTATTCTTCAAAACTATTGGGACATCTGTCTCGTTCCACGATTTTGTCTGTGAATGCCTGTTCGACCCTCTGTGCTCACTATTTCAAATGCACAATTAAGAAAGCAATTAATATAGCTTAACCAAAAATAAATAACACTCCCACAAGGTTGGATTGACAAGACAAAGACAGACTAAAAATAATTAATAACATATAAACTCGCTAAGATAAGGCTAATAGGCAATAGCATTAGGTTCACACAGATTTTACTTGTTATATAATGAAACTAAGAATGATATGAATATTCCTTCAAAAGCTTAACAAAGATTTTGTATGTATTCAGGGTGCGCATCCTTTTATAGCTGCTTGGCCAGTCAATCACAGGTGTCTATCTTCTTCGTCAATTGACTCCATTATTTTCGTATTTTCTTCCCCTAATTCTTTCAACGAAACTAAGGTGTTCTTATGAGGGAGTATTTTATGAAACCCATCCTTAAAATCTACAAGCAATTTCGAGGTTGAAGTTTTTGTGTCGTAAATGCTGAGATAGTTTTCAACATAAGTTAAAACACCACCAGTCTTCGTAATGGCAAACATTCTGCTATTCCGAGTAAAATCTTTTTTGGCTTTGATCAATTCAATCTTAAACTATTTATTCCATATCATTGACTGAGGTCCCTCACCCTCTGGCTGCTCTTTCTTTCTATGATCGTCGGTCTTCTTTTTTAATAGCCATGTGTCATAATAATAGTAAGGTCCTTCAGCCTTTAGGCAAACCGCAAAAAACAAAACCCCATCCAAAACCCCAATATTATCCCACCAACACCAATCACGGTTCCGTAGCAAAGGTGGTTTTGAAGTATATGCGCTAAACTTCTCCTCAGCCAAATCGAAGGCGATGATGTCTGATTCAATGTGATGGTTCATCCAATGAAGTGCTCCATTGGCAAAGATAAGCTCACATGCGTCGAATTTATAATTGAATTCTCCAAGGTTCCTCCATCCATGAACACTGCCAATAGTGTATATATTGGACGTGTATATGTAGTGCCGCAGCTGTGCAGTCACCAGTCACCACCAAGCGCAAGTCTTCAGCTGTGTCTGAGTCTTGTGTACTCATAGTTGTTGTAACAAGTTGTAACTAGTTATAACTATCCTGTATTCTCGTCATTATTGTTTAGCTTCGGTTTGAATCCTTTTTCTATTTCTTGTATTTTGTATTCATATAAATAAGTAATGAAACATAACAAGTCTACACAATTGTGAGACTCTTCATAACCACTCCTAAATTCTAAGAGTATATGTGGAGTTCTATAGACACGGGGCTCACCTCGTATAATGCTACAACTTTATACTCATTAGTTGAAGCAACGTAACCAAATCTGATTGTACCAAAACCCAATCCGATTTGGTTGCCAAGATGCATCTTAGGATCGGTATTGGGTTGTGGAAGCACAACATATTCTCTGGTAATGGGGTTAATAATACAAACAGTTGGCTCAGATTTTTGACTACAAAGACTTATCAACCCATTACATGAACCAACAATCTTAGTATTCTTAAACGGAGAGGTGAAGTTAATTCTTCTGATGCTTTCGATGGGTGTTGTTGACTGGTAATCATGATTCTCATTATATTCAAAATACCAAATTAATCCTTGTAATTCAATCTCAATTTTCCCGTGTTTCAAAATATCACGTGGAGTCAAGGCAATAAAACCCAACTTACCAGAATCATCAAAAGGGTGATTAAGATGATGCATGTGCATCCGATGGAATAATGGATGATGAGAAACGATATCTCTCCAAGCTTTACATACTAACTTATCAAGAACTGATTCAGTTGTTACACGACTTAATATGTCTAATGTTATCTCTTCCAGTAGAAAACTAAACAACTCCATAACAACTGTAGTACTTTTATTAGAAATACTTGTTAGGGTTGGAGACTATAGAACTGATGTGACGGAAACCAGTGAGGTTAATTGTAATCTAATCTAGAAGAAGCTTGAATATCAGAGATTGATTTATATAGATTTGCTAGCTAACAGGTTGAGGGATCCATGTTTTTGAGTTCAACAGTATCTAATAGAAGTGTATATACAGTAGAACCCCTATAATTTAAACAGCGATAAATTAATAATGACGATAAATTAATAAATTTTGCCGGTCCCGAGTTGGGACCAACGTGCTAAATTAATAATTCGCTAAATTTATAAAATAATAACTTTGTTTAGCTTTCTATAGGTCCCTTCGAATGTATAAATTAATAACTCTCAAATTTATATAAATTACTTTTACATCTATGCTAATTTGGTAAAAAAATGATTCAATTGTGACTTGGTTTTTCTTAAAATTGATGTCATATTGAATTTCATCTTGGATTTTTCTTAACATTAGAAGAGTTTTTAGTGTTGTCGTTTCCTGATGAAATACAAACCTATTCATTATATTTGCAACTTTGATAGCTTCTTTACGGGATGGTGGCTTTGTAATTACACTTTCATCTTCGACTTCCACATCATCACTTTCTTCTTTTCCCATGACACTCTCATTATTTCTTCATCGGTCAACAAATCTGAAATAATATCCTTTTGAGGGCAGTTTAAAAGAAATTCAACATCCATTTCACTGTGATAATTCAATCCATTGATTAAATTTTGCAACTCTCTAGTTCATTTATTATCTAACCCTTCACTTGGATTCTTTGAAACGATGTCATCCATTGAACAGATTTTACAATGACAGAAATAATTTGCAATGGAATAAGGTGTATTGGTTCATTTTGTTGATTTTTTTTTTTGAATTAAACAATATTTTGATAAACTAATTAATATATAATTTAATAATTATTAATTTATGCGATTATTTAATATCGCGATAAATTGATAAATTTTGCCGGTCCCGACACTATTATTTTATAGGAGTTATACTGTATATAGGTGTCTCTAGAGTTTAGAAAAACGCGTTATTTCTGGAAGTTAAATTTTGACAATTTCCTGGTACAAGACTTCCGCAATTTAGGAAATTTTGAAAGAAATAAAATTAGAAGCCATGTTTGTTAATTTAAGTTGAGCAATATTTAAGCATCAACTGGGTGTTTACTTCGTTACTTTCATAATGTGCGGCTTTTGTACATGATCCTCCTTACAAATGCATCAAAACACCGATGCAACTGTAAGGAATTAAACCATTTTTCGTTGCAAAGCATTGATTGGTGGACTGATACCTGTGAACTGGAAGGCGGAGGAGCAGCTAGTCTGAATGCTAATGCTTGCCTTAGCGTCGGCCATTACAAATTCTGTTCCACACTAAAATCTATAACACGAGCAAAAATCTTACCTGCAAAGGCTTCTAAATTGAATAGCTTGATTAGCTGGGAAATATAAGAATTTTCAAATAAGAACATGTATCATAGAGCTGCATCCCTCAGGGATTTCTTCCAAAGCTAATGAATCAAGCGATGATTCTTGAGGAGGGTATAAACTGTAAACTCTACGCGAGTTAGCAACCAAGTATGCAATCTTTTTCTATCATAGCACCAAATTATAAATGTGCTCCTCTACAACAGAATGAGGCAAATCAGTTCAAGCGATCTTGCTCATTGGTTCGCTGTTGGCTATGATGGAAATCGTCACATCGCAGTTGGTACTGGTACTGGCCATGCCCCTTTAGACAAAAAAGAAATCGTCACATTGGAGATTCCAGAGGATATAGATGCTCTCTAATCCCTGAGGATATCCCTGCAGGCCATTATTACGCACCATTTTCATGCCTCTGCAAGCAAGACCAATTCTTGAGAGGTGGGATTCTTTTTACAAACAGAGTACAAGATATTTGAGGTTAATTAAAAATCTCCGTTAATCACTAAATATGTCAATTCAAGATTAAGTTTTCAAAAATAAATCTGGTATAGTTGCTCGTGTCAATTTCCGGTTTGTAAATATGCAACTACAGTGTTTAGGAAAACCCAACATTATGAAATACACCACAATTGCGACAATGATTATTTTCCAGCATCTATTTTGTACGGATAAACCGACAAAACATCTGAAGTTGTTTACTTACAAAAAAAATAAAATTTGTAAACGTGTCGTGCTGTGCTGGGCTGTGCCAGAAAAATAAACGTGTCGTGCTGTGCCAAGCACATTTATTTTATATTTTTCAATATAAATATTTTCCAAATATTTAGGTATTATATATGTTATTATGAAAATAAGTCAACATAACGATAATAAAATGTCAATAATTGGTTTGAATAAAGGCTCTCTTGTAAAATACACACAAAATGTGATGTATTGTGCCATGTTTTGTAGTATTTTATACATATTATGACGTGCTTTCTTAATGTGTTGTGCTGTGCCGTGCTATGTGCTTATCTGTGCCGCGTGCAGTGCAGGGCTACTGTGTCGGTTAGTTAAACCCAGCCCGTCCCATGAAACTAACGTGTTGTGCCCGTGCTGGGCTGGGCTGTGCTCAAATTTTAGCATGCTGTGTTGGGCTGTGCTCGTGCTGGCACAGCCCAATTTACACCTCTAACTGCCACTACCTAAAGTGTATATCTGGATTTCTACAAAATCATTCTCCAATTTACATATTCCAATAACTTTGTACTCATTTTTTGAAGAAACGTAACCAAATCTGAAATGGCAATAAATATGATATGTTTTGATTTGTGGAACGACAACATATTCCTTGGTAACGGGGTTACAAATATACACCCACGACCACGATATGCCTCGAGAAAGACACATTAATCCATTACATGATCCAATAATTCTAGTATTCTTAAACGCAGGGGTTGAGTAAATCGTTCTAACTCTTTCAACCGGTGTTGTTGACTCGTTACTCTTATTATAATCATAATAATGAAATCTTGAACATTTACCATGTTTCCTCTAAAACTCCAGTTAAAGCAATAAAACCTAACGTACCAGAATCAGTAACTGAGAGATGATGGAAGTGCATCTTGGAGAATGATGGATGACGAATAAGACTTCTCCAGTTTGTGCACACTGATTTGCATTCAAAAACTGATTTAGTTGGTACTCGACTTAATATGTCTAATGTTATGTCCTCAAGTAGAAACTTGAAATAATCCATGATAATAACACTTGCAGTCAACAAAAAAGGTTTACAGACTATGTTAGAAAATCAATCGACCTGGGGTTTAATAAGAAATTGAGTGATGGAATTGGGGATCTTATTCTTAGTTTGTGTGGAAGCGCGGAAACGATATTGAATCGGTTTACGAGAATAAAGTGGTCCGCAAAGAAGAAAATATATACAGAAGAATATGAAGAGGGTTTGTTTTGGATTTCTTGTTTTGGGCCACTGCCCACCAAACAAACTGGGGTGTAGCCGTCTAGGGTGGACAAAGAACAATTGTAAAAAGATAATTGTGAAGAGTCGCAAAGAAAGAAGTGAATAAAATTTGGGCAAGTAGTACAGACAGATGAATCAAATCGACTTTTTATTTCATTTCCATTCAATGGTTTCACCAAACTCAGAACAGTGAAAAATTCAACCAACTTGAAAAATATACCGTTACATTGCTTAACAAAAGATGGGAGGGAACACTTGAATTTGGGTCCTCCAAGATGATGAATTGAATTTGTACAACCACCAATACCACAAAGAAGCAACCATAATCCAAAGATGTAATCTCATATGTTATTATTATTCATACTCTCATACCCCATATGAACATTCTGAATTAGATTCAAAATTGATCTTTTGTCGCTTGGACACCAGCAACCTGCATCCTCTGCAAGTAGTCCGGAAAAATATGCTTGATTCAATGATAGCGCCATATATAGATCAGGAGCAAGTAGGATCTAATGCCACAATTGGGTGTTCAAAGCAGATGCAGTTGCGCAGATAAGGTCTAAAACTTGGCCCAAAATTACACTGAGCTTGATTCTGCAGGCTGAAAACATCATACTTCTACTTGTGTCCAGATGGGGTTGTATAATGCCTCCAGGGATTTAGTTTAGTACCATCATATTTTTAGTCTCAGGGATAAACTCATATGATTAGAAAAGAAAAACATCACAGGTGGTCAGAAATGGGATAAACTAAATCACAAGTTAGAAATAAGCAAATCTACAACGGCCACAGACCTGCTGTGTCTTGGTTGGGCATGTCATTTGTTGCATGTGGTTGATACCCACAACCTCAAGTTGAAACTCATACACCATAATTCACTCATAATGAAAAAAAGCAAGACTTAGCGATGTCTATGCCCCATCTTCCTACCAGACAAACTTGCTGACAGATTGAATTAAGAGTCTAAGACCATGTGAATACGCAATTAAAACAATCACATGTAAAATCTCTTAACAGTTAACACCTACCCTAACAGGTCAACAACGATTGGTGAGCTCAGTCAATCAAGTAAACACCAGACAAGGACGATGCCGTCTATGACTTGTAATGAAATCAAGTAAATGCCAGAAATTGAAGCTCATATTATAGTGATACCAAGACTTAGTGATGTCAAAGCAACACCACGAAAGAAGGTTTAGTTTCGTCTAACACATGAAGGCTTTCTCATCTTACCTTATCATGAAACCAAGTGATTAACGACGTTGAATTGCTTCAATAAGGGACTTGGACTTCTATAACAATAACAAGGAAATGAATTATGAACCATCATATCAAAGTAAGAATATTACGGACGATAAATAAAAAAGGAACAATATATCTAACAGCAGGACTCGAATATCTCTACAGCAATCAAAAACTCGGCGAGTCTATGGCGTGGGAATACAAATGAAAAAGTAAATGCTGTGACAAATCTATGTAGATTAATCTCCTTACCATTGGTAAGTTACCAAGCTGTGTCAGCTGCAAGTGTAGTTATGGAGCACAAATGTTGTGATAGAATTTCAACAAAATATCAATAAAAAGCCTTAAAATTCTGATGCGTTTAATATCTTGATTTCCTAAGAACCCTGTAAGGGTCAGGAGCAACGGATACTAAACACAATTTTGTCAAATGCACCTCTGAGATAAAATTCTAAGTGTTAGAGAGAAGAGAATGTTTTCGTGCCAAGTCAATCATAGTCCACAACTATCTAGGCCTAATAGTTTGAAGCTGTTTAAGCTGCTCGAGTGGGGAATAAGTTGTTGAAGTGTACAATGCAAGAACATCATAAGCAAGGGAGTTCAAATATGTACCTTTTCAAATGCATTGTACGATTTGTGAGCATGGTAACTCCTCCAAAGCTTACGCGACCCCTTCTGGACTTTCAAAGCTAGCGAACTCTATTGAGGAATTGTTCTGCTCTGAGACACACCTTAAACGAGCTTTCAGTCCTTGAAGTAACGTCGGCAATGATATTTCAATAGTTCTCTCGACAAAAAATATCTCATTTGAATCGCCACCCCAATCTTCAAAAAGTACAAGTAAATTTCCAACTGATTTTAATAACCATTACCATTATAGAGGAACATGAACTTGATATTACAATTAACATTTTTTGGACATTCAATGCTATTGGAGAGTTAAGTATGTTCTACCATCCCTGTGAGGCCCCTCCACATCTACTATGCATTTATTCTTGTCATACACACCAACAATACATTATTACTACAGTCAGCAGAGGTACCAGAGGCGAACTGGAAGAAATTTTTATTGGTATATTTAAATTTTCTACTTGCATCAGTGTCACGGTGTACAACCTCCAAGGATTCAGTTAGTACCATCCTCTTTTAGTTGCAGGTATGCCTTGTCTAAACACCTGTGATAGTATAGTTGCATATATAAGCTATTCTGGATACATCATTTGACAGATGTAGTAGGCATAATCGAAAACAGAGCCATACCTCATTACTGTGAACTATCTCCGTACATCCCTTGGTGGACAACGAGTGTCTAACTGGAATCTCATACAAGCCAGAGAAAGATTTATGCCGCATCCGAAAGGAGACTATCATAACTGGAGCAACACTTGGCAAGGGAACTCTGCCTATTAATATATAAACGAGTACACTAAAGCGTATGGCATTTAAAACACATGTGCTATGGCCAGGGAACGATATGCAGATGCCCAATCATGCTGCATTTGGATGTAAACTATAAGGAAGGCCACAATTGCCTCAAAAGTGACAGAAAGATAGACAAAACTGACAAACCTGTCCATTCTGAGTCAGTGAGACTTTCAATGTTTACTATTTTCATCAAAATTGATTGGACCAAAGAAGGAAACACAGGGTCTAATGCCTGTAGCTCCAGACAATATGATACAGAGTATAAATTAAGCGTAGAGTAGAGGTACACTGTCTGCCACGGTTTTGCCTTCTCATAATGGTTCAAATGTAGAGACGGCGAACAGGTTTAGTTAGCATTGAGCATGAGCAGCAGATGTTGGTCAAAGCAAACAGGATGGCATGAAAGAGTGAGGCTATAATCATCAGTTTTAGAAGGCTTATTGATAGTTACACTAGCAGATTTCATATTTTTTAGTGATTATTGTTACCTAGGCAATTATTGTTACATAATATCGATTTCTCTAATGTATTGTTCGCTGAAAGGGTTGGATAACTTGGATTAACACATGTGACGGAAGATATTGCAGGGGTAACTCATGCACATCGGAAGTGGTAATAGAATTTAGAGTTTCATGCATAGGTGTTCTAAATGCTGATCTAGAGTTCTAATTAAGGCAATCGGCCTAGAATTTTAAATAACCAAATTAGAATTCTATACTTGAGAATAACAGAGAGAAGCACATATATCTGGCTACAGACAAATGCTTACATCATTTTAGACAACTAGCACTTTTAAGATTGAGAGTAAAAAACGAAGCCATTTATGCGACCACGTTGTATCCCTAAAACAAATTTACAAAAATCACTGCAGATTTACAAATTTATACATGTAATAATAGTGGATCTGAACATATTTCTGGAATAAACCCCTTACTTTCATTTTATCAATATAGGATGGACTTTTCTTGTAAGTTTTGGATGTTCAGACATGTAAGCAGTTCACGAAAAATAGGAAATAATGATAACTGGGCAGTACAAGATACAAGAGCTTGTGCAATATAATTTGTACAGAAACATGGTTGGAAGAGAAAATTATACGATCTAAGCTCCTTACCAAGATATCATTATTTTTATGTGAATCAGATTCAACAATTAACAATACATATGTCATTATGTAGGCAAGCATGCAGTTATATATTGCGATACATTTTGTTTAATTCCAAAGACAGAAACATTCCAGAAGTACATACATAATTCAACGTTAAAACACTACATTTTTAACAGTGGTTACCAGATATTTCGAAATTAAACTGGATAAAAATATCAGTTTATAAGTATGTATGCAGGGATGTCATCCTCATAGATTTGCTTCCACGTGTTGGTCCAACTCTCGCCATGACATCATTGTTTTTCTGTCAATCAGATTCAATAATTAAAAATACACATCAGTTTTATGTAGGCACACATGCAATTATACATTGTCATGCATTTTGTTTAATTCCAAGGCCGAACGGTTCAGAAAGTACATATACAACTCAAAGTTAAACACTAAAAACCTAACAGAAGTTATCATACAGTCTAAAATGAAGCTCAACGAAGTTTACCAGTTTACAAGTATGAATGCAGGGATCTCGCCCTCCTACAACTGCTTCAAAGGTTGGTCATGGCTCTCTCTATCTCCTTAATTTCAATCGGCTCCATTATCTTCGTATCCGCTTCCCCTAGTTCTTTCAACGATACTAAGGTGTTCTTGTGAGGGAATACTCGACGAATGCGTTCCTTAAAATCCACAAGCATTTTCGAGGTTGAAGCTTTTGGGTCATAAATGTTGAGAGAACTGCTACGGTAAGTTAAAACATTGTCTGCCTTCGTAGCCGCAAAAATTCTTCTTTTATCTACCCTTAACTCTTTACTCCAACCCAATGACTGATGTTTCTTTTGCTCTTTCATGTCATGGTTATCATCCTTGCTTTTCAATAGCCATATGTCATAACATCTTTCTAAGCTAAGTATGTCAGAAAATGTGGCTCCTTCGAAAACTTGACCAACAACTTTACCAGCAGAAACAAACAAAAACCCATCTAAAACCCCTATTTCCTCATAAAACCAATTATCATCCAATGGCAAAGGAGGTGGTGAAAGATTTTCACCAAACTTTTCCTCTGCCAAATCAAAGGTAATGATCGTATTTGAATCGGAGTCCAGCCAATAAATAACTCCATTGGAAAAGATACCCTCTCCCCACCCTTCTTTGGTGAATCCAAAATTGAAATCACCAATGTTTCTCCAACCATTTCCACTGCCTAGAGTGTATATGTAGACTTCTAGAAACTTTGTTTTCTTCGACATAATACTTAAAAATTTTGTACTCATTCGTGGAAGAAATGTAACCAAATCCTCTGGCATAACCATCATCAACATCACATCCTGTCTTAATAATATCTGGAAGCATAAGAATCTCTTTGGTGATTGGGTTACAAATATAAGTTTGTGTTTGTACGGGTGATAATCGAGCAAAACAGATTAAACCATTAATCGAACCAATGTGAAAACTCCTAGTCGGAAGTATGAAATTAAACATTCTAATTCTCTGAATTGGTGCTGTTGTTGACTCAAGATTCTCGTCACATTCAAAATAATACAGATGATTTTTCACAATTAAAGCAGTAAAACCAAACATACCAGAATCACGATTGAGATGATGTAAGTGCTTCTTGGAGAATAATGGATGATGAGAAATGACATTTCTCCAATTTGTGCAAACTAACTTGCAATCGAGCACAGATTCGGTTGGCAACCAAGTCAAAATGTCTAATGCAATCTCTTCCGGTAGACTCTTGAAATACTCCATGAATGAATAATGATGAAACCCTTGTAAGGTGAAGAAGGATTCACAGAGGATGGTTTAGAAAATCAATCTAGGGTTTATGAAACAGGGAGAGATGGAATTGGGGATTTTGGCTGCCTACTAAATGAGTAAATGTGGCTTAGAAAGATGGATTCATAGAGGATGGTGGCTTAGAAAGAGAGAGATCTAGAGTTAATGAAACGGAAGAGAAGAGAAGAGATGGAATTGGGGATTTCGCCTGCATTTTTGACTACTAAATGAGAGTAAAGGTGGAATGAAATAGCTTTCTGAGAGAGGGATACGTTTGTTTTTATTCTGGAATAGTGAAAAACCAGAATATCGTGGGAACCAAAACAGAACTTGTTTGCTTCTTTATATTGGTGTCCTTTTTTTTTGGATTTTTTTGTTGTTGTAGCACTGCTAGAGCAAAAATGATCTAGCAGCACCAATGAAAGACATTTGGCTTTTAGACGTCATCTAACTTTGGGATTATCATAACTATTTTTAGTTACCGGATTATTTATTTTTGCCGTATTTCGGAAGAATATCTAAACATATCTTCCTTCAGGATGTAAAGAAAACTTTTTGGCGGTGAGGGAGGTTAAAATTCTCTTATTTCGTGGAAAACCTAAAGCCTATAGTATTTCTTTCCTTCGGGAATTTGTATCTAAAGAAAATTCTTCTCCTCCATCTTCAAGAGCTGTTATTTTTCTTTGTGAAAATTGAGAACTAGAGGAATGCAAACAGCATATTTCATACCTAAATGAA
The DNA here is from genome assembly GCA_023531105.1 of Papaver atlanticum. Lineage (NCBI taxonomy): Eukaryota > Viridiplantae > Streptophyta > Magnoliopsida > Ranunculales > Papaveraceae > Papaver > Papaver atlanticum. The sequence goes on along the minus strand of JAJJMB010001778.1, from coordinate 1,031,689 downwards.
ACCAAAGAAGAAGTGAACCAGGTACTGTTCTCTTTATAGTTCCTCATTTGATTTGATTGAGATTTTATTATCAATATTTGATGAGTTTTTATTGGCTTGTTCTAACTGTACAAGATCTGTAACTGTAGAAAATCCTACAGCACACCCAAAATAATGTTACAATGAGGAAATATAAGATATGATGCTAAAATGAGAATTACTATTATTATGAAAAGATAATTTAGGTGTATTCTTACAGCCCAAACCCTAACTTAGCTCTTTGTAATATCTCTCACAATATAGCTCTCACCATACAAAATTACCCAACCCTTCTTACAAGGCCCTAAGGCTCCCTTTTATACACATCTAGTGAAGTGGATTACAGCTCATAGTTACTTTGCTGATAATCACACAATTCATGTGATTCTACTTTTTACTTCACTACTTGGATATTCACTACAAAATGTTACTATCATTTCGCCGATAACCCCGGCTCCTTGTCTGTACAGCTGTCCTCATTTCTTGTTCAATAATCTTCCTTCACTGGAGATTACATTGCTTCGCTTGGCTCATTTGGACGAATTACCTTATTCGTTTGATTCCTTTATTCGTATCGTGGTTATTACTTCGTCATTTCTTCTCTTCGAGACTTCCACTTCGTAACTCCAATTTTCATAAAAGTACTTCTGTACTCTTCTGTAAGTTGATTTGAACTCTTAACAAATGTTTATCTCGAATTTTGCTGATAGTATCTTTTAGCGAGATTCAACCGTTAATCCTATTTCTTCGTAGTCTTACACATGGCGAGTATATTTTCTGTACCTACATTTTTTCCTTTTCTCTTTTCGTTCGAATAAATAAGATAGAAAAGAGAATGCCTTAGCAGTTAATGTGACTGCCCCGTCCCCGGGAATTTCGCTATCATTTCTTCCAGGCGTAATCAATCTCTCTTTATGACTGGCACGTGTCGGTCTTAACTTCTCTTACAACTTGTAGCCTTCCCGTATACCATATGTATATATGCATTAGAAAGAGAAAATTTTATTCTCTTCCAGTTTTTATTCTTTTGACTTTCTCTGTTGTTGCTATTTTTCCTGTGTTCTCTTCTCATCTGAACCCTCCCATAGTATTTCTTTCAACTTCAATACTTAGAATCTAATGACTCCTAAGAAGAATCCTTCCTTGTCATCATCTAAGAGTCTTGAAGATTTCCAAAGGGAATTATCGACAAAGGGTATTACTCTTTCTCCTGCTGCTGGTTCTCAAAAGAATATGGAGCTGCACTATGGGTGGATATCTTCTGAATCTTGGTCTTATTCTAGGGTTATAATCACACTTGGGAAATTGAGAAATGGCTTACCCATTCCTTTATACGACCCTGTTAATCCTCTATTCTACGAGGTTTTTACCAAGGTTCAACGAGGAGTCTTTCAGCTGAGCGGAAATCCTATAAACAATTTGAAAGAATATGTACTTCGTTCAGGAGGTGTTGGTCGCTCGCAAGTTCCGAAATTCGCTAAATCCTACGATCCTTTGAAGTATACTGCTGACTCTTTTATTGAAAACTATTCCGTTCATGAGTCGAAGAAGCGAAAGTATCAGGAGTGGGTGATTCTCTTCAATCGAATTGTCTTGGAGGACTCTGATCGTATGATACTTTAAGATGTTGATCCTCGTGGTTATTCGAAGAATGACCGTCTCCGTCTCTCCAATGATGAGGATTGGATGATGTATCCCCTCGTTATTGAGGGTCCTTTTGTATGGGTAGAGATCCTAATGGCAACGTTCGCATTGGCCCCGAAGTTGATCATCGTCACTTTGCTGCTTATGATCCTTGGGTGCTTAAGTGGCCCGAAAGGCCTGTTGGGATATTTTTATGATCTTTATTTTCTCGTCTTACTTTGTTACAACTTCGTCTTAATTACCCCTTCGTTGTTTCAGTATTCTATTCCCCCTCTCAGTATGATCAAATCTCGTAAGTGAGAGAAAGATCCGAAATCCCCTTCTTCCGAACAGGTAATTCGTTAGGTTTATTACTTTAATGCTCCTTCTGCTTGGTTGTTAACTATCCTTTTACTTCGCAGAACGACCCTATCAATCCTTCCACTGTTCCTGTCAGTTCTTCAACTAAACATCATGCTTCTAAACGACCTCGCCGAGTGTTGAATGTAGATGAACTAGCCAAGATTAAAGATGTAAAGTTATACTCTGCTACCGAAGCTGGAAAAGTTGGTTCTTCGTCTATGAAGCAACAAGTGGAGTCAGACAAAATTTCTTCTCCTTCCGGTGTAGTAGATCCTTCTTCACAAGTTAATCCTTCTACTCTGCCTACTTCACCAATTACCAACTTGTCTGATTCACCTTTGAAGCCCCATGTTAATGATCCCATGAAAAAGAAGAAGAAAAGAACTTCCTCTTCTGACGAAGCTGACCTCTTGTATCAACCTAATCTTTGCTTCTTGAAAGATGTCTTCACTTCCGCCCAGCATAATGAAGCTGTTGATTCTCCTGCTCTCGATTTCTTAGTTTCCTTGTGTTCTGACAAGTTCATTGGCAACGATCAATCTACTTTGGAGAACACTTCTCTTTCTCTTATCCTCAATCAGCATGCGACTTTAATGGCTATGGTAATTGTTATTTCCTTTATTTCGTTGATCTTATTTTAATTTTCATTATTCTTACTACTATCGTCTTTGTAGGAATTTAATCGCCGTCTCGCTAATCTTGTGGAGACTCGAGCATCTCGTGAACGATTAGGCCATGCCAACATTTGTATCCAAGAGTTGGAGAAAGATCTTGCCGAAGAAAAGAAGCATGTGCGCAAGATCACTAGTGGAAAATGCAAAGAAAAAAAGTCTGCCAAAAACACACTTAAAACCTCTAAAAGAGACTGCTTCAGGGAGCCCTAAGATTGTAGTCTTATTTATCAAAACGTCTGCTTTTGCGATTCTTTGATTTTTTTTTAAAATTAGGACTTCCTTGAACAGCCCATAAAAGGAAACTGGTGGAAGCAGACGTTTCATTGATTTATAATGCAAAAAATAAATAAAAATGATTTGGTTCAACTGAATCTTTAGCTGAAATAAAACATGATTGAAGCAAAACAAGAAACTGAAATTGAATTAAACTTATATTCACTGATTCATTATACAACCCCAACAAACTACAATTACTCAAGTTCAAAATCTGCTAAAAATTCACCAAGCACATGGAGTTCATTTTACAAAAACAAACTACAATCAGTTCCAAATCTGAAAATAATTTACGAAACATACCAAAATCTAAAATGAAAATCACTATAGAAAAACTACCAAGGCAACATGAGCGAAATTTCACATAACCATAATGCTTCTCCATAGTTCCAGTTCTTGTCATGTGGTGTATTTGAAGAAGAGGAATCTGCAACACTTGAAATAGGAAGATTCTGCACTTGGTTTCATGTCAGAAACTAAAAGCTTGCTATTGCATTTTCAGATCCCTGAAAGCACAAAACAAGTCATAAATATCCAGTGAAGATTAACAAAGAGACAACTAGATGCAAACTAATAAAGATTAAACAAGGACTTGTAGTGACTAACAAAGAAATAACAAAATGCAAATAAACTACTGTGACTGTAAAATAGTGCGATTGTCTCATCGGCTTCAACTAATGTAGTAACTGCAAAATAGTTCATTATTTCAGCAAGCATCGACCCTTTCCAGATAACAATAACCAAGCTTTCATTCCCAAACAAGTTGGGGCAGGCACCACATTCCACAACAGCAAACAAAATTGAAATCCGAAATGATGACCGACATTTATTTAAAAGTAGCTTGATATCTATAACAGCACCCTTACCTTTCAGAAGTCGGTGATGATTGAGAGTGCGACAAGCAAGAGAGCCATTCTGCAAAGAAAAAGAAGACAATCGATGAGAGTCAAATACCAGGAGAAAAAAATGTGTAGAACGACCTATGGCAGACAAGTAAGAGCACGAGCTGAGAAAAAAGGTAGTTGGATGCCTAAAGAGTTATCTTACATTGGTTAACGCTTAACTGAATAAAATTATTAAAATGAAACGTAACCCCAACAGAGATGCAACAAAGTAATGATGTTATCACATAATGTGGTTCAAATTGCAGACACGCGTACAAGCCATTAGTTAAGGTCCATAAACAGAGTTACTACTGCAATCATAATACCATGGCACTAGGGAAGCATATAGTTTGTACCTTGGATATCAACGAACAAAATGCCTGGTTTGCTAGTTTTGCGAAGGGGATCGCTGGAAAGCTGGGTGTACCTTTCAAGGGCATCGACAGAAGCCAATGTGGAAGGAATCTAGAAACACGCAAACAAAAACAATTAATCATGTCTGAAAACAGCATAATGAACCTCTAACTATGCCTTTTCATCAAGCAAAATGATCTGGAACGGTTCTACCTCATTACATGTAGAACAAGCACCTCCTTTTCTATAATTAAATGTGAAATCATTTATCGAGGCAACTGTTAATGCTGGCAACATGCCCTGTACCTTCAAGGGCAAACATTTTTAACCAGCAACCTGAAAAATCCAGCAGTCTTGTTAAGCTGTCCACGGACTCTGAGACCCCAGTAAAGCCTCAAACCAAGATGGTTCCTATAAAACAGCATGAATAGAAATTCAGAATTTTGAAACATGATGTATCTTCTTTCACTTAAACTCTTACAGTAAACTGCATCAATGGCCAACAAATATGACTTATGAAAATCTTTACTCTACAGTCTATACCATCCATAGACAGGAAACACCCAAATTATTACCTTTGATTAAACAACTTCAGAATCTGCCTTAACCAGAGACTCGTGCAAATCATCCTTGTATCACTCTCCCCAATTCCATCCCATATTTTCTGATCCAAACCAAGAGTTAATCAAAACTCCATTTTATAATAACTCATCAATATACACAGATTAAACAATATTATTCATATTAAAACCGTATCAAAACATCAAGAGGAGTTAGTCTTAACGAAAAACAGGTAGAATTTGAGAAGCCATTAGAGTATAGAAACACTTGTAATTCTTAAAAGAAGAGAACCACAAGTAGTGCTCAACCTAAAGGAACACCATCAATTGCTAATAAACATCTGCAAGCATCAAAATCATTAAGTATCAGTGAGATCTAAACAATATGGGCTAAAATGTTGAAGAAAAATTAAAGAACAAGTAGTGAAGAACTTGACAATAATAAAGAATAAATGAAAAAATTGAAAGTTAAAGGTTCGAAGAAGATTACCTTCTAACATAAATGCCTACACCATTTTAATACAAGCTTGGATGTTTTGCAACCCCAAGTTCTCAGCACACAGTCTGAGATTTTACCAATGTCATTTAAATGGCTCACCCTGCAAAGCCAAAAAAACAGAACACCAAATTGTAACATCAATGACATGAAAGTGAAATACATATTACAAAACAAGTACAATGACAAGTTTGAAGTCTAAACAATTGGCAGTTGCATTTCAGAATGCCATAAGACTTCAGCTAGGACAACTAGGGTAATTTGGGTGTAACATTAAAAGAAAAATCTGATGTATTGCAAACAGATTAAGAAAAAAAATACTTACATCCTTACATTCATGAAGCTTTTATTGAGCACCATCAATGTCATCGATGTCTTCTCTTGGGGTTGACAATCAGCAGAGATTTGAAATTTTTCAAGTGTTCATCTACAGACCCTACTTTCAAAATCAAAAGTAGTGGATTAGTAAGTACAATGACTCTGGTTTAGGTTCATAAATTGAGTAGAAATCAAGCTTACAACGAAGCTGTTGTGCTTGACTACCCCCAAAATCTAATTCTTCCTGCTTCTCTGCTTTTGACTACTCAATATCTGAAAAAATCACAAACCAAACTCATTATAAATCCAACAAATTTCAGATCTGAATGATGGAGTACTGTTAAGACAAACCAAATCAAATCAAACAAAAAAAAACCTAGAAAATCAATACAACCAGATGTATACAAACCTAACCCAAAACTCAAATCATAAAACTGAAATTAGAACCAAACCCATGATTTAAACTCTATGAAATCAAATGAAGAAACATGATTTATTTTTTTTACAAGATTTATAAGAAACAGACTCACATCATCGTCATAAACAAAGAAATTTTTTAAAAGTCGCGCAGAGAATAAAGAAATTAGTTTGCTAGGGATTATGTAGGAGAAAATCAAACTTCGTTCAAGAAGAGATTTGGATTATTGAAAGATTGGATTTAGATTCTGAAGATGGATTTTAATCTTGCTGTAAACAGATATTCGATTCATGGTTTCAAATCGACCGAAGAAATTTAGAAACGGAAGATGTCTTTGAGCAGAGAGGAGTGAGAGAACAAAGAGGAAAATATCTAAACTAGGGTTTTATCATCGAGCAGAAGATCTAAGTAGTAAGATTCTTGTTTTTCTATTTTTATTATATGATTTAGTTCCTTCCTTTTATTGTATCCTTATTTCGTCTTTCGTTAAGCTCGGTGTGTGAAACGTCAAATGGATGCCTACAAAGCGAACTATAAGGTTGAAGATATTCAAGCTGAAAATTTGAACCTAATGAATCAGGTAGATAATTTAGTTACTGAGAATATGATATTGAAAGAGAAAATTGAAACTCTTTATTCTCAAGTAGATCAGCTGGCCATTCAGCACGAAAATATTAAGGGATTAACTTTTCACCTCCACAACGAGAGGATTGACTGGGAGCGAGAATACAGATCTTCTAAGCATCACATAGGCACTCTCTATGATGAAAATCAAGATTTGAAGATTGACGTTAATCGAAGTAAAAATAATCTTGAGTCTCTTAAGGAAACTTTATTCTTCGTCCAAACGTTCAGTCGAACAACTAAAAGAGGATAATTTCCGAATAATTCAAAAGAAGGACAAGAATGAGGATAGACTTCGTAGAGCTCGCAAGGATGTCGATGATTCAAAAGATAATAATCTTCGCTTAGAAAAAGAAGTTAAATTTCTCCTTGCTCGCTTGGATAAGGTTGCGCCTCTTCGGGAGAGAGTTCCAGAAAAATCTCGTTCAAGTGGAAAGCAAGTAGCACTTCTTAAGGATAAAAAACAGGTGGTGGTTTGTCGAGATGAAGACCGAACCGTATCTCGTCAAGGTGATAGGCTTCATATTCCGAAAAAAATTCTCAGCTTGAAGCTGCGAATCTCGAAGTTGCGAGATTAGATAGTTTAAATGAAGATATTCATTTGACCTTAAAATCCACCCTCCTTCAAAAGGAAGGTAGTTATATAGTGACTGTTATCTGTATCCCGTAGCAAGATTTTCTTTAATTTTTTTCTCACTGTCTTCTTTTGCCTTTGTAGAAACCGATTCTAGCTTGAGGAATCAAATTATCCACCATTCTCGTGAGAAGAGCGGGTATCTCGATAGGATTGCTGAGCTTGAAGGAGAGGTTGAGGGTCTGAACAAGGATCTGAGCAAGATGGAGAGAAACTCGCTGATGAATTCTGTGACAAACATGGTTTTCCTAGCGAAGTTCTTGAGTTTGACGAGATATCTGAGGAGGGCACTACTGATTCCGAGGATGAGAATGGTGATGATGAGGATGATGAGGAAACTGATGATTATATTCTCAACATTGACACCGACCTCAAAGATTTCTGGAACGGGTCAAGCATCAGCTTCTGTAAATCCACCCGAGCAACCTTCAGTTACCATGGAGTCTTCCGAGCAACTTCAGAACAATAACAAAGCTTTTGTTTCTCGTGTTGTTGACGAAGATGTTATCCCTTTGAATTAGTTGGTTAATCAGTTTGATCCTTTTGCTTGTTTGTTTTTATTGACAGTTCTTCGTTACCCTCCTTATAACACTTCACTTTGAACTGAGCGCTCCCAAGCTTGGGGGGGCAAACTTTGCGAATCTTTGTACTTATTAATATTCTTTCCTCATATATCTTCTTCGCTTTTTATTTCCTGTTTGTTACATAAAATTTCTACTACATACTTGGAGCAGCATGATTAGAATCTAAATAATATAACATGGTTAGGCTAGGTTTGACATAGCTTGATTGGTAAATAACATTAAAGCCCATTATCATAATCGTCTATGATTTTGAAACTTATCACCAAAACTTAGCGTTAATAAGGCTATGCTCATCCTTATATGTAAAAAACATTAAATCTAGTCCTAGTATATACTTTCCTCAGTTTTTTACTTTCGAGCGATGAGAAATTATACGGGCGAAGATAAATCATGCGAAGGGAATGCACAAAATAATACTAAAAATTAAAGTATGTACTTGCCTCTATTCTTTTGTGGAGTTCCGAAGCGGATTTATCTAGTTCCTCGCTGCTTCCTTTGCTGCTTCATTTTTAGTTTTCTTTGCTTTCGAAATCATCCCTGTGTTGTTGACAATATCGTAAAGTGTTATAATAACAATGTTAAAATTTCTTTCTTTGATCACGTCTTTACTTTTGTTTTCTTTCTTTGATTATGCTTTTTCCTTTGTTTTATCGCTTAATTATTTCTTGATTATTTTCGGAGGTCTTATTGCGCCTCCTAGTTAAGGTCTTATTGCGCCTCACCCTGTTTTATAGGTCTTACTTGCCCCAGGGTTTTCATTATTTGGCAGCGAGTTCGCTAGCATCTATTACTCTTGCGAGTAATAGTCCATTGAGCTCGCCTTATCTTTTGTATTGTTGCCTCTGCAAGATATTATTTCGCAATAATACGACAGGCCTGTCTATTCCCTAATCTAGAGGGTGCCATCCCTTTATATTCTTCCTGACTTCCCTTTCAAGGAGGTTACCCCTAAAATGCATGTTGAGCTCCTCCCATCCAGTTATGAAACAGTCAGTTGTGTTCCAGACCTCTTATCCCTTTGCCGATATGGATCATGGTTACGAAGTCACACCCTAGGTGGGGTTTCTTTGGGACCGAATGCATCGTAACCAGGACTTGCGCGATAGGTCTTATGTAGGTGTGCCTCTTGCACTCTGTGCGAACTAATGTTCACGCCAAATATTGGGTACCTAGCCTCCCTAGCCGGAGGGTTTAAAATTTTAGTTCGGGGGTCTTATGCTGCTTCCTAGCGAGGTCTTACTGGCTTGTTGAAAAGGTCTTATTTTTCCCATAAGGTCTTACCAGCCTGTTGTAAAGGTCTTAGAGTGCCTCTTGCTTTCGCTAATTATTTTTCTCGTTAATTTTGAGAGAAGATATTTCAATATATATTTGATCAAATAATGATTACATTTCTTCGCTCTTTAATTTATATTAAATAACGACTTATTTTTTTGTTATGGATAATATTTCTTAAGATAAACCGGATTCCATGGGTGGTCAAGCTTTCGTTCTTGCCTCTGTGCTTTGCCATATATTGGGTTGCCTTCACTATCTGTCCCTTTTCCTTCACAATCAAGGAGTTTGTAAGCTCCATTACATACTATTATTTTTACGATGTAAAGCCCCTCCTATTTAGGTTCAAGCTTGCCTCCTGGTCCTTTATGATAAGGGGGAATTTCTCGCAACACTAGTTCTTCAGGATCAAAACTTCGCTCCTTCACCCTTTTATTGTATTCTCGTGATAACCTCTGATGATAGTTCATCATATGTTGCAGCGCAGTTTCTCAGTTCTCCTCTAGATCATCTAACTTTGCAAGAATCATGTCCGAGTTCAAATTCTTTTCCCATGCTTCTCGCTTAGCTGTAGGGATGATTACTTCAATAGGTAGTAATGCTTTTACTCCATAAATTAGGAAGAAGGGTGACATTCCAGTAGCGTCTCGTCTGGTTGTTCTATATGACCACAATACATTCGAGATCTGTTCACACCAGCCCTTATGGTGACCATCTAACTTCTTCTTTAGAGTGGTGGCTATCGTCTTTTTGGTCGCTTCCGCCTGCCCATTACTTTGTGGGTAAAGCGGAGTTGACTTGCCTGATTGGATCTTGAATGCATTAAATAATATCGCCATGTTTTCACCCTCGAATTGTTTCCATTATCAGAAACAATCTTGGCTGGAACCCCAAATCTGCATATAATGTATTCAAAGATAAAGGAAAACACATCACTGTCACAAATATGCTGCAAAGCCTTTGCTTCTACCCATTTGGTGAAGTAATTTGTTGCCACAATCAGATATCTTCGTTGCTTTGATTCGGGTACGAAAGGTCCTACAATGTCACTACCCCACATTGTGAAGGGCCAGACACTTGGTGCTGAGTTTAAGTTCGTGGAGGGTGGATTTGTTTCCCGAATATTTGACATACTTCACATCTAGTGGTGATATTCTTCGTTTCTTCGTGCATGTGTGGCCATAAATACCCTTGTGCCTTTGTATTATGAGATAGAGATCTGGTTCCACTATGGTTACCTGCGTCCCTATAATGCTCTGCCTTCATTATCTCAATTCCTTCTTTCTTTGATAGACATCTCAATAACGGACCTAGGAAACATCTTCGACAAAGGACTTCTTCTCGCAGCTCATAATTGGTTGCCTTATTCTTCATTTTGTTTGCCTATAGTCTATCACGACGTAAATATCCCTTTTCCAAATACTTATGTATCGGGGTTCGCAAATCTTCCTCATCAAGCTCCTTTTCTTCCCCGTTATCTTCCAAGATCATTACATTTAATCTTTCGGTTTCTTTTTCTATAAATGGTTGCTTTAGAATCTCAATTCGGATACACTTCATTTTTGGGTCTACTACCGTAGAAGCTATGAAAGCCAAGGCATCAGCATGTCTGTTATCCCTCCTGCATACGTGTCTTCAGATAATGCTTCGTATGTGGGTGGAGCATTGTTTTACGAGTTCTAGATACTTCTGCATCGTAGGATCGCTCGCATTATATTTTCCTTGGATTTTACGAACTACCAATTGTAAATCACTCGTCAATCTTATGTCATCCAGCTTTATTTCAATTGCTAGTCGTAACGCGTGTACCACTGTCTCATACTTATTTGTGGCTACATATTCTAACCTGGAGCTATAGATCATTCTCGCTCCTCTTGGTGAAATGCACACAATTCCAATGCCTCTGCCTGAGCTGTTCGCTGATCCATTGACAAATATCTCTCATTTCCTCGGATGATTTTCTTTAAGTAAGTTCTCAGGATCAGTATGATCTTCCTCCATTTACATCATTTCTTCTACCCCTTCTTCTTCTTCTTCTTCAGAAGGGAACTCGGCTAGAAACTCTGCTATCACATATGATTTTGGCGAAGATACGACTTCATACTTGACTCCATATTGTTCAATCTGTGCATTCCACCTTTCTAATCTCCCAGCCTTTTGGCGTTCTTTAAGACTGATTCGATCGGAGTTCGAGTTAAAACCTTAATCTTGTGCGTCTAGAAATAAGTTCGAAGCTTTTGAATGGCATAAACCAGCGCTAGTATCAGTTTCTCTATCTTTGGATAATTCCTTTTGGCAGAATTGAAAGTTTTGCTAATGTAATTAATATATTGGATTTTCTACCCCTTCATCTGAGCAAATTAATACATCGCTTAGAGAATTTGGTGTTTCCACGAGATAAATCAGTAACTCTTCGTCAGGTTCTGGATTTATAGAATTGACAACTTTACGAGGTTATCTTTTACACTCTGTAATGCTTGCTCACATTCTTGCGTCCATGTAAACTTCGTCCCTTTCTTCAAGATGTCGACGAAATGTTTACATTTATCCGAGGATCGTGAAATGGATCTCCCTAATGCTCCCAGCTGCCCATTTAACTTCTGCACATCTCTTATAGTTGTTGGAGATTGCATGTCCAACATAGCCTGCACCTTCGCGGGATCCACTTCTATTCCACTCTTCGAGACGATGTGCCCTAAAAACTTTGTTGACTCAACTCTAAAAATGCATTTCGCGGGATTTATCTTCATCTTATAGCTTCGCATTTGATCGAAGATTTCCTTTAAGTCCTCTATATGATCTCCAGATTCCTTTGTCTTGACTAGCATATCGTCAACATAAACCTATGTTGTGTGTAACCATTTTGAAATATCTTTTCTACCATCCACTGATAAGTGGCGCCGGCATTCTTCAAACCAAATGACATTCGAGTATAATAGAACAATCCCCTTGGAGCAAAGAAAGCGGTGTGTTCTTGATCTTATTCAGCGAGTGGTATTTGATTGTATCCCGAGTACCCATCCATCAACGAGAGTCTATGATACCATGATGCTGATTCCACCATCTGAGGTATGTTTGGCAAAGAAAAGTTGTCCTTTGGGAAAGTTGTGTTCAAGCCGCTAAAGTCGATGCAGATACATATCCCTTTGTTCTTCTTCGGAACTACTACCATATTTGCAATCCATTCCGGGTACTTCGCTGGTCTTATGATACCAGAGTCTATCATCTTCTTGATTTCTTCTTCTATCTGCTCGTGATAAGTAGTTGCTATCTTCTTGATGTGTTGCCTTACCGATTTTATTGCTGGGTTGATGTCAAGTTTGTAACATGCAATTGACAGATCAATCCCTGACATTTTTTTAATTCCCCACGCGAATACATCTCGATATTCTCGCAACAATTTCATTAACCTTTCCTTTTCGTCCACCTCCATTTTCGTTCCAATCTTCACCATCTTGGGTTCTTCGTCAGTTCCCAAATTTATTTTTCTCGCTGGCTCAACTGCAGCGAAGTTCATGACTTGTTCTCTGAGTGGGGACAGTTCCTTTAATTGCTACAAAGGATCTCTTTCTTTGTCGGGAACTTCACTTGGGATAGCACATCCCTTCTTAGCTTTGGCCATGTACACCATTTATTCTTTTGCTTTTCTCCCTTCCATCACCCTTTTCTTTTGCTCCTTCTTCTTCTGTATTCTCTCTTCATAACATTGGACATCTAGATTGTTGCAATCCTTCGCCTCTTGGATATCTCCTTTTATTTATCTTATTCTACTGGGCATCGGCATGGCTCCATTTGAGGCGTTGTATGGCAGACCATGTTGTTCACCTTTATGTTGGGCAGAAGCTGGAGCTTCCAAGCTTCTGGGCACAAAAATTATTCGCGAATCGTCCGAAAAGATTGCCATAATTAGGGAAAGGTTGCGCACGGTGCAGAGTAGGCAGAAAAACTATGCAGATAGGAAACGCCAAGATAGAGAGTTTGAGGTGGGAGACCTAGTGCTTATCAAAGTGTCACCTATGAAGGGTGTGTTGCGTTTTGGTAAAAAGGGAAAGCTTGCCACTCGTTTCATTGGACCGTTTCCCATTGTTGAAAGGATTGGAAAGGTTGCTTACCGTCTTGCTTTACCGGAGAGATTAGCTGGAGTTCATAACGTGTTTCACGTATCCATGCTATGAAAGAATGTGCGCGACGTGGATCAGCACTCGTTGATAGACTATCATGATTTGGAATTACGGAAAGATGCGTCTTACGAGGAGAAACCATATAAGATTGTGGACCTTAAAGAGCATGTCCTACGAAGAAGAACCATTCCGATGGTTAAGGTTCAGTGGCATCATCACTATGACCAGGAAGTCACCTGGGAGCGCGAGGAGGATATGCTGACCCGTTATCCTGATCTCTTTAACTATCCGGTAAGTATAACTTGATTTCGAGGGCGAAATCCTTTTCTTTTAGGGGGTAAGATTGTAAAATCCCCTTATCCTATTTAAGCATGTTAGTTAGTAATAGCCTTGTGGTGTCCATATTTGCCAAACCAGCAGTAATGCCGTGAGATTTTTATTGGTGAAAGAAATCACGGCCATTTTGGAATATTTTTGACTGGGAAGAATCGTATTTATAGCATGAACAAAAGATTAGGGTTTCAGTGTTTTTATCTTATCTCAAAAACAAAAATCAGCCGCACTAAAAATCTTTTTCCTTGAATCCTAGTTGCTGTGAAGGAAATAGAAGGAGAAAGACGATCAATTTGACGAGAAGGGTGTTGTTACTGTTGGAGGATTATTCTTACTACATACCAGGTAGGTTTTCTAACCATTATACTCTTTAAGGTTGATCCAGTAAGTCTAAGAGAGTTTTATGAGATCATTTTCTAAAAGGGTTGAAAGAAAGAGGAGTCAAAGATGTCGTTTTTGTATAATAGCTCCAAGTTTTTGTCATAGAAAGGGAACTTTTGTGTAATGAAGAGGAATAAGGGAAAATAAAGATCAGTAAAAGTTACTCTTGTTTGTGTTGGGTACTAACTTTTTTACCAGCCTATCGTTCGATGTCGAAATCCTACAGTAGTTAGCATTTAAGTACAGCCTAGTGATCACATATCAGACATTTCTACTGTGTATGTGTGCTTATGTATGATCCCTTGATTACGATAATAAAGTTACATAAGATATAGTTAATATATTCCATACCCAGCTAGGCTTGTTTCCGTAGTTTGGTCTTTGTGAACCTTGAACTTGTATGCATGATCGGTGAGGTGAGACCTTGAAGTAGATTTTCTTAAAGTTCTGTATGCTAGTTATTAGGTACTAGTGGATTTGGTGTCCATTTAGCATTAGAGTTTAAAAGACTACAGGTGTCCTTTTAATGGTGGGAGTATTTCCATACTTGTTTGGAATTAGGTGGTCAAATGTGAAAGCTAACAGTAGTTTGAAGTTAGCAATGTACTGTGCACTTTCTGTCGTTAATTAGACTTAGATTTTTGTCTTGACCTCTAAACTTCTGGTAGAAAAGAAATATGAAGTATGGGTATTTCATTTGTAGTATCATTGGCTAATGGATGCACGGTGATGTTGGGTCCTGTCATGTTTTGAGATTTATGATTGATTGTGTAATATTAGTGCAGTCGACACAAGAATTCTATGCGTAGACGAATAGTGTTGTTTGCTGTGACGTCCCGTAGTTGGCTCGACTCCCATGGATTATTAGGCGATGACCGAGGGGTCTCCTAAAAGATATGGATCTATTATCTTTTATTGGGATCGACAACACTTAATTTTCCCGGTGCACGGTAGGGGAAATTATTTGGACTACTTAGGGGTTGTTTCGGTTCGTAATACGGTCGGAGAAGGAGTATTGAGAGGGGTTGTCGCTAAATTCCTAAGGTTTAAAACTGTGGGTGGAAACCTTGATTTGATTTGTACTTAACTGATCTGTTTTTTCTTTCTTTTCACTGTGTGTTTATATACTTGTTAAGAGTACTGGACCTTTAAGAGCTGGCGTTACTACATTTCTACAAAAATTAATTTCTAAACAGTCTTTTACTTTGCTACATTTTTTTAACAAGAATTTTCAGACTTGTTAGATTGTCCATGAAGGATATAAGGGTGTGAAATCCTACTTTTAGTTGGGGTTTGACCCAACTTACTTTTTTTTTCCAGGAGACCGTGACCGTGGAGCAACCTAGCCTGTAGATTGCATTTTTGTTCCGAAAAGCTACTTCGTTATTATTTAAGGTGCTTAGCTAAATGTTTTATTGAATTCTTTTAAAGGCCAGACTTTGTTTCTTTTAATTAAATTCATTCATTTATGGATTATTGTCAATGTGCTCCATACAATTGCCCGATCTCTATTTGTTGGTATGATGGTTTGAGTATGTAAAATGGTCCATGAGTATACCACACTTGGGATTTCAGGGCGGCCGACCTAGAATTCGAAGTGGGGTGTTACAGTACTCTAGCTTGGTTAGTGTCTGGAAATTTCTACTAATTCCTTTTGCCGATGTACAGTGGTAAAGTCATATTGGCGTATGATACACAATGACCTGAGACTTGAGTTCCAAGCTCTACAATGACCTGAGACTTGTTCCTCAGATTTCAGTACTTTGAAAAAAATTGGTCGGTCTCAAATATTTTCCCAAAGATTCAAATATTTGTGATAAACAATGGAATAGCAGTAAAGTTATTTCCAATAATTCTCCTTTGAATATTTTTTTGGTTGTTCTCGAATATCTTCCCAAAGATTTGAATATTTGTGATAAACAATGGAATAGGAGTAAAGTTAAATATCGACAGGTTCAACAATAAATGTGATGCTTAATGCGCATTCTGCAAACATAGTGAAGAATCGATTGTTCGCTTACTGTTTAATTTTCCTTGAGTAAGAACGATCTTAAATAATGTTCCTGTGGCTTTAACCAAGATAATATCAGTGACATTTTGAACAGAAGTGCAGAACTTGGCAGTTTGCACGGCCAAGTATTTACCGTACAATTGCAGCTCTCCTCGGTGGTTTCTTGATCTTTCAAAGGTCAACAAAGTTTATGTCAACTTGCCTTCTAGGTCTGCACTCTGCAGTACTCAAAAGCAGACTTCATGGTTACTACACCCTTGCAGTGAGGCAACAAAATCATTTTATATCCTCCAAGTGAACAGCGAAAGGAACACCTTGTATATGCTGTTGAATAAGACCCGAAATTCTGGCATGTATTCCGGTATATGCCAATTACCATTTACTAGAATTCAGCAACACTATTTTGAGTATGAGTCAAATCCAACTCCAAGAAGAACCCTAAGAATCACACCAATTGTTTCGCCACAAATCAATCTTCGAACCGTTTCTAAGTAACCAAGATACGTCATGTTTAATTCGACAAATTCCAGGCCATATCCATTATTGTCTTAACTTTGTTAACCAACAGATCTGCAGTACATACTCTCATTATCAAGTCCATATGAGAACAAAATCTTGTTGAAATGTGAACCGACTAAAATCACATAGAAGGCTAGTTAGTACCTATAGACTTTTGGAACTAACACAAAATCGACCTTGCATAACCAGCCAAGGTTATTGGTGGCTTTAAATAGCCAAAGAAAGAGGTGTACCAGTTCCAATATTGGTAAGCAAGCGTATGCCAAACTGGGCATTCACTATCTAGTTCCTTCTAGATACAAATGCAGACCTTACTTGGAACCATAATTCGCACTGAAGAAATAAATTCAGCAAGGTAAGAGTGATTACTTGGCGAATGAAAACTGATCAGGATCGAAGGAGAAGAGCTTTTTTTTTTCATCAGTTGGATACCATCGGCAGGAAACCCATACGCTTCCCCAAAGACAGAAAGAGAGAGGGTAATATAAGAAGAATCCGGGACCTGATTGAGAACATGATATGATATGTCTTCCAAGTGAGTCATGTTTGACATTACATGATTCAATGAAGTGATGGAGGAATTTATAAATCATGTACTCTAATCTAGTGTTTTTTTGGAAAAGATAGTAAGTTGCGCAACTGAACGTGTAGTGGCTAATGTTGCCACTCGAGATCTAACAAAATCAAAGTTGAGCAATACGATGCGTTATTGCAGTATCTAAAAGACATAAAGTATGTCACAACTATATATCACATAAAGTTGAGAGGTAAATCGAAAATATTCCCCCTGCACTATTGGAAGCTCTCTCATTCCACAGTGGTGCCTACATTTAGGCATTCGACTCCATGCGGATACAAAAATTATGTCACCCAAGTATACTCTGCCATTCAGATAAGATCAATGCAAATTATTTTCTTTTCGTTTGATAGAAAGTAACAAAATGCAAAGTTAACAAAGCAATACAGCTTAAAACAACAAGAAGTAAAAAAGACTCCATAACGACACACATCACTCACTAAGACAGTTTAAAAGTAGGTATCCAACATCTAATTCTCCTGCAGCTGGTTGAAAGTCGGATCATGGTTTCCTGTCTCCTTAACTTCAACTGACTCCATTATCTTCGTATCTTCTTCTCCTAATTCTTTCAGGGAAACTAATGTGTTTTTGTGAGGAAATACTCTACTAAAATTTTCTTATAGTCGATAAGCCTTTTTGAGTGTAGGTACAGAAATCCTACTCGCCACATGGTTAAACGAGATCAGACGAAATATGCGAAGTAAATCCTAAAACAGACGATCTTTTATCAATCTTCGAGGAAATGTCAGTGATGAGTCAAATAAGGTGTAAGAGCAACTTTAACGAATATTAGATCTGCGAAGTATAAAGTCACCATAGATATCAGATCTGCGAAGTAGATACGATTAACTGATAAAGTAACCTACGAAGAGACAGTTACACGAAATGAGCAGGCGAAGATGGATTGTTGCGCAAGAAACGGGACAACTGTACCAACAAGCTACCGAAGTTATCGGCAAAAAGATTGGGATAACTTTATTGAAAATAGCTTGGCTGAAGTAAAAAGCAGAATCATGTGAATTGTGTTGTTATCTTCGAAATAAAATGAGCTGTACTCCACTACTCAGTTCTGCCTATAAATAGAGACCTTAGTTGATTGTAAAAGGGGTTGGATATTTTGTATTGAGAGAGGTCATGTTGAGAGAAAGTAAGTTAGGGTTCTTGTGAGTTTCAATATTTGTAATATCATCATCATCATCATCATCGAGATTCCGATCTAATAAATAAAAAAACATTTCTATTTCGCTTACTTGAATCATGTCTTAAACTTGTTTGTTACTATTTGGGTGTACTACTAGATTTCTAGTAGTTACATTTTGGCGTCCAGAAACAGGGAACTTAAGTTGAGAGTTTACTCTCACTTGAGATCTTGAAGAGAGGTTGAAGTTGTTCTTGAGTTTTCTTTTTCGAGTTTTAACGAGTTGTTTTTGTGAAAAACATGATTTCGTAGATCGGAAGAATAAATCTATGTTTAAGATCTGAGAAGCAGGGCAGCTTTGAACCTTGTTCTGAAATATTTATTAAAATCTTAAAAGTTGGCCTAGAGTTTTTAGCAAAGAAAGCGTTATTCAGTTAAAAATCATCAGTGAGTGGAAGTTAGTTCGGCTGAGGATAGTTGATGGCAAGAGTTCCAAATCGGGCAAAGCACGTAATAGCGTCAAGGAAAAGCAAGCGTTTAGAAGCAAAAAGAGGAAGAAGAATGGAGATAGGAGAAACATCAACTGCAGGAGGAAGGCGTGGTGTGAATCAACGGAAAAATGGTGATCCGGACGAGAACCGCCATAGAGAAGGATCGGTCCATACCACTGATACTTACACGGTTATAGGAGAGGAACCAGTTGGAGAAGAGAGAGAGGAAAATGTTAATGAAGAAAACATGACATTGGAATAGTTTAGAGAGACACTTCGTCAAGAACGGGAAAGGGAAAGAGACCTAGTGGAGCAGCAAACTAGACTTGCAAGGCAGAACGCCACTTTGATGCAGAAAAATCGCCAGCTAAATGAAGAAAGGGCAGCCAATGATCCACGAGGAGGAGAATCAAATGCGAGAACAGGTTCGTCAGCTAGAAGGAACTTACGCTAGAGAGATGAAGTATTAGACGATAATGAAAACGGGGAAAGAAGAAACGAGGAAAGAAGAGAGCGACAAAGAAGACGCAGAAGAGAAAACAGCGAAAGAGAATTAAGAAGGGCGTTGGAAGAGACTAGATGGGAAGATCAAAGACAAAGATTTGAAGAAGAAAGAAAGCGCGAAGAAAACAGACTACACGAGGAAGTAATAAGGCGCAAGGAGGAAAGGTTGTACAAGGAAGAAATAAGGCGCGAGGAGGAAAGGTTATACGAAGAAGAGAGAAGACGCGAAGAAGAGAGAAGACACGAAGAAGAGAGAAGACGCGAAGATGATAGAAGGAACAGCGAGGAAAGAAGGAATAGGCGAGATGAAGGCGCAGGGAATATAAACCAAGCGGTTCTAAACGAACTACGAGACATGAGGTCAATGATTAACAACTCACGAAGAGGAGGATGAGTGAAACTAGCAGAGGCAATAGAATAGGCTAGCAAATCTCCATGCACACACGAATTATTGGAGACAAGGATTCCTGCGAGGTGCTCACTACCATCCTTCGGAAACATATTCAGTGGGTCTGAAAGTGCGGTGCAACATTTAAAGCAATACACCCTATCTTTGATGCAATGGGCATAAAATGAAGCAGTAATGTGTAAGTACTTTCCTGCAAGCCTAATTGGAGAAGCAATGGCTTGGTTCGATGGATTGCCGGAGAGATCAATTTCTTCATTCATAGACTTGCAAAGGATATTTCTAACGACCTATATAAGTAGCAACATGTTGAGGCCGGGAATCGAAACTTTGTTTAATCCAAGACAAAGACTTGGAGAGAGACTGCGAAATCTTGTGACGAGATGGAGAACAGTATGTAGCGATCTCGAAGGGAGATTTGATGAGAAAAAATTCATTTGAGCCTTCGTGAATGCCCTAATCCCAACTAACCTCTTGCATACTCAAATATTCATAATTCGTGATTCACTAACGATGAATGAATTGAGAGAGTACCAGGAGGAGTATATTTCCTTGGAGGAGAAGCAAAAAGAGGTTAATGAAGTTACACAGATCCCATCAAAGGAAGGAACTTTGCGTCTTTTTCCAAGGATGGCACATGCAGTAGAGAGCGACTCGAAATATTAGAAAGGGGAACCGTCAAATGCAGTTCTTGAAAAATCAGTATCTGTATCAAGTGGAGATCAAGAATGGATTGATCAGCATCCAAGGTACGAAGAGCCAAGGCATAGAAATTATGATCCACGAGGTAATAATTCAGGAAATCAACGAAGGTATAATCCAGGTCAAAGGTATGGAGAAAGAAGGCCAGTATTTGAAGATGTAACACTTCCAAGGCTCAACACAACTGTGGAGAGAGTATGGGAGGCGATTGTATTGACTGAAGAAATCCCTGCACCACCAAATCTAGGGATGGAACCACCTCCAGGAAATAGGAGTCACGATTTCTGCAAGTATCATCGCTTTCATGGGCACCACATGAACAATTGCATAAACGTTCGAAGAATAATACTTCGTCTAATTGAAAAGAGGAAAATCGCGCACTTTTTAGAGAATCAGGCACCATTGCCACCGCCCCCACCCCGTGACAATAATCAAAATCAGGCACAGGTGTATCGAATTGAAATAGATAGGGGAGCACAGAGGATGAATTGTAACTCTATAATTCATTCCGCGAAGAATATCCAAGATTTTCACAATAATGTGCTCAAAATAGTGCATAAGAGGGATTTTGATGGGAATGAGATATTCAGCATTGCGAAGAAAGGATCATTGGAAGAATGGCAAAAAAGAGTTATTTCCTTTTTGGCACTTGATTCTCCCGAAGGAGGAGCTTCACATACGGATCCATTGGTTATTACCCTAACTTTTGGAAAACATTTACGATGGGAGAATGATCCTACGAGGGACAGAAAGACATGGGCGATAGACAGGATCTTGGTAGATACTGAGAGTTCGGTAGATATTCTTTTCTATCATGCATTTAAGACTATGGGTTACAAGGACTCTGATCTCGTACCATCCACTTACAACATATACGGGTTCAATGGAGTCGCATCAAAACCGAAGGGTGAGTTGGTTATGAAGATCTTCGCGGGAGAATTGGAAACGGAGGTTACTATATGTGTGGTAGATGTAGAGTCACCTTACAACGCACTCATAGGCCGACCTTGGATCCATGGGATAAAAACGGTAACGTCAACTTTTCATCAAGCAATACGATTCCCAATGCCAAGTGGAATTGGCGAGATAAAAGGAGATCAAAGGGATGCACGAGATTGGAAATAAAAAGATGTAAATAACTACAAAAGGAGGCTAAAGAAGAAAAAGGAACAAAGGAAAATAGTACTAGAGGCAAAGAAAGAAGAAGAACTGATGGTATAAATGACCAAGGCAAAGGAGGGGTGGGCAATATCAAGTGAGATTCCCGAGAAGGAAGGTGATCCTTTATAGCAACTAAAGGAACCATCCCTACTTGGAGAACCAATCATGAACTTCGTAGCAGTAGAACCCACGAAGGAGATAAATCTGGGTAGCGAGGAAGAGCCAAAGATGATAAAGATTGGAACGAAGATGGAGGTGGGCGAGGAAGAGAGATTGATAAAGTCACTAAAGGAGTATTTGCATGGAGCATTGACGAGATGCCAGGAATTGATTCTCAAGTTGCTTGCATAAGTTAGATCTCAATCCAGCAGTCAAGCCGATAAGGCAGAGAATACGAAAAATAACAACTACTTATCATGAGCAGATAGAGAAGGAACTTCAAAAGATGATGGATTCCGTAATTATACGACCAGCGAAGTATCCTAACTGGATTACGAATATGGTGATAGTGCCAAAGAAAAATAAAGGAATACGAATATGTATCGATTTCAGCGATTTAAACACTGCCTATCCGAAAGATAGCTTTCCTTTACCAACCATACCACAGATGGTAGAATCAGCGTCAGGATATCGACGACTCTCACTAATGGATGGATACTCAGGTTATAATCAAATACCACTCGCGGAAGAAGATCAAGAACATACAACTTTCTTTACCCCAAGAGGATTATATTGTTATACGAGAATGCCGTTTGGATTAAAGAATGCAAGGGCTACATATCAAAGAATGGTAGAGAAGATCTTCGTCTAATGGGTGCACACGAAGCTGGAGGTATATGTGGACGATATGCTCGTAAAAACCAAGGAGTCAGGAGACCATGTGGAGGACTTAAAGGAAATTTTTGAGCAAATGAGAGTATACAAGATGAAGATAAATCCTGCGAAGTGCATTTTTGGAGTTGAATCAGCGATGTTCCTGGGGCATATAGTATCAGAGAAAGGAATTGAGGTAGATATATTTAAGGTTCAAGCCATACTAGATATGCCATCCCCGGCAACCATAAAAGATGTGCAGAAGTTGAATGGGAAACTAGCAGCTTTGGGGAGATTCATTTCAAGGTCTTCGGACAAATGTAAGCATTTCTTTGACATCTTAAAGAAATGAGCAAAGTTCACATGGACGCAAGAGTGCGAGCAAGCTTTGCAGAGCATAAAAGAATACCTCATCAACTTGTCTATCCTCCAAAAACCAGAACCAGGGGAAGAATTATTAATTTGTCTCGTAGCTACATCAAATGCCCTCAGCGAAGTTTTACTTCGTTCGGATGAAGGAGTTGAGAAGCCAATCTTTTATGTCAGCAAAACTTTTAACTCGGCAGAAAGAAACTACCCAAAAATCGAGAAGTTGATACTAGCCCTTGTATATGTGGCGCAGAAATTACGAACCTATTTTCAAACTCATAAAATCAAAGTGCTAACCAGGGTCCCAATAGAATCAGTTTTGAAAAATACGAAGAGGGTAGGGAGAATCGAAAGGTGGAATACTCAGATTGATCAATTTGGGCTGAAATACGAAGTTCAAACCTCCACGAAGTCACATATAGTAGCGAAGTTTCTAGCTGAATTTCCTTCGGAAGAAGATGAGGGAGTAGAGGAGATGATGGATATTGAAGAAGAACGGTTAGACCCAAAGGACTTACTCCAAGAGAATCATCCTAGGAGATGGGAAATCTTCGTAGATGGTTCATTAAATAGCTCAGGAGGAGGTATAGGAATTGTATTCACTTCGCCAGGAGGGGACAAAGTAGTTTACTGCTTTCAATTAGAGTACAAAGCAACCAACAACGAGACCGAATATGAGGCAGTGGTACAGGATTTGAGGATAGCTAACGAAATGGCACTAAACGAAGTAAGGATAACCAGTGATTCGCAGTTGGTGGTTAGGCAGATCGAAGGGAGATATAATGCAAGCGATCCTGTAATGCACAAATATCTGCAACTCGTAAAAGAATATTCTTCGCGGATACCAAACATAATATGGAGACATGTAAGCAGAGATAATAACAGACACGCTAATGCGTTGGCTTTCATAGATTCAATGATTATTGATTCTTCGATTAAGCATATCCATATCGAGCAATTAATGCAACCATCAGTAAGCAAAGAATTAGAAGATGGAGACATCATGCTTGTAGAAAATGCAGAAGCAGTGATAGAGTTAAATGAGGATGATTAGCGAACTCCCATTTATAGGTACCTGGAGAGAGGAGATTTACCCCGTGACAGATTTGAAGCGCACAAAATTAAAGTCATAGCCACGAATTATGAATTGCGAGAGGGAATCCTGTACCGGAGGTCATTTTTGGGTCCATCGCTAAGGTGTTTATCACAAAAGGAGGGAATAGAAATAATGAAGGCACTACACTACGGTGATGCGGGCAATCATAGCGGCACTAGATCTCTGGCTCATAAAACTAAGGCACAAGGATATTTCTGGCCACACATGCATAATGATGCGAAGAATATTTCCACGAGATGTGAAGCATGCCAAAGGTTTGGTAAACGGATACACGCACCATCCATGAGTTTAAATTTTATACTAAGTGTTTGGTCGTTCGCCATGTGGAGCATAGATATCGTGGGACCATTCGTAACGGGGAGTAAACAGCGAAGGTACTTAATAGTATCCACAGACTATTTCACGAAGTGGGTCGAAGCTAAACCGCTACAGCATACCCGAGATGGTGACGTATATGATTTTATTCTCGAGCACATAATATGTAGGTTTGGGATTTCTGTGCAAATCATCTCTGATAATGGGAAGCAGTTTGAGGGAGAAAACGTGAAGATGTTATTTAACGCATTCAAGATACAATCTGGAAAGTCAACTCCGCTATATCCACAGAGTAATGGACAGGCGGAGGCAATGAACAA
This sequence comes from Papaver atlanticum, assembly GCA_023531105.1. NCBI lineage: Eukaryota > Viridiplantae > Streptophyta > Magnoliopsida > Ranunculales > Papaveraceae > Papaver > Papaver atlanticum. The sequence goes on along the minus strand of JAJJMB010001778.1, from coordinate 1,007,316 downwards.
AACAATAGCAACCACGTTAAATAAGAAGTTAGAAGTACACCATAAAGGTTGGTGCGAGCAAGTCCCGAATGTGTTATGGTCATATAGGACGACAAGACGAGATGCAACGGGAATGTCCCCCTTCTGTCTAACGTATGGAGTAGGGGCGGTGCTACCCACCGAGATTATCATTCCCATAACTAAGCAAAAGGCATGGAGAAAAGGTATAAACTCATACATGATTCTTGCGAAGTTATATGATTTGGAGGAAAATAGAGAAACTGCGCTACAGCATATGACAAACTATCATCAAAGGTTATCTCAGGAGTACAATAAGAGGGTGCAAGAACGAAGCTTTGTGCCAGGAAAGTTGGTGTTACGCGAAATACCACCTTACCATAAGGGACTAGGAGGAAAATTGGAACCTACTTGGGAAGGCCCGTATATCGTGAAAAAGGTTGTGGGAAATGGAGCCTATGAACTCGCAGACTGCCAAGGCAAAGAAACAGATAATGAAGGAAATATTATATATGGCGAAGTCGAAAGGCAAGATCGAAGATTAGATCACCTGTGGAATCCTATCTATATTAAGAAGTATTATCCGTAAGTTATGCAATGTACTAAGCAAATAATCGAAAATAAGTAAAAAAGATATGTACTCATCAACAGAAAAAATATAATGAAACATCTTTTACATGATTCACGAAAAGCAATATTCAGGAAAAATAAGACCTTTTAAATAGGCAAGTAAGACCTCACATTAGGAGGCTGATAAGACCAATGAAATAAAACAGTTTCTATGGAAACTTAAAACCTCTACCTAGGGAGGCTGAGAACTCATGGCATGCAACCTAGTTCGCACAAGATGCAAGAGGCAATAATAAGACCTAAAGCACGTCATGAACAACCCTCAAAGAGATAAATAGGGGAAATGATAAGACCTATCCGCTGAGGGTCCCTACCGTGATGGCCTTCAGTAAGGGGTGTAAAAGCATAGCCAGTGGAGATAGTAGATGGCCTGGCATGACTCTGCACTCGGTCCCAAAGAAACCCCACGTAGGGTATGACTTCGTAACCATGAGCCATATCGGTGAAGGGATAAGAATTCACGAAAACAACTGATACCAACCTTAAAAAGGGGTAATCAGGGGGAATATAAAGGGACGGCATCCTCCAGATTAGGGAGCTGAGTGACCAAAAAAGACAGCAATATCACAGGGGTATTATTCATGGGAATAATTAGGCCTGTTATATTGTCGCGAAGTAAGACTTCGACATAATGTGCTAAGGCGAGGTTGATGGATCTTTAATTCGTCAGAATAAAGAGCGCCTGAGACTTCGCCGAAAGAATACCCTGAACAATGGGGTGAGGCACAATAAGACGTTAATTAGGAGGCGCAATAAGACCTCTAAGTAACAATCGACGAGAAGAAACACAAGGAAGACCGAAGATAAGAGGCAAACAAGCAGAAGAACCGGGGCACATTGAGACCTTTCCAGGCTGGTAAGACCCTATGCAACCTGTAGAAGACAATAAGACCTTAACTAGGAGGCAGAGTAAGACCTCATAGAAACAGTTCGCAATCGCAAGCCGGACAGAAGGAGAATAACCAAGGAGCAATATAACATGAAAGAAAAAAAAAAGAGGCAGTATAACATTAAAGAAAAAAGAGGCAATATAACATTAAAAAAAAGGCAATATAACATGAAAACAAGAAACAACATAATATGAAAAGCAAGAGACAGATTATGAATCAAAGCAAAAGGCAAAGACATCATTTTATACAATAAGTTATTACTACGAAGTTATATTACTATTGCAGGAAATAACGAGTTACAAAAGACGAAAATCACGTGTAAAGGCAGAATGAAGTGAAGTACGGGTGAGCTACAAAACTACACAGAGGAATAAGGACAAAGAAGTCAGATCTATGAACAAGAGGCAAGACTGTCAATCAGAATACTGCATGAAGTAATAAGGTAATCCACGAGGAAACACGGGTATGCTTCGGAACCCCACAATAGAATAAGAGGCAAGTATATTCTTAGAGCATAGCTCGGTTGAACCCACCAAGCGTTGGTTATGTCAAGTTTGGTTGTCATATTTTGGTGAATCAAAACTCATTTAAAGAGTCGCTTGATTATATACTAGAGTCAACTTCGTATAGGTTAGCTTGAAAGTATTAGGATATGAGACTTACAAGTATTACATGAAGACTTGAAGAATGTGAAGAAGTATGGAGCTACAATGATAACATCATCCTTCCTCTTGAGGTTAGTAATATTTGACTTGAACTGTTTCATTCCCTAACGTATCTTTTAAGTCATGCATATTGAAAACATAACTGCGAAGCTGTGTATGATACTCTAGTTAGACATGGTATTAAGGAATACAATACGAGGTTTATTGCTTAACCATTAAACTTTGTATATAAGACATCGACATAATCGTATGAATGCTATTGTGATTATGTATGGGTATGAGTGAAGATTTCATCCTAGGAAACAATGTTTTACATTCGTTTAAAGGAAGTAAGTTCATAAACTCGTTTTGTGAATCGAAAGGGAAATCGCTAGGCTTATTGGTATTGTTATTCATTACAAATCTATTTTGAATTACCAATATGTGTGTTTAGTATAACCGCTCATAAACTTGTTTATGTATCTTGGTAAAACTATTCACAAGGCCTGACTTATGTATTGATATGACTTTTATTAGTGAAACTGATCTTAAGTAATCACTCAAGATGGTATGATCGATGCCTTGTAAATAACAAATTTTATCTAGCAATTGGGGAACTGATCCTAGTAAGAGGTGCAACAAATTTTCAAGAAGGGAATCGATCCCTGTAAGAGGTGCAACACGTTTTTATTAGATTGGGGAACCGATCCTAAGAACATGTGCAACAAGTTTGTAGTTTTGGGGGAACCGATCCTATGGACATGTGCAACTGAATACAGGTAGTTACCATAAGTTGTGGGGAACCGATCCTAGTACCTAGTCAACCGAATCTTGGTAACTAGTGTGACTATGCACAGTACTCACATGGAGGTAGAACCGAACTTGTTTTGGTAGAACCGTGAAACCCATGATTGGTGATTTGATAGGATAATCAATCACATAGTTTTTGGAATTCAGACGAACCAATTCTAAACTTGTTTGGAAGTGTGGCAAATCGTTTCCAAGATTGTAAGTATGAAAAAGGACTTTCAAAGTAAAGATGTCGACATACTTTGAACATATGCAGTAACTCTTATCATTAATTGTTCAAAGATATTCCTTAATACCTAAAGGAGAGTCTCATGATCGAAATAAATTGAGAATCTTTTAATTAAGGTTTCTTAGTTTTTATATGCTATTAAATCTCCAGCAATTAAATGCATATCTTTAGAAAATAATAATTAGTAATGTGCATTTACTGATTATAGATTTTTCTATTGGGATTTCGGTCAATATTTTGACAGTGCATTTCCAGGAGTTATGAAAACCGATTTTGTGTTTATTGCATATCTTTGAGAATATTCGGTTTTGGAAATTCCTTGGTGTCCAAACTTCCTTGTCTATAAATACTTAAGTTTGCATTCCTAGCAAACTAATCCTCAGAGCCAGCAAAACTACCTCAGTTGTGTTATTACTGGTGGAGCCGCCTATTCGGAGAGGAAAGTAACCTAATTAGGCGAAATCTCTTACGTCCGCTCAGTTTAAAGACTTCTTTGGGATTGAGAAGCTCTATTAGTACCGTTGATGGGAAACTAGATAATTGCAGTTTATTTTAGTTTTCGATTGATTTGATTGACTAGCGGTAGTTGAACTTTGATTGCACCTAGTTTGTTTAAGCTTGAGAATCTTCTCTTCTGATATAAGATTCACTCAAACTAGATCCAAGTTTCGACGGAGATCTTTAGACTGTTTGTAGATCTAAAGACGTCTTGTGATAATCCAACGCTAACAGACTCCGTTCTGTGTGTGATTGATCACAAGAGATTCAAGTTGATTGTGTGCAGGTGCTGATTGATGATTAAATGAGATTTGAAGACAAGAAGACTTTTTGGGTTCCGAATCTTTGGTGTGCACAATACTTGTTTCGGCTGGAAAGGGATCCAACTATAATCGATTTATCCTTGTGATAGATTAGATTGATTAGTTGAGTAGATCGGCATCAATACACTTCTTTGTGATTAATAGTATTGATTGCATAATCTAACAATTACTTTGGTAGTTATTGATAGATTGATCTAAGGACCCAACAAAGGAGTTTATTGGTTAAACGGAAGAGCCTTTGTCAAACTCATATCACTTTGTTTGAAAAGAGTTGTTACCGAACAGATTTGTTGTTCCTTTACTGTTCGGAATACGAACCAAAGGAATTGTTCCAAGTGCGTGACTACTGCAAGTTGGAGGCGCAGGGATATTGAGGAAACTAGGTGAACTATAGGTTTAGTTGCTTGGTCTCAACTATACGAAGTTGGTTTGCTTTTGTATAGAGGCTTAATTCTGAGAGTATTCAATTCTGGACTAGGTCCCGGGGTTTTTATGCATTTGCGGTTTCCTCGTTAAAAAAATCTTACTGTGTCATTTACTTTTATTTTCCGCAATTATAATTGTGTTTATTATAATTTAAAGTAAATCGCACAAACATTAATTCATATTTTAATTGATAGACAATCCCTAGAGTTTGGTTAAGTCCGAACCTATTATCAAGTAAACATACTTCGTTGTTGTGTTGTCTCGATCTTGTATCCATAGACGATCACACGAAGTGTGAACCGATTAGTTGTTTTGTCTCGACTTAGTCCATAGACAATCACTTTCGGAAAATGACTTATAGGTGGAAAAGTTTTAGATTGAGGTATATTAGGGTACCCTCCTCTTTTCATATATACTTTTATAATTTTTATTATTTTGAGTACTTCATTCACAAGTATATACTATATGTGTGAGATCAATTCACATGTTAGAGGCAAGAAAATGCTAAGGATAAGTTTAATATTTTTGTTTTAAAAATAAGGTTAACTTCACAAATAAGATATACTTTAATCATTCCAGCTACAACTAATCGCATATGATGAAGATTTTGAGACAGGTAGAAGAAAAAAGCTAATATATTGAAGCAAAAACCAAAGTGTTATGCCCCCCCAAGCTTCGGAGCGCCCAATTTAAGAAAATGTTAGAAGAAACGAGATGTCAAAAGTAATGAACCAACATGGACAAGGAAATCAAGATTGAAGAGGTAATTGTTGAATAGGAACAGCTTGGACAATTTCCTCCTCGACATCACCACCAACACCATCAATTTTCACCTCTGCACCACCACCAGCATCAATGACTTCAATTTCAATATCGCGAGATTGACTAGGAAGATTTGTCGAAGAATAAGGAATGTCAGCAGCCTTAGTAATCAAAGGAGCTTTACCCTTGGGATTTTCAATCTCAATATCTTCGTGGGTCTCAGTATCTTCGTCATCATCATCTTCATCAGAAGGAACTTTCTTGTCATCAGTTGGCTCGTCATCAGAAAAGACTTCTAGATCCAGATGCACGCGATGAATTCCATGAGAGTCACATAATTCATTGAAGAGCTTGACCTTGTCTTCCTGAGCATTCTTGCGAGTCAACTTCGCAACCTTAGCAGAATCCTTTTCCATGGTAGCAAGATCTTCATTCAGATACTGGATATCTTCCTTAAGGTTGGAAACTTCCTTGGTAAGTTCATCCCTATGACGAGATAAATGAAGAACTTGGTTCTTGTAATGCTGCTCAGATTCTGCGAAGAATAAAAGAAACAAGTGAGAAAACTTAAGAAAGGAAATATGATGCAGAAGGGAGATTAACTAAAACACCTAAAACTACCTTCCTTCTGAGAAATAACAGAACCCAAGGTTTTTTGGATATTAACGTTAAGATGGTCAAGTCTAGAAATCTCGAATCTCGTAGTTTCAAGTTGGATGCAAAGTTCATGATACAAATTATCCCATCCTTTACCCTGAACAGATTCAGATTTATCATCGTCAGGAGGGTTAATAACAAGTTTCCCACTTTTCAAAGGTTCAATAGACTTCTTCTTCGTAGATGAAACTGTATCCTTCTTCTTGCCCTTAAGCCTCTCTAAGCGAGATAAGAGGGAAGTCACTTCGTTCTTCAACTTATCATTTTCAGAATTCAAATAAATAACTTCATTGCGAGATCTGCGAAGATCAGCTTCAGATTTATCCTTTCTTTTAATTATGCGGACTTTATCTTCTTCCAATCGTTTAATTTGAGCCAGTGACGAAGAGTGAAGATTCCGCGAAGTAGTAAGAAGATTGTTAACTCGTTGTAACTCAACTCTCAAACCCTCATTCTCCTTATGAAGATGAAAATTCAACTTCTCGTTGTTCATAGATTCAGTAGCCAAACGGTCTGATTACAGAAATAAAGTCTCAATCTTTTCGCTCAAAATCTCATTCTCAGTCACGTAGCTATTGATCTGGGATGTAAGGTTTAAATTTTCCAAACGGGTATCTTTAAGCAAGCCCGTCGCCTTAGAAGCAGCCATTTGACGTTTCATACATCGAGCTTGATGAGAGGTAAGGCAAAAACTAAACACACAAGGGAAGGGAACTTACTGTGAAGTTCGTCAGCCTTCTTTTCCTGCTTGGATGAATACTCCTTCTCCTCGGCAAGCTTTTTCTCAAGCTCTCGAATGTGAACACTAGATTTTTTCAACTGCTCACGAGACATTCTGGTCTCAACGAGCTGAGCCATATGGCGATTAAACTCCTGCGAAGTAAAAGACGAATTAGAGAAGGAACCACGAGATGTTATATAAGAAAAGTTTTGAGATTCACCAAACCCATTATGGCAGCATGTTGTTGAAGAGAGATATTCAGTGAGGAATTCACTATGAAAGACTGATCCTCAGCCAAGAAAGTGTCAGAACTAAAGGAAGCCAGAGATTCAGCAGCAGGTGATCTAACAGAAGCATTTTCCCGAGTCGTGATGAAGATCTGCCTCAAAAAATCCATGTCAGGGATATAGGCAGGATCTTCCACTTCGTAGACCATCTTTTTCTCTTTATTCGTCTCCTTCTTATCCTCGGATGACTTGTCTGGCGAATCATCCACAATGATAGTTGGAATAGAGAAAAAGGGCTTCGGACCCCCGGATGATTGAGGAGGAATGACTTTGTGGGAAGGATCAACTTGTTGATGTTTAGGAGGAGGAGTAGACTGGCTGGTAGCCCCTTTAGAACTCTTGATGTGGGTTAAGGCAGCTAAGTTCAAAACCCTACGTTGACGCTTCGGGGGATCATTGGCAGAAGGAAAATTGCAAATACCATCCTATAAACATGCGAAGTTAGAGAATGACACAAAACAAAATCCACGAGATAAGAAAGGAGAAATACCTTAGCAGCAGGGGAAGGTTCCAAAGGGCGATCACGTTTCCTTTGACCTCTAGTAGATCCTGCAGCAGCTTGAGGGCCCACAGGTTCATCCTCTTGCGAAATATGGAGTTAGAGGATAATACGCACTACAAAAAAACCGACCAAAGGCTACCTGACCAATGGTAGTGGCTTATTCCAATCTTTAGTTGCCAGTCACTTTTTGCAATTAATGGTAGTTGTCCAGCCTTAGTGGTGGAAGGGGTTGTTGTCTTATGTTTAAGGTAACTAGTGCGCAATGGGTAGTTGGTAACCACGTCTTAAGCTACTAGTCTGAGTAGTTGACAAACAGTCGTCACCTAATAGGTAAAGCCACTAATTAGTGTAGTTGTCAACTTATTAGCAAAAACATTAAAGCAATTGTAATATTTTAGTGGCTTAATATATATTGCATTTAGAGGTTTATCCAGTAGCCAACAATATAAAACCACTGGATTTTGTAGTAGGTGATTTACATGCGTAATCATTTACGCCACTAACATTTTTTGTCTAGTGGTTCAATAGCTTACGGATAGAATACTACATGTATTGGTAGTAGCTAACCTTGCTTGCAAAAATATATATGCAACTAAGTTTTAGTGGCCTAAATTTTAAATCTACGAGTGTCTCTAATAGTTTATTAATTAAAGCTACTAACATCGATTTTTTAGCTGCTCAATTTCCGTTTTTATCATTTACTCAATTACCATGTTTGTTGTCGTAATTTTTGCGGTTAATAATATTTTATTTCCATATTGAAAGATCTGTGCCATTATTGTTATTATTATTATGTAGTTAATTTCCCTAATTACCGTTCTTATCATTTAGTTAATTGCCATATTTTTTACCGTAATTTTTGCGGTCAATAAATATTTTATTTCCAAATTGAAATATCTATGCCATTATTATAATTGCCCTACTTTTTGCCATATTTTTTTGGGTTAAAAATTCCAATTTAATGGGCCTGCCATGAATCTTAACAAATTACATATACTAAAGGGGAAAATTATTAATTAGCATCCCTGAACAAGGGGATTTTTATTAATAGAACACTAGATCTTTGATAAATTTCAAATACAAAAGAAATATTTTTTTTTCTAAGATATGCAGTGGTTGCGAAGAATATGATTACACCTAAACAAATTCTAAAAGTACACAAACAGGAACAATGACATCATATGAAGTGAACGCTTCAAAACAAAATAAATAAACAATCAATACATTAAGTGGCAGTCCGACGAACACCTGACAGAAACCTTCTTGTGTTGGAGGCCTGGCGATGGCTTTCTTTGAAAAAGCAGGAGGAATGACTGTCCAATATATACAAATGCCATGACCCATCCTAGTTTTAGTGTTCAGCGTCATGAACAACATTACCCCATCAATAGATAAAATGAGCGACTAAGACTGTTCTGTCTTGAAGATCTGATACATAAAATAATCATCATCATATCGCTTAACATATTAGGTTTCTACAAAGTATAATATCCTGCACCAAAAGATTTATGAGCAATTGCTATATTAGCACACACAGAACATACTCAATAAAAAAATATCCAAACAAAATCAAGAGTCGTATGAAATTCAAAGAGCAAATAACATCTATCTATAACAGAACTTCATTTTCACTTAATCACTTAATACTATATGACTGCTGCAGCAGTCGGGACCAAGGAAGAAACAAAAGATAGACCAAATAAAGACTAAGCTTTTCAGCAACATCGGCGAGTTTCTAAAAACTATTCATTTATGATTCATCACCTGGACTTGACAGTGTTCAACTTTTAAAGTACGCATCTGGAATTATAGTTTACATCCTGAAATTGTGGTTCAAAATTGAACTTCGAGTGTATGATATCCTGAAAGTATAATTTAGCTTACATCTTGAACTTGTCATATTTATCTGGCATCTACTGAAATTGTAAAAGATTTGATTCAAGTGTATGATCTCCAATAGCCAAACAACTGTATGATTTAGTGAATTTTAGTACCTTCTTCATGTAGTTTTCAACAAGCCATGGTACTTCAGTGGATTTTCAACTGTATTAGTTACTGGACTCTTGAATCAACCAATGGTAATTCCCTTCCAAACATGTCCAATGACCAAGTTGAAAAGGGAGAGCTGAATCTCTTGACTCCATGCTGCAACACCCAATAAGTGATTAGGAGGACAGTAAGTAAATACAAATGAAGAAATAAATTTATAGCTCCTGGCAATATGTGTCTGATTTATCCAGTTAGTTTTGGATCTAAAATTGTGCACAAAGCAACCATAATAGAGATCCCGAAACTGTATTGCAATCAAAATGAGTGGATTTGAGGAAGAAAAAAAGATTAAAATGGCACCTGCAGGAAGCAATAATATGCTGATATTTAATCTACATACATTGGTGTTGGGAAGAACGGCCAAGATTCCATAATCTGGGTCCTTATATAACTGCCTATCAATTCCCATGAACTACAATTCAAAATTCTACACAGATGATGATTGCGATATTGAATGTCTTAACACCGTCTGTTTTCGGTTATGGCATGTTTTTACGTTGTTGGCTATTCACGGAAGGACAGCATACACCTAGCTCAATTTATGCGAATAAACTTTGAGGCAACGAATTTCTAAGTTCAGCAATGTCAAGAAAAATAACATCCATGCTTGAACTAAGTACACCCTCACAGGGTTAAAGAATAACTCCTACTACCTTACATACAGAAGACAAATTATTACAGAGGCCATAGAAAATTACTAGATTATAACCAACTAAATTCTTTCTTTCTAACAAATTGTCAAACACTTCATGTGCACTTACCCATATTACATAAAACACAAAATTAAATCTTAAAATCAAATGAGTATACGGCGATAAATTCAAAACATCAGATAAAATAAATAATACGACAAATCCATCTCTTTACAAAATGAAACAACTCATAGAAATGAAAGTAGAAAAATAGAGATTATGAGAAAAAGATTGAATGTAAAATAAAATAAAACAGGATAGTGTATCTTCACCATACCTTATTCGATAGCATCAGCATCAATGAAATCGATACAATATATGAACTGTAATAATCTCCTCAAATGGATTAGTGAGCATGAAAAAATTGGAAGCCCTAAATAGAATAAAACCATGGTAAGGTCAACCCACTAGCGCTTTCCTTTCCGTTGCCAACCTTTAAACATCATAGAACAAATCAGAAACTAGATCTAAGCATAATCCCGGGATTAAAAAAACATGGGAAATGAAGAAACCCTTACCTGTCGTCTGTAGTCTTTGATTTAGCTCTTTCGTGGAAAAATCTGAGAAAAAACACACTTAAGTCGTTTGGAATCATGAAGGAATCAAACAAATCACGGAAATAACCAAAACACACCACCATTTAAACTTCTAACCATCCCTAAAATTATATATTAAGGAACTGAAAATTAAGAAAATTGATTTTCTCTAAAAAAAACATAATTTTGGTGGTGCTGGGATTATTGAGAGTGAGTTTTCTTCGTTTTTTTGTTTGAAACGGTGCTTGTCATGGTGGTGGTGAGGGAGATGGTGAACCAGAATAGATATTATGGTTTGGTGGTAATGGAGAGATGGAAAGCGAGACCAGGCGTAAAGTGGAGTGTTAGGGTTTTGTTGAATATTTCGGCATTTGCACGTTCATTTTGGGACGATAATTTTCCATGGATTTTGATGATTTGGTAACTATGAATTCGACACGTAGAGGTCAAGATAATTTTCTATTTTCTATCAAATAATCTGACCCGTTCTTTTTGGGATCATGTTAACAGCCATGCACCGGCATAATAAACTTTCACGATTGCTAAGAGCTATGGGACGAGAATGAGTTTGATCAAATTAGGTATTACTAGGTGTGACGCCCTTGCTCTGCATGGGCCCATATTTTTATAGTAGATATGTATGTTTTATTACAAAAAAATAAAATTTGGGATATATATAATTGTTGCCCTCGTGTGTTGTTAGAGAAAATATGTATTGCTGAATAAACATAGGCTTATGGTTGGATTTTTTTTTAATATTTTTCTACCTGTAATATAAAGATAGTTTTTTTTTAACCGTGGTTATTTTTTTCACTCAAGCTTTTTTTTTTTACCCATGAATTATTTTTCTTTTACTCAAGATATTTTTCCTTTTACCTGTGAAATATTTTTTTTTAACTCAAAATATATTTTATTTTTTCAAGGGAATAAATTAATAAACGGGTAGAAAGATAAAAGATAAAAAAAAAACAAAAAAAAACCATGAAGTATTTTTTTTACTCAACATTTTTGTTTTACCTGTGAATATTTTTTTTTACTTAAAGAATTTTTTTGGGGTGGGGCCGGTAAGATTTTTTTACTTAAGGTATTATTTATTTTTTACTTAAGAAATTATTTTATGGTGGGGCCAGAAGCTCTTATTTCTTATTGGTCTAAATTTTCTCAAAAGATTTTATAAGTCCAACTTTTAACCCCAGCGAAGGAAATTCATCTAAATCATATTATTAATTATGGATAGTGAAGAGGTACACGTTCACCCAAACTCTTTCACGCACTCATTCAATCGAAAGAGTGTCCAACAGTCGAGAATAAAAGGCACATGATCAGCTACTTGGGGAAAAGATTGTGTTGGGCGGCACATGATCAACCTCCTAATAATGTCAAAATAACTAAAAATAGATTCAGGAGGCACATAATCAGCCGCTTGGGTGAAATTTCATATCAGGAGGTACATGATAAACCTCTTGAGTGAATTTTTCACTCAAAAGGCACATGATCAGCCTCTTGATAGAATTTTAATTCCCAAGAGGCACACGATCAGCCTTTTGGGTAAAAAACACTCCTTCACTCACTCTCTCCCACGGTGCATGATAACACTCTTTCACTCTGTCCCTCACTCGATTTGGTAGTGAATGAGTGCTGGTACCAATATTGCCAGGGAGGATATGAATCCATATAAAGCAAAAACAACAATATATCCACCTTTAGCAATAATGTAAACTTTAACTAAAATTAATTTTAGCGTTATTATTTATTGTTTTTAAAAAAAAAAAAAACTTTGCCACTTCATCTACCCATTATACTATCGGAGGTCATAAGAATAAAATTCAAACAACCTTAAGTGAGGAACATGGTTTCTGGACATCAAGTATAACAAATTTTGGTTAAAGAGGCAATTGATTCTAGGTTATCGGGAGATTTTGGTCGAGGAATGCATATTTTGATGTTACTAATCTAATTTTCAAAGCAAGATTTACCTTTAAATTAAGTGGTTGATTTTAAGTCACCGATCAAATTCAAAATCTCCTTATGAGATTTTAGATTACGAGTACGATTTTTGATTAATTGCAATAACAAACTTTAGTTTGCGAGACAATTCATTTTGGGTAATCAGGTGATCTTGGTCCAAAAATGCATATTGTGTTGATATTAATCTTATTTTGCGGAATTAGCTTGACCTTTGGCTACAGTTGTCGATTTTAAGTCACCGAACAATTTTTAAAATCCTTGTAAAATTTTAGGTCTCGATTATGGATTTCGACCGATCAATATAACAAATGTCGGGTTACGAGACAATTGATGATAAATTTTGGTGATTACGGTTCACCAGAGGCATTTTGTGCAAATAATTATGCGATTTTTCTCTTGTAACTCGACTTTTGGCTAAAGTGGTCGATTATGGGTCACCAAGCAAATTCAAAAATCTGTAATGAGGTTTTAGATCACGTATATGTATTTTTGATCAATCACAATAATAATTTTTTCTTTTACATGTCAATTGGGTTTATGGTTATCATGATTTGTTTTGTCAGAAGATGCATATATACCGTGTTGATGATAATCTGATTTTGTCAAGGTAAATCAACTTCCATTTTGAGTCACAAAATAAATTAGAAAATCCCTTATAAGTCTTAGGTCACGAGTATGTTTTTGATCAATCATAATAACAAGTTTTGCTTTAGGGGGCATTTCGCTTTAACAAGGAGGCGCTAAAAGTGTCAGAACAACAATAATTGGTGATACAAGAGATATTCCTTGGAGCATACATTTGGTGATTCTGGAGGCTTGTAATAAAGGCGTTTTTTCATAGGATAGAAATCACATTATATCCATAAAAATGTAGATTATCTTCCACGTTTTTTAAAAACTCTTAGAATCGGTTTACAAGTGCATGAATTTATGTCGATTCTGGATTGAAATTTTTCAGAAAAAATCGAAATTTTACATGTCTTGATGATGATTTAACAATAGTTGATTTCTAGGTTAACATGATTGAACATCAATTAGTCACGCGAATTAACACTAATTAATCAGAATAAATTAGCCATCAAAAAAAATGATTGGATAAGGAGTGTTCCAATTTTTACCGCAAAATTTCTACTTTTGTCTCGTAATCGCAGGCCTCATATTAAATGCCCAGGCCTAAGGTTAATTTTAATGAGGTAATTTATTGTAGTTTTGGGCTCCCTTCATGCAAAGAAAAAAAAGAAGAAGAAAAAAACGCCATCACACCAAAACTAATAATTATGATCCATAAGATATGTATCCAGCCAATAAAAAACCAGAGTCCTTAATCGGACGATTATGTAAGCAAAACACAGAAAGCACACGGATTACTACCTTATATTACGGTGGAACAGAATTGCCGCCAAAACAGTTTAGGGTCAAGAATATTGGAGGGAAATTTCGCGCCCTAGTTTATGTGTGCCGCCCAAAAAAAAATTGGTTAGAAATCTAAAATTCATGTTTCGCAAAACTTATAACCTGAGACTCTCGCCTACTCTGTCGTTTGGAAACCTTTCACGGCTTCTATCTTGCCTCTCCGTCTCAGTCTTAATTCTTCTGTAAAACTCTCATCCTCACCTCTTTCTCCATTAGAAACTAAATTGAAAATATCTTCCAAGTGTTTGATAAACACTGAACTAAACCCATATTTTGAAATCAATGATAAAGGTAACGGTAATGAATCTCAAACCTATTGATGTTTTAGTTTTGTGTTTGTTGAAACGATTTAATTTTGGTACTTGGGTTTGGGTTTCAAATCTCTGTTAAGATTAGAGATTTTAGAGTTAGGTTTTTTGTTCTTTCTATCTCTATTCTGTATACTTTCGGCTATGATGATGATGATTATGAGTTTTTGAAAAACTCATTCAATCCGAGCTGAATTTTTTGGTTAACATTTTTATTTGTTAGATGGTTCTCATCTCCGATTTTTGATTTCTCACTTTTTAATTTCTCCCAGGTTTGTAAAGTGGGTTTTTGATATGTTTGACTTATGGCTTTTTAATAGGGAAAATTGAAATTTTTTGAACTTGAAATCGGGTAAATCTCAAGGATTCGCTGTAATGGGTTCTCTTTGATTTGGTAGTTAACTTTTGGATGGTCTCTATTTTTCTCTCTCAGAATATCAGTTTTAGGGTCTGGTAGTTTGGATTTGGGGGTTTTCTTAGTGAATTTGTGTTTTTTTTTTTGTTGTTTTTGGTTGAAACTCAGGAGCTTTCTGGCAATTGGATTTTTATTTTGCTGTAATTGGGGTAGAGAGTTTCGAATTGGGTGTTGGTGTTGTAAGGGAAATCTATTTTTTTTGATGTAGGTTATGTAAATAGAGGTAAAACTTGTCCGTAAGCTTTACCATTGGTTGATTATTATTTATCTCTCTAATACCCTCGAACGAATATTGGTATTGTCTAGCTTCATTATTTTCCGAGTTGGGAGATGCTCACTCTTTTTGCTGTGTATATATTGTTGGGATCTCATGCAAAGTCCTTAATGAAAGGTCTAACTTTCGTTGTATGCAGGACTGCTTGTAAAATTCATTTTGCTGTTTAGTTTTTGATGTATTGCAGACCTCCTTATATATACCTTTGATATCTACTTACCCGATATGAAGTCCTGGCTTTCTCCCTTTTATCTTTTGTTATGTTTTCAACTGAGATAGGAAAAATTGCAGGTTCTGTTTGATGCTTGTTTTATGCCTAAGGCCTTAATTTCGTTGGTTGAGTTGGATTTAATAACAATCATACGGATATTTTTCTCTACTGCATTATGAATCTTCCTAAATATGTAAATCTTTGGATTTATACTCTATATATTATGGGTTCTCCACTGTTACGAAAGCAATATGTATGTCAATCAAATGTTAAATGTGCTGGTGACGTCTTGGTTTTTGGCAAGTACTTGAAACTCTTTATTTTAACTTTTACACTAGCCGGTGGGATTGAGTCTTATTAGCTTGTGTTATCTTTGGCTCATTTTCAACTGTATAACTAAAACTGTGTGAATTTCAGTTGTTATTGGACTAAATGGTTTCCTTAACATTTCAGTATACGTTTCGGGTCCTTGTTCTTGTTTAGTCACTTATATACTGTGTTGCGACTCATCCTTATGAATTGTTGGTTTATAAAAAAAATTAAAGATCTTTTTTCTTTTATTATTGGCTTGTCGAAGCTACGACAAGTAATTGTCATTTCTTGTTTCTTCCTTTGTTGTCGGTCTTTTATTATTTGCTTGTCGGAGCTATGACAGGTAATTTTCATTTCTTGTTTCTATCTTAATTTGTTGTTGGTTTTTGTCACTCATTATTACTTGATTTAAGGAAAATTGATGTATATTTTTCTATTTGGATTTCGAGTGACGTACTGGGGGTACAGCCTTGCTAATCCGGTTGAAAATCAACCCATTAAAAGGGAAATTTTCTAGTCCCTCACATAATAGCTGTTGAAATTTCTAGGCAGGTGAGGATGTCATGGCTATAGCCAGTCCAAGGATATTTGGTCTGATACAAGAATTTCTCGCATTATTGCTTTGTAGTTGTAATGTTGCTCTTTGTTAATAACAGGTCATTCTTTTACTGGAATTTTTATTTCTTTTCATGTATAAGCTCCTTGTTTGATTGAGTACTACCTTTGAGTGCTTTTGTATCCTTTGGTTACAATTGGTTCACATATTCAATATTGTTTCAGGAATATTTCAACAGTACCTGGTTTATGAAAGTTCAGAAAATATGGTTGCAGGTAATCGTTGTATTCCTTGTTATTATTTTTACATGTATATACGCAAATGTTGCCTGGTTCTTATAAAGAGTGTCACAAACTAAGATAAGCAGTGCATACCAGATAGATTAGAAGACAAATAATAGCACAGAAACATTCTGGTACTTCACATCATGCTAAAGTATCCTTAGCTCAACTAAAACATCTGGGAACTTTAATAGATAAGCACATCAGTGTGCAATGGGGTAAACAGTATGTCCTTGCATTTTTACTAGCAAAATAGGTTATCATTATTTTGCTATTTTGAATAATACAAAGATTGAGTATTTCTTGTTTTTTGTTGTGCATAATCAGTTTGCTCAGACCTCAGTAATTTAAGTGGCTTAACAAAGCATGATTTTTTTCACAGGTTGGCGAGATGAGGTGCAGAGAGTTGGACTTGAGGGCCCTAATCATAAATTTCATTGACAAGGGTAAAGAGTTAACAAAAGCTTGTATGCGGCACATCATTGCTTCCTGCATTAAATTCCCAGTTAATAAAAATCTCAAGCGACGAATTCGATAAGCTTCTTAAGATACAAGACACTCTACGCAAGGATCATAGGACCAGATGGCATTGTTAAAGCTACAAATCGTGCATTCCGTCGTGCGCGTGTTTAACTTAAAATGCTAATCGTCTAATTGCCAGCTTCAAATTCTATGCACCGGCACTAATTGGAAAGTTATGAAATAGCCACCAGCTTCTTCTTGTTTTGACTCTGAGGAGGCTATATATCATTTCGTCTTAGTACAAGCATTTGTCTTCAACATTAATTGATATGGTCTAACTAATCAAAATATTGTATCTTATTTCCAAATTCATTTTCCAAGAGCCCAAACCATAGTGAATTTTGTATGCTAGTAACTTTTTTTCTAAGTTTTAAAGTAAACAAAATTCCAATTGAAAAATACATGTTATGACTGTTGGTAGGAGGCCATAGCATTCAACATTGTATGGTATTACCAATTGGCTGGGTAACTGTTAAGAAACTGAATTTGCACTGAGCGACAAGGCTTCATTACACCAATAGCTTAGTCACTCTTTCATTAAATTTATTACTCCTTTTAAGTTAATCTACGAAGATGCTTAAGTTGGTTCCCAAAAGTAGCTAAAAGTATATGCTACTATAGTTGGGATGGTTAGTTCCCAAAGATTTAAGCAACTAGGCTTTTTGGTAGTAGCGTAACTTTAGGAGCCGAAGAGAGGATTATGCAACTAATATGTCACTGTTGGGTTTTTTAAGTGGTTGAATGTCTCAAGCTACTAGTGCATTTGTTAAGTTGGCGCACATTTATTGCTAATGGGTTTTAGAAACCGTAGTTGCTTACTGT
Source organism: Papaver atlanticum (assembly GCA_023531105.1). Taxonomy (NCBI): domain Eukaryota; kingdom Viridiplantae; phylum Streptophyta; class Magnoliopsida; order Ranunculales; family Papaveraceae; genus Papaver; species Papaver atlanticum. The sequence goes on along the minus strand of JAJJMB010001778.1, from coordinate 989,581 downwards.
TTAGTGGCTTAAACTGATACACACACCCCGTTGCCTTTCCTAGTGGCTTATACTGTTATGGCAACTAAACTTTTCCTGCTGTTGAAATTTTTTAGTAGCCTTTGGTCAGTTTTTTTGTAGTGACGTTAATGAAAGAAGCGAAGTACAATAACTAAAACTATACCTGTTCAGAAGCGGAAGACTCAGTAGTAGACTTTTTCTTCGAACGTTCCTCTAGTAAACCACGAGGAGGAAGTGGATACTATAACGAAGAAAATGGAGTAAAGAATGCCACAGATGAGAAGCGGGCGAGATAGGAGGAGAACAAGACTTACCCCAGTTGGCATCTCAGACCATTGGAACCTCCCAGGTTCATAAGCTGCGAGATGGATATGCTCAGGAAGAGGACCAGTACGAACTTCGCCGTTTTCATTAAGTCCCCAGACCAAAGGGCCTACAACAATAACGGGGAACATCATCCAATCTTCATCATTGGAGAAACGAAGGCGATCATTCCTCGCATGACCAAAAGGTTCCACATCTTGAATTAGAGCTTTAGAGGGATCTTCCATATGTATACGAGTAAGCTTGACACCCCACTCTCGATACTTCCTCGTGGACATGGTCTTATCGGTGTAGTTCAAAACGAAGGAGTCGATGTTGTAATCTTTAGGGTAAAAATCCTTCGCAACCAACGGAATCTGTGAAGGGCCGCCCTTCGAGCGTAGCACGAATTCATTCGCAATACGAATTGCGTTTCCACTCAATTGATAGACACCTCGTTTGAGATTAGTTAGTATCTCTTAGAAAAGGGGATTGGCTGGATCATAAAGAGGAAAAGAGAGGCCTGCCCTCAGTTGACCTAAAGTGACAATCATTCTTGTAGATGACCAAGTTTCCGATTGAATCCACCGGAAGTTCAATTCCATGAACTTGTTTGCAGTAACAGGAGGAGAAAAACTCTTCTTCTCGAAGACAACCTGAAAATCTTTAAGAGTCTTAGATGTTGTTGGAGAAGGGATCTTCTTAGGAGCCATTGCTTAGAAGATTAAGAAATTTTGAAGACACAAGAAAAGAAAAAGAAGAAACTGTAGAAGAAACACTGGTAGTAGAGAACAAGAATTACAAAAGCAGAAACAACAGTAGCAGCAAGGGGACAGATGAAGAGCAAAAAGTGACGGGGAAGAAGATGAATTGAGATATTTATAGAGAAACCAAATAGTAACCGGATATGACAGGTCACAGAGCTAGTGGGAGAAGTGGAACCGGTTATGGGCGGTTACATAGATCGTGGGGAACATAGAAACGAGACTGACGGAAACGTGGCGGTTACGAATTTAATGCAGGATTCCCTTTCCATTCTTAAATCCTCGTGAATGGAATGAGAAAAGCCAAAATGTAGGTACAGAAATCCTACTCGCTACGTGGTTAAACGAGATCAGGAGAAATATGGGAAGTAAATCCTAAAACAGTAGATCTTTTATCAAGCCTCGAGGAAATGTCAGTGATGAGTCAAATCAAATGTCAGAGCAACTTTAACGAATATTAGATCTGCGAAGTATAAAGTCACCATAGATATCAGATCTGCGAAGTAGATACGATTAACTGATAAAGTAACCTACGAAGAGACAGTTACACGAAATGAGCAGGCGAAGATGGATTGTTGCGCAAGAAACAGGACAACTGTACCGACAAGCTACCGAAGTTATCGGCGAAAAGATTGGGATAACTTTATTGAAAATAGCTTGGGCGAAGTAAAAAGCAGAATCACGTGAATTGTGTGGTTATCTGCGAAGTAAAATGAGATGTACTCCACTACTCAGCTCTTCCTATAAATAGAGACCTTAGTTGATTGTAAAAGGGGTTGGATATTTTGTATTGAGAGAGGTCATGTGGAGAGAAAGTAAGTTAGGGTTCTTGTGAGTTTCAATATTTGTAATATCATCATCATCATCATCGAGATTCCGATCTAATAAATAAAGAAACATTTCTATTTCGCTTACTTGAATCATGTCTTAAACTTGTTTGTTACTATTTGGATGTACTACTGGATTTTCACTAGTTAGATTTCTGTACCTACTTTTAGCTTTTTTTGAGAACGGATGGATCTCTTTTGTAAACAAAAGACTTGGTTTTTGAGTATCTATATAGGCCTTGTTTGGTAAAATTTATGATTATCTAGATAATCATAAATGGATAAATGATTTTGATATAATCATTTTTAAAATAAATTTTCCCAAACACATTTTTTAAATAATTGATTATCTTATAATAATGATCTCAAAAAGGAGAAGAAAGAACAATGATCTACGATGTTTTTTTAGTCCTATGTTGTTTTTTTGTCTCTCTTGATAGTTTAGAGAAAATAAGAAAAAACAATTCAATTTGAGTTTGTTGGAAAAAATAATTGATTATAATAAATTTTCAAAATAACTTTTTTCTGTTTATGGAAATAATGGATTTTTTCAATTATAATTAAAATAATCAATTATTATAATGGTTACCAAACACATATAGAATCCATTATAATGCCTAAAGACATCATCGATCTGAATAAGCTACTGCAACGGATCAGAAACCTTCGTGCACGTTCCCATATCACACAATCCTGCAACAAACCGAAGTTGTAAAACAATATCATCAATCTTGCTGAATACAATCTTTCCGAACATTTACATCATCCAACATCTCTAAGGGCCTCCCAATGACAACTGTATCTAATATCAATTAGCCTCCATTCAAACTAGTCTCTCATTTTAATATCCGCAAATCACAATTCCTACTGAACTGGTTCCAATATCAATGACGCTCTGACAATGAATTATCACTACAAAACTACAGTTAGATTGTGAGGCTTGAACAACCACACATGGGATATGGACGCGAGATTGATGTCGGCAGAGTTGTATGAAAAAAAATGTCAGGTCTCTTGGGCATTCCACCATCCCCTCTGGATCATGCCTTTGTCCTTCATCTCTAGTTTAAACTGAAAAGATAGGTGTTCGCCTATAAAGTATACAATTTGCAAGAGAGTTTAACAAAAACAATACCAGGACTATTGAAACAATAAAAGGTGCAGGATAAATAAGCTTCATTAATCATCATCTGGTTTATAGTTAACAACCACACAAAGAAACCATCCCAAACTATTGTAACAGCCACAAAGAGCGAATATTGCAAGACTAAGAGAATTTTAACATGCATTGGTGGATTTTGTTATAATCTTAAACTGCTTCGTATACTCTATAAACTAAATTTGCAAAAGAAATTTATAAGTAAATAAGATGGGTATACCGATACCTGAAACTACAGGTTCTTTTGTCTTCATGAAAAAGAAAAAAAACTATCCATTAAGACAGGCCTATAATACTATGGGATTTTATAAAAGAAGAAATTTCACTTAAATGTGTAATAAGATAGAGGTGTTTAGCAACTAGATACCTAAATCAAAATAAATGGATGTCCTGCCAAATGCATTCTTACCCTTTCCCTGCATTTTTATAACATCTAAGGCTAGTATCCTTCCCTAACCTGAATCAAGAAAGCGGAAACGTCTAAATTAATCATTCAAAATCATCTAAACTTGTTAATGCGACATTTAATTTCAATTACAAATACAAAACAGAAAATCCCTAAATTTTATGAACCCTAGAAATAAAATTTCATTTCATTATCAAATCAAATTAATACAATTAAACATATAATTTGGACAAAAAGAAGGTGTGGGTTTGATTTTACTTACTTGTTTGTGCTGTATATAAATCTATTCACTTATCTAACTTCAACTGCTCCTTTCTTCTTCTTTAATCACCAGCAAACTCGCCTCTTTCTTCTTCCATAATTAACTCATCATAGTCGTCACACCTTAGCAGTAACCGGTCATCTATAACCTGGTTCTTTTTTTCTTCTATGAACCTCTGAAACTCGCCTTTCGGCGTTTCTCTGTAGAACTGAAGAAGATGACGATGGCCGTCTTTTATATCTTAAATCTGAATAAGGTCATTTCCGTAATTTTCACAATTGACGATATCTCATAAGGTGAGATATTGACCGGTCAATATATCGATATTGACTATTTGGATGAAAACTTGACGGTGGGGCATTTTCCCATAACTTTTTTTCTGTGGGGCATTTTCCTTAAGGGCATGGAAATATAGGGTATTTTCCCAAATTTCCCTTGACTCTGTGGGGGAATTGACCACGCACTCTAAAATTATAAAAAGTACTAACAAAGTGGTCGGATTGGCTTTCTTGAGAGAGTAAACAGATGGTATTTTCCCTTTGAATTAGTTCTTGGATGTTCGTAAACTCTGTTGATGGTACGTTCCTGAAACGATTTAAGTATACAAAAAGTCGAAATACTAGCTAGTACAGTCAAAGTGGGTACTATTATATTATAAAAGATCATTCCCGTGATCAACATTTTTATTTTTACAACTTTTTACTCATTTGTTGTGCATACTTAACCAAATCCGCTCGAGAACCGAGAACCGAAGCCTTTTTACAATAACAAGTATCAGGTAGCCTGGAGAGAGAATCTCCGAAAAATTTAGCATAGTTTTTACGCCGGCCTGCCACGCCTTGCACAACCCACATTACGTAACCAAATCCGCTCATCCAATATAAATATACTGACCATCGTACAAGAGGTTGTCCGCTCCTAAATAAAGAGGTTTGTTTTATTTTACTCTTATTTTCTGCTAGATATAACAACAAGCTTGTTAGGTATGCACTACTTCTGAACCCAATTTCATATCTAATGTATGTAGGTATAGGGTGATACTACTTACTGTGACGAAGTTGCAATTCTGTCACTTGGGAGTACGTTCTGCTGGATTGAACTCGGGTTGGTTTTGTAATTCCTACTCTTTTGTTACCATTTTCTTTGAATTGACACTTGTAAGATTTTTCTCGTTTAAATTACAAGAGTTTCAAGTGTATTTAGTGTTCCGACAACTGGAAATTGGGATCTGTAAGTAACAGAACACCAGGCATTTAGTTTCCTTGCGTATTATGAATCTTAGACATGTTGGGGTTCTCCCTTTTAACTGAATGTTTTTCTGTTATACTGCAGATGCTGGTTAGCATGCATTCAGTCAATGTTTTTTTTTTTCAGCTTTGGGTCGAAGTTCAATTCAGAACTATGAGTATGGTCCGTAAGCTCTAGTTTTCTTTCTGTTATTTGGTTATTCAAAATAGTCACATTCAACTGTGAATTAGATACCTCACAATTTGTGATTTGATTCGTAAACTCTGATAAAAGGACATTATTTTACTAGGATTGGGAGAACAGAGTTAATTGTGTTAATGGATGAAGAAGACCGAGGAATGGGTTACGCAGGTCGAGTTTAGTCTTCCCATGATTACCTTTGTTTCTATGCCTAAGGGAGCGTCTCAAGAGAATACGCTTCAGGTACTTCTCTCTCTGAAATATAAGTATGTATTCATTCCCCTTGTAGAGGCATGCACATCATATATGTCAAACTGGCAAATTCGTCTTCCACACGTAGTTCTGAATTTCACATTTGGGATAAGGTAATTATTCAAACAAAGTTCCAGTCTCTGGGTTATACGGTTCCATGTGAACATTATTTTTCACTTTGATGATTAATAGAGGAGTTTACTGAATACTGTCCTAGTCCTGATTGAAAGCATTGTATGCCTATGTCCTGTATTTGATTTACTTAATTTTATTAGGTGTCGCATATTTACCCTGTTTTGCATGTTGGTTAGATTCAGAAAGAGCCTCTATCTCCTCTTGATTCTTTCTGTTTTGCTCTTACAGGATACTGTTATTGCTGCAGTTACAAAAGACAAGTTTGATGTGTCCAAATCTGTGTGTTGAGTGAAGGCATCAACTAAGGAGCTTGTATACTCAAGCCAAAGTTGTTTTGGCTTTTATAGAGGTCCTCGAGTGATTTGTGAGCCTTTTAGATCTGGTGTGTAGTTATTTGAGTTGAAAAAGTAGACTTAGCAAAAATGTGTACTTATTCTATTAGCTCCTGGTTCACAATGAATTTGAATATTCAGACATCAATGGAATATATATTTTTTATATTAGTCTTTCTATTAGCCTTTTGGATTTTGTTTCAATCAGATTTGAATTTAAATTACAGGTGCAGAAATGGTATATACTTTATATAGGGTAAACTTGGGTTGAATACTTAGGAAAGATCACAGTTTTCTCTGCATAGTTTTATAAAACCTGGTCTTTAGATCTCAACTTTTGCAAACCTTGAGATAAATTGTTCACTAAAGGTCACACATTTCATTGCAGAATATTTGTGATCTATAGATTACCCATTAGATCATATGGGCAAAGATCACATACAGCTAGTAGTTAGATCACAGTTTTTAAAAATGATCCATGGCTGTTTTTGTTGTAGTGAAGGTTTTTCGTTTAGAGGTGGAAGAAGGCAGCTCGCGATTAATTGCAGAAACATGGTTCTCGTGAGTCATTAGGAATAGGCATCAGCCTTAAGCATCATAACTATTATCAGTGTCAGCAGAAGTTAAGAGCAGAAAGTGTAAAATGTGTAGTTGCGTAAAATCACACAACTACACCCGTTTCTAATGATAATAACACAAAGCTTAAGTCATAAGGATCAATTTAAACATTAATGATATTATTAACTATTTTGACACTAGAATGATCTTCACAAACACTTTGTATTGGACATATGGATCTTCTTACAATGATTTCAATATGAACTTAAATACAACAATGGAGGAACATAAGATGAATATCAAATTCTAAGAGATGATCTCAATGTTCTCTAAGTGGTTTCTTGATTCTTCTCTCTTCACTGATCTCTCTTTCTATATATCATTTTAAAATCCTTATATAGGCCAATATGACTAGTAGAAGACAACTGAGGATCACATGCAAGGTCTCTGTTGGCTGATCTCTTTTCAGTTTGTGTTATTCACCAGCCTTTGGGAAGACGTTGTTGTCTTTCGCGCTACTTGCCATGTCTTTCGCATAGCACCTTTTGGAATGATCTTCGTTTCGTCCTTATAGTGTAATTGTTTCCTTGTATTCTTTCTTTATCATCGCGTTTTTATTCTTCGCCTTGATCTTTGATTATCATAGTGGCTTCGTGTTTAGGGATGTCTTATCTGAGGCGAAGTTAAGTTATGCCTTGTGCGATATTTCGCCCCTACATTTTGCCTCTTCTCGCGTTGTTCTTCTGTAAGTGGAATAATGCGAGAATCCTTGCTTCGTGTTTGTGACTCTTTGCCTTATTTCGCCCGACATTCCTCTGGTTTTTCCGTATGGTTATTTCCACTTGCAGTAACTTAACCTTTTCTCAATTGACACATCAAGATTCTAATCACTGACCGGTTACTGCTTCAGCCGGTTCGCCTGTTTCAATAAATACTTTCGAAGAGAGAGGTTCATCTTCTTCATCTTATTTCTTCCTCTTTGTTTTAACAAATCATGTTCTCATAAAGTTCGTCTGTTTGAAGGGTTCGTCACCATGTCAAGTCAATCCACTATCCCTTCCTCTAACGAGTTGTCTCCTTAGTAAGTATTTGTGTTTTGTTTGAGTTTTTAAGGATCTGACTGTGTTGTTCAGGTTTTCTTTCAGTATTCCCATACTTTAATATGTTGCCTCAGGAGAAACTTATCCGAACCTCCGGTGAATCCTGCTGGTGATCGGAAGAGGGTGACGAAAAAGGGATCTCTAAAACGGAAACTTTCTCCAGGTAAAGGGGATTCTTCCCAGAAGAAAAGAGATTCGCGCGACAGGGTCCTCGTGCGTGTGGTGAGTCCCCTGACGTTGATGCCGCCTGCTACTCTCTCACAAACAAAGGGCGAGATGACTGCCAGTGCTTCCCCTATTCCTCTATCTACACTTGGTCTTACGAAGGTGCTACAGTGACAACAACTTGTTCTTCCCCCGACGTTGGTGTTGTGAAGGATGAGCAGGTATCCGACACTGTGGTGGCTAATGCGGCTGCTGAAGCATCGCAGTGGTATGGGTTAATTTCTATCGCACTTGGTATGTCGCCTCCCAAGGCTGATTCTGAGTCATCCCAATTGTCCAAGCGCGATAAACTTATCGCCATCGAATCAGAGGTAAGTTTTTCTCGAGTTGGTTTTTACTACCTTCCCTGTTGATTATGGCCCTGAAATTTTTGTATTCACAGGAATTTCGCCGTCGTCTGGTTCAAACTGATGAGCTTTGCAAGTCTGAACAAATTATTGATGACTTCAGAAAGCAGGTGTCTGATCTGTCTTCTGGAGAAAATGATGTTGCTAAGCTTCGTTCGAAGAATGAAGAGATTAAAGGTGAGATTCTACGAAGTTTACATCTTTTGTGCATGTTCTACTTTTGCGTCGCCCTTCCGTATCTTAGGGTTTTCATACTTAAGCTTTAAACCGAAAACGTATGTCCAAACGGTATGAATTTGAATTCGCCTCGAAAGATGCTAGAGATGAGTGTGTCGCACTGAAGACTCAAATTCCTCTTTGGAGAATGGTCGTTTGCGCTTACGTGAGCAGATTGTCGGGCTACAGATTGACAATTCTTGTTGGCGTGCTCGATCGGATCAACATTGTTCCGTATCAGGTCAGTTCTCCAGACCTCTTGAGGTATCTAATATTGTGAATCGCTCCCTTCTCGACAAGAATCGAACTTTGTCAGATGATAACCGCGGCTTGAGAGATAATAAGCTTTCTTTTGACAGCGGGTATTATAGGCTTCAACGAGACCGTAGTTTGTTAGAGAAATCTCTTTAAGCTCAGAAGGGGGTGCCCGATGATTTAGCGTCGAAGTTAGTAAAGTTGACGGGAGAGAGAGATGAAGCTTGCCGATGTAGAGATAAGGCACTAAAAGATGTTACTCGTCAGTCTATAGTTTCGCGCGACCTTTGTGTAGTTATTTCGCAGAAAGAAGGTAGTCGCGAAGGCTACCCTAATTGTTGCCTCAGTTATATATGTTCATTTAAGCCATTCCCTTCTGACTTGTTTTTCCTTTTTATTTGACAGAGTCGTTTCAACAGGAAATCGCCTTGCTGAAGCGGAAGTTGGAGGAATCTATCAAGGCGCGAGATTCTGCTTCTCAGCAATTCTCCACAGTTTCGCGTATGGTGTCTAATCTTACACATGAACAGGATGATTTGCGAAGGTCAAAGGAGAAGTTGGAGCAGGAACATCAATCTTTCGTTGATGAGTCTTGCAGGAAATATTCAAAGGCAACTCAGCGACGTGTAAACGAAGAGGCACAGCTCGCGGTCAATTGGGTTTGCGATAAGCATGGACTTCCCCGCGAGAATTATCCTCAGGTTCCTATCAGCGATGATGAAGAAGACGAAGATGTGAACGCGAACATCTCCGAGGGAGAGCATGAAGAAACTGGTTCTGCCAATGTTGGTGACGTTGGGGGGGATCGTTCTCAAACCAAGGGTGGTGGTGTTGACGCTTTGGTACAACCCGTCCAATCTGTGCCCGAAGTTGCTGATCTTCCTACAGCTACTCCTAATGTCGTTGACTCTTAGATTCCTTCCTTTCCTTTTTGCTCGCGGATATCTTTTTCTTCTTTTGAATTTTTATCTGGGTGCTCCCAAGCTTGGGGGAATAGCTTGAATTTTGAATATTCCCTGCTTAAATGTCTAAACAAGTAGCTCTAATTCTATTGTTGTTATGTATTTAAAATTAAAAATTTGCCTTAGCGTGTTTCTATGCATCTGACTTAGGAGGTGAAAAGCATGTGAATTTTAGTATTCACATACTTTCCTCTGCTTTCCACCTTCGCAGGAAGACTAGTATTCTATCATGTTATACGAATATGGTTGATGGTTTGGGGCGAACACCAGATTAATGCGAGCAGTAAGTTAGAGCGAAAATCTGTTTCTTACTATGTCATCCATGTATACGAGGTTATGTTGGTTCGTTTATGTGTGCGAAACAATCCCTTACTATGATGTTATGATTGGATATAGTGTGTGCCGCATGGTAATTAAGTAATTCTTAGCATGTTATGGTGATCAAAATATCTTAACTTGTAAGTTGGATATATTTAGCTTGAGAGGAGTGTGTTTCTTTCGTTCCTCAGCATGATGTTCGCATGATCTTTGCAGGTCTTATTTGCCTCCTAAGTAAGGTCTTATTGCCTTAAAGGACTTATGGTCTCCTTGGGTAGGGTCTTCCACCTGTTGGGCAACGAATTCTCAGTTCCATTTTCTCTTGTGAGTCATTGGCCATCGATCTCGCCTTAACTGTGTTAGTATTTGTACCTCCTCAGGTCATTTCTGCGAAAATGTGCCAGGTCTTAGATACTCCCGCGAGTACATGTCCCGACACATTGGCGTCTTGACACTCCGCTCCCTAATGGAGGGTGTCGTCCATTTATATTCCCCCTGAATTGCCCTTTCAAGGAGGTCACCCCTAACCATTTCAGTTGGGCTCCTCCCATCCAGTTATTCAACAACCAGTGTTGTCGTGACCTCATACCCTTCGCCTATGTGGCTTGTGGTACGAAATCACACCCTAAGTGGGGTTTCTTTGGACCGAGTTTATTCAATCCAGGAACTCCTTCTACTCCACTGGTCATGTTTCTACACCCCTTGCCGGAGAACTTATTTGCTGAGTGGTTCATTCTCAGCAGCCTCCGACGGATAGGCTTTTATTTAGCCCCAATTACTAGTCCAGAAGGGGCTATAAATAACGATTGAAGTCTGTTATAAAACATGATTTATCACGATTTTCATATGTTATTCGAACCGTTATTTATTTGGTGTGACTCTTTATAAATGACAAACAGCTAACGTTATTAAGTATGACAAATAAAATTTGTGACTTAATGTCAGGTACATAATTTGTTATTAAGTATCACGGTTATTATATGCGAAGTAGAATAACACTTAATGTTTATCACAAAAATAATATTTTCATTTAAATTAATTTTAATTACAAATAAAATTCGTTAATTAAAATTATTATTATTACAAATAAAAATTTACGTCATTTTCTTAGATTTCTTTTCCAGCGAGACTCATATTCAGCTAAACTTGAAATTTGGATCTGAAACTAGACCAATTAATCATCTAAATCTGAAAATGAAAAAATGCGAATTCATTTAAAAGTGAATATACATTTACTTTATTTAAAATATGAATTCAAGTTTACATTAAGAGCCCAAACTCACATGTACAAAAAGGGATAAATTCATCCTACATTAACAACCTGAAATTACATCTAAAACAACATTAGTGCTGAATTCAATTTATCTAAGTTTTTGGCCACCTACTGAAACATCTCCAAGTACTTCATCTCTGTCGAATTTTCCATAGTTCCATCATTCAACTCTTCATAATCATCATTGCTTTCTGGATCTCCCTTTCTAAAATCAACATAAACACTTGCAGCTACTCTTTTCCTGAAGTTCTTTAAAACCACAATAGATATATGAAGGTTTGGGGATCCTAATATCCTGTATAACAAGATTCCAAGTCATTTTTAAAGACTTCTTAATGTGAATCAATTACATAGAAACCAATACTTGACACATTCGCATATATTAAAATCATAATATGTACAGATGAAATACAAATTAAATTGTATCTAAACTACTTAATGAGCTATGCAACAAGATTGGAGTGGAGTGAATTTAATCCTAGCAAGACCTCAGAATGGCTCTACTTAATTATCAGAAACAATGAGCATTTTCAAGATGCATATATACCTGGGAGTCGAGCATCTTCAGTTTAAGTTGTTGAAATCATGATTCGTCTCTGCTTTCTGCTGGATACATTTGACTTGCAGCTATCTTTAGAGAATACTGCAGAGTGAAAGTAAATCATCATTTTTTCTATTAAGAAATAGTGGCTACAGAAGCATAGACTGAATCAGGGGATCAAATATACAGATAATTATACAGCTTTACATACTTTAAAATTGAAGAAAAAAGGAAACGAAAGAAGTTTGAACTACAAAATTAACATTACAAACCTTATGTGGTTGAGGATGAACTAACTTCTTCTCAAGCATTAATAAATATACTGCCAAGGCACAAACCTTGTCCAACGAGGAGGATTCAGTGATTGTAGGACACCAGCATGTTATACTTGTCTTAGCAGCTACCTGAAGTCATTGACCTCTCAGGCAACAACAATAGATTGGTTGACAGTTGGAACACCTTCCTAAGTTACGATGACATCAACAGCCATTATTCCACTTAGTGCAGCAGCGTGCAATCCCTTACTTGTCGTAAACCACTTTTTTTTCTTTTTTTTTCTTTTTCTTTTTGAAGCATGTTGTAAACCACTTTGATGTTGCACTATTTTGAGGAAGGGGCCACCAAGACCAGTGAAGTTGAACCGAGCCCGAGGAGAAGACAGAACAAGCACAGAGGAAGTTCGACCATCTAGCAAGGATTATAAAGAACTGTGATATTGCAATATGATCATCTATAAAGATTTCAATAAGGAGTAACATTCTATAAACCATATTCCCATTTCATTGGTTTTTATTCTTCTAAATTAGTGGGAAAGACCAAAAACAGAGAATAAAAAACAAACAAAAGCTTATAAATTTTGCAACTCTTACTTTTCATAATTTCCCCCTTTTCACTCTAAAAACTATGCACACAACTTGCAGCAACAAAATATGCAATGTCTACATCAACGACATAAGGAGATGAAGCTGCAGGACCAAAACTCAAAGATTTTATAGGAAACTAGAATTCAAACTCAACTGATCATTATCACCATCAAAGCAATAATATTTATAACTATCATCGGCATCATAAAACCAGCAGCAACAAACATATAAGTCAACATGAACATACCTCTACCAACTTCAACTTTCATAGTACTGCAAGTGATAACTATCAGAAAGAAGGAAAAATAATCTTACAAACCCATATCTGAACTACAATTTTCAACCTCACTACAATCTCAACTCAAACTCTAACACTACTGTGTACAATCACCATCATCAAGTTTTTCTTGAAAATGGTATAAACTCCGGGCAGAGCATGATCGAGTAAAAGCACATACCTCAGTAATCACCCAACTAATAATCGACGAACTACCTAACACATGCGTTCGAGCCTGCAAACAAAAACATAAACCCTCCCAATTTCCGGAAACCGACTAATACCCAATTTAAAGAATTGAAGTATATACCCTAACAACTAAAATTGAGATGGATGTTGTCACTAGAAATTGAAGAAACGAATTAAAAACCCTAACAATCGAAATTGAAATGGACCTTGTCACTAGAATCTAACCGACACTCTAATCAGTGGTAGCTAGGGTTCTTAACATGTAAAATTATCCGAAATCTTCATCTTCTTAGTGCTAATGAATGCATAACAAAACCATAAAAAGAGAATAAAACATTACAGAAACGAGATCGACATTGTGAGTGAAGCAAGCTGTGTGCAAGAGAAGGAGAAGAAAAGAATCTCGATCGTTTAGTATGATACAGATTGAATAGAATGATTCTAAGCTTGAGATGGTATCATGGTTTCTGGAAGGATTTTTCTTTGAGAGAAACGGCTAGGGTTTTCAATGTTTTTGATAAAATAAAAATGAAGGCCAAATGAAAGAGATTATCCGGGTAATAAGGACAAGGTTGGATACATCTCCAAACCAATTTTTTGATTTTGTTTTTGGTAAGTTAGCCGGTGGTTAACCATTTTTTCATACTTGGCTAATCACTTCTGGGCGCATTATAAAAGACTAGTGGTGGGTGTATAAAGATCTAAAATATTTGTCGGACTTATTCCATGATTTAATAGTTGAACGCTAAATCACGCATCTTGTAAATTACCACGTTTAAGAATGACGGTTTACTTCCGTTAGATGACGGGCTTAATTATTTTCATGTTATATGACAGTATTTATATGTAAAACCCTATTTACATGATTAATCCGTTATTTAAAAGCGTCATTTCTAACCCCTTTTCGACTAGTGAATATAAGTGACTTCTCCAGGATTTTCCCAACATGACGTGCGTTAGGGCGTATTGACGCCTCTTACATGATCGTGCTAAAACGCTGTCGCACGACCACGCGAACTAAGTTGACACGCCAAAATTGAGTACCCAGCCTCCCTAGTTAGAGGTTTTAAATAGTGACTTGCTGCCCCCTATTGAGGTCTTACGAGAAATTCGGTGTGAACTTTGTTTCGCCTTTGGCTTGCTCGTGTATAGAAAGAACTTTGCTTCATATTAATGTTTCTTTGGTTGGTACATAGCTTGCTTTCTTCGTTACATCATTTCATCATCGCGCATATTTTTTAGATGGTAATTTTTGTGCGATGTATATCCTTTCTTTCGCCTTCAGTCATTGCTTTTGCGAGATCCCTCCTTTGTTTGTGACCTGCGATCCCTCCTTTGTTTTCATTATGGGCGGGTAATCGCTTTTAGTGCAATTAGAGATCCCTTTGTACTGAGCCTCCCATCTCGTCACCAAGTCTTTCAAGCTCTTGCCTTGCTCTCTTCTCAGGTTGAATAATGTGTTTATCCCTGTTTTGAGTAAGTCCAGTTGTGCATGCACGCTTATGAATGCATACCGCAATTTTGGGGAGGACGTGGTATCTGTTTTTTGAAGGTGCTTGCGTTTCGTGATTTCGCTCGGCTCCATCATTTTCTTAGGGGGTAGATTTCGTGACTGATTAATCTTGCGAATTACTCTTACTTCACCGTATTTTGATATCTTTTTGTCTTGTTGCGGACTTGCGTTCTTCATACCGCGTTGAGCTTGATTCTTCTCCTCTGTATTTCTCCAAAGATTTTTGTTTGGACTTTCTTTCTCCTTTTCGTGGCCTTTTCCTTCTGCCCTTATCATGTTTATCATTAGCCTTTCCGCCCGTTTGTCATCCGTCATATTTTTCCTTCGTTTTTCCTTTAATTTCGCCTTTCCCTCATATTGATTTACATCTAGTTCATTGCATCTCTTCGTACTGGTACAATCCTCTACGATCTCTCCTATGCCAGTTGGCATGGGGAACCGGATTCGTCTGTGATATGTTGACGCGACTCCCATTACTCCATGGATCCATGGCCTCCCAATGATGGCATTGTATGGTGACTCTACATTTACCATACAAAATGTGACGACTGTCTCCAGAGTTCCTGCGGGAATGACCATAGTAATCTCGCCCTTTGGCCTTGAGGAGACACTGTTGAATCCATAGATTGTATATGTGGAAGGGATCAGGTCTGAGTCGCAGTATCCCATGGTTCTGAACGCGTGATAGAATAAAATATCAACTGAGCTCCCTGTGTCCACTAGAATCTTGTTTATGGACCATGGTCGCTTTTTCTCTTCTTCATCTCCATCTTCTTCCCACTTAGAGTGTGGCTGCATAGTCATGGTGACTACTAATGGATCAGAATGCATTCCTACCCCTGTTGTTATGTCTTTTGTTGTGAAGGAAATCGGTTGCTTTTGCCACTCTTCGAGTGATCGACTTTTTGTTCCCAGATGTATTTCTTCACCATTGCGGTCTCTTTTGTACACTCGTCTTAAGACATTGTCGTGAAAGTCGCTGATGTCCTTAGAAGAACGTATAATTGAATTTACCTGCCTTGAGTTCTGGCCGATTTCGATGCGATGTATGGCTGCTGGCGGTCGTGGTGGTGGTGCTCTTGGTAATTCGCAAACATCCAGAAATCGGTTCAATTTTCCCTTCTTGATTCATTCTAACAAAAGATTTCGCACATTTCTACAGCTCGCGGTACTGTGGCCATGAAACCGATAATACGCACAAAATTCACCACTTCTTCCTCCTTGAGAGGGTTCTCGCCCTATATTCCCTGGAAATGGTACCTCTTCGGTTAGCACGACAGTTTCCAAGATTTTTTCTATTGGGGTGTTTAGCCTAGGAAGCTTCACGTCATCGAATGGTGGGTAGTTTGGTCTTCGTTTGAATCTTTGGTTGTTGTTATACCCGTTCCTCCGATCGTTATTGAATCTTCCACCTGATTGTCGTGCCTCCTTGCGGGGTAATTATACGCATGTGCTTTATCCCTATATTCTCTTCGGAACAATTCTTCATCCTTGCCTGATAAAGCTACCTCTTTCGCGGTACTTTCTTTAGATGATTTTCCTTGTCCGATGCCGGGGGTACTTTCGACATTGCCTTTTATTCGAGTTACAAGTGTCGCACTTCATCCTTTTGTAGCGGTGATGGCGGTTAGGTTGGTTTCCATTTCCCTCTGCTTTTCTTCTAGTGCGATAAACTCCTCTTGGTACTCCCTTAATTCTTGCATATCAATCTCGTGTCTGTGTCGAAATATTTCTATGTATAGGAGATCAGTTACGTATAAATCATTGACGAAGGCGAGGATCCAATGTCGCTCTGATACTTCCTCGGCTGATTCACTAAATATGGTCCTCGATCGCGTGGTTAGACTTTGCAGACTTTCTCCGTGCGCTTTTCTTAGGTTGAACGCATTTTCAATCCCTGTCTTCGCCCAATTGCTGGTTATGTAGTTTCCCAAGAATAGCCTTTGTAGTTGTGCGAATGAGGTTACTGATCCTTCACATAGATTGTCGAACCATAATGAGGTTTCCCCTGCCAGGCTAGCAGGAAAATACTTGCATAGCACCGCTTGGTGCTGGGCCCATGGCATCAGTGTGAGATTGTAGGCTTTCATGTGTTGCACCGCGTTTCCTGTTCCATCAAAGATGCTGGAGAATGTAGGAAAAGTACACTTGGCGGGAATGGGTGCTTGTAGTATTTCTCGCGAAAACGGGGATCGCTCTGCTTCCTCTATAGCCTCTGCTAGTTTCATTTTTCCTCCTCCTCTTCTATTATTGTTTTTCATTGCGGCCTTAAGTTCTTCAAGATGTCGGAGTATAGCTTGATTTGCATCAATTTGTCCCATCTCCCCTGGTAGTGGCTCTACTGCCGCCCCCAATTTTCTTTGATCTACCATATTTCTCTCTATTTCCCTTCTGGTTTCTCTCTCCAAACTTGTTTCTCTCCTGCATCTCTGGATTTCGCGTTCTTAGCTACTTCCCCTCCGGCCATCATACCTCTGCGCTTCATGTTCTGGGATTTTTCTGCTTCCCCGATTCCTTCTTCTTTCTATTCACTCTTGCAACCTTCTTTCTATGTCGTGCGTATTTTCTCTCGCGCGTTCTCTTTAGCGTACTTCTCGTTCATACTCTGCATGGTTATTTTGTACCTCTCTAGCTCCATTATGTCGTTCTCTCCTTCTCCTTGACGAACTCCTACTCGTCTGAGTTTCTGTTTCTCCAGTATGAGTTTGCGCTTGTAAGTCTTCATTTAATCGGTTATTTTCTTCTGTTAACAAGGAGTTTTGTCGTGCTAGGTTTGCTCGTTCTTCTGCCATCTATGCATCTGTCACTCTGCTTCTTTAGAGTCCTTGCCTCAGTTCTCCTTCAATTCGCCTATCTTGTGCGAGACGCTCCCTTAGCTGTTGGATGGTCAAATGGTCCTCATTACTCGGATTTTCGCCTCTATTTTGTGTCGATGGGTTCTCCTCCTCCATTATTTCGGTGTCAGTGGTGTGTAAAACACCCTCTTCATAGATGACTCTTTCTCCGTTGTCATTTTGTTGTGTTGGATTTTGGGCGATAGCATTGTGGTTCTGTTGATCTGTCTCTATGATGGAGAGTAAGCTGCGGTTACGTTTCTGCCGCTCTAGACCTCTTCTTTCTCCAGCAGTTGAAGTTTCTGCTTCATCCCTCGTTCCCCTCTTGTTTGCTACTTTGTTACTTCTCCGTGTAGCGATGACATGTCCTGCTCTTAAGGCGATTCGTACCATTCTGTTGGCGACGAATGTAAGTGAACGAGTTTTGGTTTGACTTTTGGTTACTGACAGAGAAACTTAAGGAAGAAATCTGATAGAGTGTTACTCAGCTTTTTGAAGAGTAGAAGATTTTCTCAACAAAAACTTTTCAAATGAGACAGTGATGATATTTTATCAAAACCTCATGATGGACCGGTGGAAATGAAAGCAACGTAGAGCAGAGGTGACGATAATAACATTGATAGTTTTCAAATACTCAATCAACAGATTTTCATAATGATAAGGGGATGATGATGACAAGAAAAAAAACGGTGATAATGAGAACAACAAACAAACTTCGAAAGATGATGATTTCTAGCTGGTAGCTAGCAGGTGAGGATAAATCCTCCATGTTTCTAGCGCCAAAATGTAGTTGCGTAAAATCACACAACTACACCTGTTTCTAATGATAATAACACAAAGCTTAAGTCATAAGGATCAACTCAAACATTAATGATATTATTCACTATTTTGACACTAAAATGATCTTCACAAACACTTTGTATTGGACATATGGATCTTCTTACAATGATTTCAATATGAACTTAAATACAACAATGGAGGAACATAAGATGAATATCAAATTCTAAGAGATGATCTCAATGTTCTTTAAGTGGTTTCTTGATTCTTCTATCTTCACTGATCTCTCTCTCTCTATCATTTTTGAATCCTTATATAGGCTAATATGACTAGTAGAAGACAACTGAGGATCACATGCAAGATCTTTGTTGGCTGATCTCTTTTCAGTTTGTCTTATTCGCCAGGGTTTGGGAAGACGTCAATGTCTTTCGCGCAACTCCTTTTGGACCGATCTTCATTTCGTCCTTGTAGTGTAATTTTTTCCTCGCATTTTTTCTTTATCATCGCTCTTCTATTCTTCGCCTTGATCTTTGATTATCATAGTGGCTTCGTGTTCAGGGCTGTCTTATCTGAGGCGAAATTAAGTTATGCCTTGTGCGATATTTCGCCCCTTCAAAATGGGAATAAAACCATTAGAATTATGATAAAGTAGTATTCAATTATGGTTTAAATGCTTACAAAAATGGAAGGTACAATATTTAATTTTTGATTTTTATTAGATTCATCGTATACGACCCTTATGTTTTGTACTTTTATGGATTCTTAGTTGTCCAATATTATTGTGGACGTTTTTACGGTTAAATTTGGTGATATGCCAGAGCCACCACCTCTACCTACCACGGCATTTACTACCACCATTGTCACCATTTTGTACCACCGCTGCTTTATATATCACTTGATATTGCATATACTATACCATCACGTCACCTCCACCAGAAAACTTTTCAAACCCTAGCTAAGAACTGTTGTTTTCGTCTATAAACATTATTTCATGGCGTTTTGCAAGATTCTTGTTGTGGAGATCGCATTAGATATTTTCAGTCGAGTACCAAGCATTGAATCAATTCTTGATTGCAAGTTAGTATGTACCAGTTGGAATAATCTTGTTCATCATCCATCATTTCCAAAGATGCACTTGGATCGTCTAAATCATCCTTCAACTATTGATTACGGTAAGTTGGGCTTTCTCGCCGTGACTAATGAATTAGATGATTACGATGAGTTATTTAATATTCTTCGTGTAGAGAGGTTTCCTGTTAAGAATGGACAACTTCACTATTTTGAGTACAGTGAGAATCATGATCAGTCAACAACACCCATTAACATTATTACAAGGATTCATTTTCCCGTTCCGTTTCCGGGTACTTGCTTTGTTGGCTCCTGTAACGGTTTAATCTGTCTTTGTCGAGGTCCATGTTATGATATACAAACTTATAAAAATGTTTGTATTTGTAATCCAGTAACGAGAGAGTTTGTGTTACTTCTAGTTATTAAGAGAGATTGTAATACTGATCAGCATATTTCTTGGACGTGCGGATTTGGTAGCAGTTGTTTGACTAATGAATACAAAGTTGTAGCACTATATATGTACAAGACCCATTATGTTGAAGTCTACATATACACTCTAGGGAGTGGAAGTGGATGGAGAAACCTAGGGAAGTTCGATTCTCAGTTCAGCACACTTAAAGGGAGACAAGGCATCTTTGCCAATGGAGCTCTTTACTGGATGGGAGCAAACTTAGATATGATCTTGACCTTTGATTTGGCGGTGGAAAAGTTTCGTGAACATCTTTCACCACCTCCTTTGCCAGAAGAAAATATTTGGTTTATTAACAGAATAGGGGTATTGGATGGATTTTTGTATTTTGCTATTGGTCTAGTTACTGAAGGAGACTATTGTAATGAAATATGGACACTGAAAAAGAAAAATGATAATGATGACATGAAAGAGCGAGAGGAATGCCAGTCATTGGGTTGGAGTAATGAGTTCAGATTTGATGAAAGAGGCAAAATATTATCCGTTACGAAGAGCGGCAGTGTTTTAACTTACATTGATAACTATCTCATCAGTTATGACCCAACAGCTTCATCCTCGAAAATCCTTGTGAATTATACGGAGCTATTTTTTCAAGCAGTCCCTCACAAGTATACCCTAGTTTCTTTGAAAGAGTTAGGGGAAGAAGATGCGAGGATAATGGAATCAGCTGACTTAGGAGAAAGAGAGCCATGACGAGCATTTCAATCAGCTATGGGTGGCAGGGTGAGATTCTAGCTAATTAAATGCCTAAATTTTATCGGCTATATCTTAGTGACTGATGAAAGCCACTGTTATTCTGTCTTTATATATATCATTTACCAAACTTTATGAGAGTGTTTTTTCTTACTTATTTCAAATTTGATCTATATTGCGTTGTAAACTTTGCACTTTGTCAGTGACTATACTTATCTAAATGGGAGAACAATATTTATACTTGAGTAACTTTTTTCATCTGTGAATGAGAGCCGAATAAGTAAATGCAGGCACAGTTGCGGGAAAGTGAGAGCATACCCACTAGCTAGTACAAGGGAATATATTTTCATCTTACTTCAAGTAATGTTACTGTTAAACTTCACATATCTAGTCCATTGGCGGCATATGATACCTTGCTCTTTGGAGGAGTATTCATTAACTAGTGATATAATTTACTCCTAGCTCAATTCTTTTAAACTGATCGGTACTAGAAACACGAGTCTTTTACGGTGTTCCATATACATAGTTATATTTCTTGTAAGATCTTCCCAACTTCATCTTCCATATTACTTGAATTTTGGAGCCAACCACCTACTTCATCGGTGCGGTTTGCTAGTTCTGTTGGATCTTTCAATTTCTTGAGTAAGATTGAAGATCTTCAATGCATTTGCATTTTGTATGAGGTCACAGAGATAAGTCATCTAACCAATTTTGACATCTTAACCAATTTACATAAATTGTTGAGATTGATCGAGTAGTTGGAGTATTCATAGGTTGTTGTCGGAGGAAAAAAGAAGAATGATTAAATGTTCAACTATATTTCACATGGTGTAGTCCTATTTTTTATTTTTTGTTTTGCACGGTTTTGTAGTGTGATGCGATCATGAAGGGTTTGGGTCATCTGAGTCCACAGATTTATATCTGCAGCTACTCTTCACCTACCAAGCATTCATCAAATTGATTAAAGGGCCACTTGGAAAAGCACACTACTGAGCTTTTTCTTGTTTGCCTCTTTGGTATACAGGAAATGCGGCCTCTTTGAATTATTAAAATTTGGAAGCACGTTTTGGACACCTAACGTGGATTCAGTCGGTAGTAGTCTATTTGCAATTTGTACACCTAACTTGACAACTGACAAGATAACAACCACCCTATTACATTTCCCACCTAACTAACCTTCTTATGGTAAAACAAACCCATTGTTGCATTTCCCACCTAACAGTCTACACTCTTCTTACATCTGGTCCAACAAACCTCTCTTACTTTCATGCTGATTTATCCTTTCCACCACCAGAAACCCCCATTTCCATGGTTTCTATCACTATTTGTTAAATACTACCAAATCTTTGTTTATCTATCTATTTGCTACACTTGCACTAGTATTTGCATTAAAAAGGTTTTGATGGAGTATTTCAAGAATCTCCCAATGGAAATCACATTAGATATATTAACTCGTCTGCCAACTGAATCGGTTCTCGAATGCAAATCAGTATGTAAAAATTGGAGGAGTCTTGTTCGTCAACCATCATTCTCCAAGATGCACTTACATCATCTCAATCATCTTCCTGATTCTTCCGTTGAATCTGGTAAGTTAAGTTTTGTTGCTTGGAATGAGATCTGGGATAATGATGGTAAACATTCGAAATTTCAGTATTTTGAATATGATGAAAATCATGGGTCAACAACACCTATTGAAAGAAGTAGAAGAATCAAGTTAACCTCTCCGTTTAAGGATATTATTTTTGTTGGTTCCTGTAACGGGTTGATATGTTTTTCTAGAGAATGTTTTTCTGGAGAAAGTCCTGGACGTGTTTATGTATGTAACCCCATAACTAGAGAATATGTTGTGCTTCCACAGATCAATACAGATTCTAATATGCATGCGCATATTGGTCGCTCGACCGGATTTGGTTATGTTTCTTCAAAGAATGAGTACAAAGTTGTAGGAATGTATTCACTGAAGCCTGAGTTTGTAGAAGTCCACATATATACTCTAGGTAGTGGCAACGGTTGGAGAAAACTTGGAAAGTTCAATTATGAATTCGACCCATATTATCGGCAACAACCTGAACCTATCTTTGCAAATGGTATTCTTTATTGGATGAAAGAGAATTTAGAAATGATTGTCACCTTCGATTTGGCCGAGGAAAAGTTTGGTGAATATCTATTACCGCCTCCTTTGCCTCTAGAGAGTAAATGGTGCCTTACCAAAATAGGGGTTTTGAACGGGTTTTTGTTTTGTGCTGTTTGGTTAGTTGTCGGAGGAGTTCATTGTTATGACGTATGGCTACTAAAAACGAAGAATGATCATCATGGCATAAAAGACCGAGAGGAGCGTCTGTCATTGAGCTGGAATAAAGAGTTTACGGTTGACTGTAGCAAATTATTGGCCGTAACAATGAGTGACAATGTTTTAACTTACACCAAGAATTATCTCAAAATTTACGACCCAAAAGCTTCAACCTCAAAAAGGCTTATGGATTTTAAGGAACGAATTCGTCGAGTATTCCCCCACAAGATTACGTTAGTTTCGTTGAAACAATTAGGTGAAGAAGATACAAAAACAATGTAGTCAATCGAGGGAGACAGAAAGCTGTGATTAACGGAGGTTAAATTCCTCTTTATCTAGCAAACATAAAGCACCTTGATTTTCTTACTTAAAAGTACGATTCTGTTTTGGTCTCACTGTCAATAGTATCTCGTCTTTCCGGTTCCAATCAATTTTTCGAGCCCAACAAAAATGGCTTGCTCCACTATTGATCATCTTTCTAATCATTTTATTGCTAGTTTTATTGGGTCATCACCCCTTTGTTCTTTCAATTTGTTGAATGTATTTTTTTTATTTTGTTTGCCTTCACAGAGGGATAAGCTGTAATTGCATTATAAGCACAACAATCTCATACTAATAGAGTTTTTTCGCTCCTTTTTTCCATGCGCCTTCCACCTGCACTGTGACACAATAGGAGTATGCACTAGTCTGTACATTCATCCTTTCTGCCGAGTGTTGAGTCATGTATGATTTAACACTAGCATGATATATACAAGAAGCTTCAACTGAATTGGCCAAAATAAATAAATAAATTAAATATCCAAATTAGCATCAGGTGTAGATAAGCATAAGCCATTCAAAGATGAAAGAGAGCAACTGCCCCATAGGCCAATACTTGTTTTTTTTGTTTTTCTTTTGTTCCCACATGGGTGCACCTTTCTCTTTTTTCCTTAACCAAATATGTAGATCTGATTAGTACAACAAGGTCACAGTAAATTCAGAAATTTCTTTGTGAAAATATTCATAAGTAAGTTTTGTGAAGCATTTTGGTATTTCCCCAACTTACCTATACCAGGCTACACTTCTATGTATAATTAGTAACCAATTAATTGGAAGTAAAACAATTATCTAAGTGTCAAACTTAATTATCTCGGACGTAATAAAAAACAAGCAAACAAACAAACAAAGGTACGTAGATTAGCCAAGTTCACTTGGGGATTTAGCCTCTTATAGCAATATCTCTGCTTATATTCAAATCTGTATCCAAGCAATGAGCAGTCTCTTATAGCAAAACCCTGTTTCAATCGCAGACGTTTTCTTCATAACCCCCACTTCTCAGTCATAGGATTGTACTGATTCAAAAACATTTTGACGCATGGCTGGCAAAAACCTGTGTACGGTTATATCAATCTTGATGTAAATGAGAAAACTGTAACTTTTGAGGATAAAATTCATTTTTCTATAATGATTGTTTAATCTTGCAGCGATCAAGATTGCTAGCTCTTACCGATGATATTGTAAACTTCCTAAGTTCAACTTCACTGTAAACTTATCACGAAAATATGTGGGTCGTGACTAAATCAACTGCTAGGAGCCAGCATCAGGTGTTTTTCAGTACATCTGTTACTACCTCTCATCGTCTTGTTAATGAATACCATTGGTACTCCAAAAGGTACGGCGCCTGATCAACTTCGTCAGAAATTGCCAAACAAAAGATCACATATTGCAAAGTTGGTAAAAGATACTTCAACTCAACTCTCTTTTTTTTTTTTGAGGAGAAGGTTAAACTTGTACTAGAAATAAAAAATACAGGAGAGAAAAAGGACAAACTAGTGTATCCAGAACCAAGGCAAAGCCATGTTCAAACAACAAAGAGAGAAGAGCTAAAAAGCGCTACACACTAAGCAAAAGCCTACCAAACAAACAAACAAGCGACAAACCAGACACTTGAATACACCATCATTCTAATTTCATTTAATATGTAGTACCAGAGATGAGTTTAGCTGAAGTTTAATTTTATATAGGTTCGGATCGTGTGAAATATCTGAAACAGAATAGAAACTGAAGCAAATGTAATATAAGGAAACAGAAAATGGGGCAGAACAAAATATTTTAGTACCCTGTCCTTGATGGTTCAGGGAACTACACAATACTCGAAAGGATTAAAATAAAAACGGTGACATACTGAAGTTAAGTGTCTTCGGAGTTCGTCAAGAACTTAACCACACAATTTGCGGGTCTTTGAAACATTAGTAACAGCTTTGTTACAGTTAGTTGTTTCCAATGGTCTTTGGAGAGCTTTAGAGAAGCAACAATGGTTACCGTCTCAAGAGAACCAGCATACTTCAGAAAGAATCTAATCGCATTTAGCTCCATTGGTTCCCCCTCAACTTCTTTGAATTTGATTAACTTGAGGTTTGGTGGCCAACACGTAGGGTCGAGTGAATCATTATCTTCTTTGTCAGGGAAGAGAATGCTCTACAAGAATCAAAGAAAAAGTTCAGCAAAATACGACACAACAAAAGAAATAAGAGTACACAGGCTACTAGTTTTTAAGAGATGAACCAAAATAGGGTATGCAAATGAAAACTAATGAAAGCTTGGTGACTTGCAAAGGAAAACACAAGTGATTCCAGTTAAGAAAATAGACGTTTTGCAATTCAAATTTGCGGATTATGGTAACACCAATCTGCAATGAGAAAACTGAATACCAATTCTAACAATAAAAAAATCCTTTAAACCATATTCGGAAGTAAGAGGTGAGTGACTTGCCTGAGGAAAGATAATCGATTCTAGATTAGGCGACAGCTGGAGAAACTTGAAAAATGTTCTCACCGTTGAAATAGTATCTGTACCAAATCTCGGGCGACCATATTGTGAACCAATTTCCAGATGGATCAAATTATTAAATGAGGGAAAATCAGTTAAGAGGATATCTGCCTCTCTTAGAATCTGATTGCAAAAAAATAAAAATAAGGAATAAATTACCACTGCATAAGAATTCACAAAAATTAAGTATTTAGGAATACCAGAAATGAGTTGGCATATATTTTAAGGAGCTTTGCACTTGAAAGCTTTTCCAAAAGCTTGACAAATACTCGTACTTCGTCCTGGGGGCATTTGTATCCCTCATACATGTAAAAGCCAACATCTGCCTCAACTAGTGACGGAAAGCACTTGAGGACAAAGTCTTTCGGTAGGTATTCTGTGTAACATATGGTCAATAGATTAGGAGCAGAAATCTTCATCGTAGACTTTGATTTGTGAAAAAGTGTGACCGACAAATGCTTCAGTGCGAGATTCGCAATGCATAACCCTTCAGATATATGACAATCAGTCAAACTCAACTCTTCAAGTATGGGGAAGTTGGAAATCAATCTTGTAAGTTTTCACTCACAAAACTAAGCATTGTGAGCCGAAGTATCTTGAGCTTTGGAAAAGAAACTGTATTTGTAATAGTGAACCTGTTGCCATCAGTTATATATTGGAATTTCAAATCCAAGATTGTCAATGAATCACAAATCAAAAATGATGGATGAAATGTAGAGAAGTGACATAACCGTTTTATAAAAAGACCAAATTCTTCAACTTTACGATTCATAATAGTACTGATCCATCTATTAACTCGGGCATTATCAAAAAGCTCATCTAAATCAAGATAGAACTTCTGGATGTTAGACTTTTCATGAAGAAGTAGTACTGTGTCCACAAATTCATGAACCTTTTGGTTTCAATATTATCTTGCTTCATTGTTCGCCAGTTACGAAAATCAAGAATAGTGATAGAATTGACAACATACTTCCATCTTTTGGATAAAATGCAGGTAGACATACCACATTTGGTTGGAAGAAAAGATAGAATGTGATGGATTAGTGCATCAGGTAAATTACTTATCTTATCCTCTCCCAACCCCACTTTGCTATTGTTCAATTTTAGGGATTTCTTCTTGTTTTTCAACACCATGATTCCAAATGTGCTGTCCTGAAGAAAGTAAATGGGAGTGAGTATAGAGGAAGCTTCACTCTAATACTTACTTTCAATAAATTAACCCTTAATCTTCCAAAAAAAAAAAAAAAAGAGTAAAGGCAAAAGATTATAAAATTTGCTTTAATAACTACGAATTTGGTTCCAAAAAAATTTGGCACAGCCTTCGGCCGCCTTGAAAATCATTGCCATTTTAGCCCTATCCAAGAAAAAATTCTTGGGTCCGTCCCTGGGTATGGAGACATTGCTTTACAGGGAAACACATGCATTTTCGGCCATGTTCCAATCAGGTAGGACTAGTGATGCAGTATACCCACCAGAGAAAACACATGGACAAATCTTTTTTCAGTCGATAACCAAAAACAAACATCAATCGATCGATAATCACACAGAAAGACAAAATAAACGTATAACAAACGAAATCAGAGATGCCCAAATCAACAAATGATCACACCCAGATAAAGAAACCTAAAACCCTATACATCCCCATAAATCAAAACCTAACAGATCGTGAAAGCCAGATAGATAAATATTCCAAATATAAATATATGAAACAGAGAAGAAAAACCTTGATCACGAGAATGAAAATTTCCCCAGTAAAGCTTCCGAGAATGAAGAATGAACAGTTCAAAAGCCCTCACCGCTCCCAAGTCCTAAAGTCTCTAGAGGGTGTTTGGATTCTTTTGAGATCCCAACGAGCATTTAGGTTTGTTTTCTGGACCTAACCCAGTTTCGATTAGGCTAAATACTATACAACGTACTTGACTGGACAATGGATTTGGCCGGCGATAATGTTTTTCGATCAAGTTTTGCCTTGGTCAGGGTTAGCACCTCAATCCACCAACGAACCCAAAGTACTTGACATGTCATAGAATATTAGGGTTGAAACTCGTCTTCCATATTTTCAGTTCGTGGGTCCCACGCCAACAGCTCGTGGGTCCCACTCCATGTAAATTCAATCGAAGCTGTGCAGCCACAAAAAGAGTCGTGGGTAATATTTGATGACTAACTTTTCTCTGGTTTAGGGAATTATGGTTTTGATGAACTTTTGCCTGGTTTAGGGTATTTGTTTTGATTTTTGAGAAATAATGGGACCAGTGCATTCTCCATAATTTAGTCGTTGAACCAACTGCATATTAGGCTGCAAAAGTGCTTGAAAGAAGCAGATGTACCAATATGCTAGCGAGTAGCGATCTTTCTAAGAGTATCTCACCACCGCCCTCCTCTTCCATTGGGTTAGGACACTAGGTTATGGTAACTCTCTCAGGATAGCAGTTTGTCTCGAAGTTGACCTCCTACTCTTGTTAGATCCCACTATCGCCCTCGTTATATTTCCCTTGCAAGAAAATCTGGCACATCCTTTAGCATCACCCTACATTCATCCTTAAATGCTCTATCCTTATATGCGACTTACATCCTCCCTCTACTTTCAAGCTCATAAGAATTATGTCATGTAATGGTAAAGAAGATTTCATCCATAACATAAAAGGTTTGTTGATGTGTTTTGAAATATCTACTGGCTTGAGAATAAGTATGTCCAAAAGTACCGCTATCGGTGTGAGTGATTGTCAACACGGCCTGGCTGTTCAATCTTCTTTGGATTAAACCTTTGAGGAACTTCCCTTTACGTACTTAGGAATGCCAGCGGGAGCAAATTATAGGTGCAAAAAGATTTGGGACCCAGTGTTGGAGTCGATCGACAAGAGACTAGCGGGGTGGAAGAGGATATATCTTTCTTATGGCGGGAGAGTTGTTTTGATTCAGAGTGTCTTGAGCTCATTGGCTATCTATCTTATGTCTGCGTTCTCAATTCCCCCGGATGTGGCGAAGAAGATAGAGAGCAAAATTAGGATATTTTTATGGGGTGTCAAGGATGGGAAGAACAAGATGCCCTTGGTTGCTTGGAAGACTATTTGTATAGATAGAGAACATGGAGGTTTGGGAATTAAAAGCATTAGAGAGATGAATGACTCTCTCCCATGTAAATGGTTGTGGCGTTTCTCTAACGACACCAATGCTACGTGGAGGCAATTATAGGAGACAAGCACGGAATGCAAGATAACGGCTGGGATGCAAAACCGGTCAAGCAAACTTATGGTACAAGTCTGTGGAGGGATATTACTAATAGGCTGGAAATCTTTTCGCAAGGTATTGTATACACCGTAGCTGGTGGGACTAGAACAAAGTTCTGTCTGGATGTTTGGAACGGAGATACACCCCTTCGTTTAAAGTTCCCGGGGCTGTATGAAGTATCAAGGAAGAAGCAAGGCTGGGTCGCCGATTTCTACAGAGGTGGCGGGTGGGACATCGACCCCAAAAGAAGGCTTTACCGACACAGAAATACAAGAAGCTGCTCTTCTTTTCCAACAATTAACAGGGGTTACTCTAAACGATGAACAAGACTCGAGAAAATGGAAATGGGAAAAGGATGGTATCTTCAGTGTTCGCTCTTGTTATAATGCGCTAACTAGCATGAACAACAGTCCCAATTTCCCTAGCAACCAGATCTGGATCCCTTTCATCCCTACAAAGGTTTCCTTTTTTGCATGGCTCTTGCATCATGACTCGATTATGACTCAAGATAACCTTACTCACAGAGGTGTAACTTTAGATAACAAGTGTGTTCTGTGCAAGGAAGAGTTGGAGTCGATAAATCATCTTTTCTTGAACTGTAATTATACCCATACGGTATGGATGACTTTTATGCAGGAGTTTGGCAGAGATTGGGTACTAGGTGAGGAGATAAAGCTCATGTTTCTAGGGCCACACATAGAAGGGCTAACTGAAAGAGGGCTAGTGCTCTGGAAACTTCTACCTTTTGCTATTTGTTGGGTTATATGGAAAAAGAGAAACAAGAGGATCTTTGAGCTGCGCGAAAAAATGTAGATCAAAATCGTCGAGAGAGTGAAGGCTACTCTTTTGTATTGGACTGGTCCGAATGTGGAATTCAGAGGCTTGAGGTATCAAGACCTCCTTAGACATTGGGGCAACGTAGTTAATAGGCGCTAGCGTTGTATTTCGGTGGTGGTATCCGACGGTGGGATGCTCTTAAACATGCTTATATTTGTCTGTGTATGCATTTTGTTTCTTAATTTGACTCTGCATCAACCTGTGAGATAGAGCCACTTATTGGAATGACTGTTTATCTATATATTCTTTGTTGTATTGATCAAAAAAAAAAAAAAAAAATGGTAAATATTGTCATTTCGGAGCAAGAATGTCATGCAACTAGGACTTTTTTTTTTTTTTCTTTTCTCCTTTCTAAGAGTACTGTTTTTAAGTCACAACTAGCTTTAAGTCATAGAGTACATAAAACACTCCAACTGTTAGTTCCTTCGTGGATGGAAAAAAAAAGGGCTAACTCTTAAGCAAAAAAAAGGGAATAATAATAATAAACAGGCACTGGGTTATAATCCTAAAAGTGTCACTATCCATCCACAAAAAATCCATGTAAACAAAATTAACACAAAAATACCAAATAACATTAACAGTCTAAACAACCTTTCTGCCCAAAATAAAAGAACAAAAAAACTCCCATTTATTTATTACTTTTCAACTTGATCTTCATCCATAACAAACAAACAAATAATAAAATCTCTCATTTGCTTTCCTCAAAACCCAAAACTCTCAAATCTGTCTTCATCCGTGTCGAAAATCATCCTCCGATTTTCGATTTTCCCTTCTTCTCTTCTTCAATGCTTACTTACTTCAACCAATGAAACCAATTCTGACCTAAACCGTCACAATTTTAACCTAAATCCTCTCAAACAACAAAATGGCGAATAAGAAAACTCAGCATGAGAAAAAGAGAGATAAAATGTTAATGAAAACAGTGAAAAAAACTCTGAAAGGTAAGAATCGTATCAACTTTGTGGTGATTGTGTTAATTTTTTTGGTCTTCTTTTTGATGAAATCAACATGAACGTAGCCATTAATTAGGTTTATGCTTCATTTTTTTCGATTGAATGTGAAACAGAGATTATTAGGTTTAATATTTCTTGATTTTTTGGGTTTTCTGTTTGGTTTAGGTTTCATTTGTTAGTTTCAGGTTTAATCTGGTAAATTGATCAGAGTCACTCCATTAATTAGAACGCACGATTGGGGGATACTTATATTAATTGTGGAATATGAATTACTAACCCCATCCAATAGTGTCCGCTAAGGGGTGATTTTTTGGAGCGGAAATACTAAAATACCCTTCCATCTAAATTAAAATTTAAAACTAAAACTCAAAATCAAAATCAAATCCTAAAAAGTTCTTAAAGATATGTTAAATTGAATTGTTGTTGAGCAAGAAGAAGAAGAAAAAGAAATGGCTTCATTGAGAAGGTACATGATACCCAATCATATTTAAAGTGTTGTTGTTGTTTTAAAACTTCGTTTGGGTTAGAATCATAAACCGAAACTTTTCGGTTTCAGTTTCAATCCACTCCTGGCTTGTGTTCATGATGAATACCCTACTGTTTTTTGTGCCGGCATGGTTTTTAGGATGAATACCATGCCGATATCTGGTGCCGACATGGTTTTTCAGGATGAATACCACGCCGATACTAGTGTCGTTATGGTTTTTAGGATGAATACCATGCCGATATCTGGTGCCGGCATGGTTTTTAAGATGAATACCATGTCGGTATCTAGTGCCGGCATGGTTTTTCAGGATGAATATCATGCCGATACTTGCTATTTCAGACAGATTTTCTGTATGTTTTTGTCCTCAAACCGGCACGGTACACTTGGGAATCGACCATGCCGGCACTACTACCGGCATGCTCGATAATGAACTTTCTCTGCCGGCAGTGTACTTACAATTTCAAAATTTGGGGATATTATGTATCGGCATGGTGAAAGTATGAATACCATGCCGATTTGGTCCCTGCTGACATGGTATTCATACTTTTACCATGCCGGAACTGAGTTTTTCAGACATAACAATGGCGTATTCGATGAAAAAAAATATCAAATTTCAATACATTAATACATATATATGACTAATTGGAGCACTTGTATATTCAGCTTGTTTACTTTTCTGGGTTGATTCTTCACTGGAACCTTCATGATCATAAATATCTTGATTTAATGTTATTACATCAACAAATTCAATGATAATGGTTTATTCTAATGATTATCAAACTAATCTATTAAATTAATTATATTTAACCACTAAACATGATTAGTGAGGGGTACATTAGGAATTAGTTAAAATACATGGATAAGGGGTGACTCTGATTTACTATTTATATCCTGTTTTTTTCTTTTTCCTTCTATCCCCCAATTAATATAAGTATCCCCCAATTGCGCGTTCATTAATTAGGATTAGGTTTCATTTGTTTTCAATTGTGTGTGTAACCGTTCAACTTTAAAAAAAAAATGTTAGTGTGTTTTATTTCTTGTTTATCTGATGAAACCAAATTTCGTTTCATCATTTCCACTTGTGGTTTACACATGGTTGACCATTTTCTGTTGGTGTGTTATATCTCTTGTTTTTTTGATGAAACCAGATTTGGTTTCACCATCTCCACTTATTGTTTACATATTTTTGTTGGGTGTGTTTACTTGATGTTTGCTTGATGCAATCAGATTTGGTTTCACCATTTTTGGTTTCATCATTTTTCCTTTGTCGAATTTGGTTCCACCAGTATTGTGTTGGTGGTGTTGATTCATTCTAGTCATTTTGATGATACCATTTTTCCTTTTGTCGAATTTGGTTCCACCAGTATTGTGTTGGTGGTGTTGGTTAACTCTAGTCATTTTGATGAAACCATTTTTGGTTTCATCGTTTTCCCTTGTTGAATTTGGTTCCACCAGTATTGAGATATTTTCATCACAACAATTTTCTTTTGCAGGTGCTAACTATTGAGACATTTGTGTTGTAATTTCAGGAAAGATTGTGCCTTCATGTTTGTTATTACATGAAGAGCCTCTTGAAGGGAAACATGAAGTCTCATGAAGAGAATATTTCAGAAAAGGTGGAAACATGAGATAAAAGTTGTGGTATAAGATCCTGATGGTCAAACCACTAAAAGAATTATAAACGAAGAAATAAAAATTTAGTGTACTGTCAACTAGTTGTAAACTTGTAACATCCTGTTGCAAAATTATATGTTTTCTTTCAAAGGATTCCAATGCTTATAATAG
Organism: Papaver atlanticum; assembly: GCA_023531105.1. Taxonomy (NCBI): domain Eukaryota; kingdom Viridiplantae; phylum Streptophyta; class Magnoliopsida; order Ranunculales; family Papaveraceae; genus Papaver; species Papaver atlanticum. The sequence continues at coordinate 956,847 of JAJJMB010001778.1, read as the reverse complement.
TTTAAAAGGTTTAAATGGTTTATGGATGTCATATTTGTGTTTAACCATATTGCAGCAGAACATTATGTGAGTAACTGTTTTACGACGGAACCAAAAAGGGTTCCGACATATCTTGGTTCCAACATAGCAGTATAAATGATGAAACCAAAAAGGTTCCAGCATATTACATGTGAAAAATAAAATGACAGCATATTACATGTGAAAACTAAAACGAAAAGTGTCGGCTTGGTTTAAAGGCAAAAAATTTATATATTTCAAGGCTCATAACATTTTCGTGTTCCAAGGGAGAAGTCTAATTACGCCAAAATATTAAACCACAAAAGAAAATGGGGATCGATATTTGACACAAGGGTAACAAGTCATAGGAATAATTTAGAATATGGCGAAATAAAAAACAAGCCAATTCCAGCATAGTTGGACAACTCAATAATGCACAGGCCGAGTCACATTAATGATACAGTTAGAAAAGTAGTGATGTGATTTTTCTGCATCCCATAATTCATATTTGTGTACTCAGAAATCCTATATATCCGCAACACGCAGTGTGTTTAGGCGATTCTACATTTTAAATTTCAGTAAAATTGATGAAAGCAAAAAGGTTTCCAACCTATTTTGTTTCCAACATAGCAGTAGAAATGTGAAACCAAAAAGGGTTTCAACATATTACAGGTGAAACCTAAAAGGAAAACTTAATCTAAATGAAACAAAAATGAAACACCAACAGAAAATTAACATGTTTAAACATCTAATATCATAACCAAAACTTATTTCATCATTTGCTATAAGAAATATGCGAGCAATGGTTCCAGTAAACAATATACGAGGAAATGCATAAGAAGCTTAATACCCAGGATAATATGGTACTCATTTACAAGGATACAATAACATAAATATAATCGAAAGACAATTCTATCATCAAACTTACAACATGTTCGAATGGTGCAAATGAACTTTTTGTAATTAAGAATTTTGATTCCTAGGAATCCAATTCCCTCAAAAATAGTAGAATTCCATTGCATTGGTCCAATAGTGCAATGGAATTGGATTCCGGGGTAAAAGCAAAGATAATTGAATTACCTCAACCGAACATGAATTTTTAGGATTTGAATTGCATTCCTTGGAATCCAATTCCAAGAATTGGATTACTCCATAATTGAATTCTTAGGTTTTCAATTCTCCCAACGGAACGGGCTGTTAATGTATAAGTAAATAAATCTTGGTATCAAAAACAACATATACAATTAATTATAATATCACAAAACGACTTAATTTTATTCATCAATTTATGTTTTGATTCACTTGCAGTAACCCATATAAATAACGATAGTTAAAACTAGCATATGTGACACCATCAAGATATCTTAGCCAGAATGAAAAGAAAATAAAACTTGATCATAAAGGGAAAAAACGTAGATCAAGTTAAATTCTTCATCATTTTTCAGTACCCTAGATCCAATTCATCAAATCAACAAACAAATTGAATTTTGAGACCAAATTTAATTTGACATCCAACTTCAGAATAGATGGATTGAGAAGAAAAATCACATTAATCTTAGAAGAAAAATCAAATCTCTATATTTCATTCGATTTTAACCTTTTTCTTTTCCTTACTTCGCATTCACGATCTGTATTTTATTTATGTTGGTAAAGAAGTAGGAGAAGAAGGTGTTGATGTTGGTGGTGGGAAAAGAAGAAAAGGAGACGATGTTCATAGAGAATCTGGAGATGGCCATGGTTTTTGTGGTGGTCCTAGAGTAAGCGGAGGAGGTGCTGTTGACGGTGGTGGTGTGAGAGACACATAGTGAGACGATCTCATATGAAAATAAGAAGATGAATAAGAGGGCAGGTTGGGTATTTTCTAATAATAAAATGGATGTAATTTATCCATATTAAAAAATTCGGGGTTTTTGTATCCTTTTTTGGAGAATATGGTGTATTTATGGATCTAAACATATGGGTGGAGTTTTTGTCAACTGAAAATAGTCACCTTGGTGTTTTATCACTTGTTATGAAAAATAAAAGACCATTCACTTACATAAACATCGTTCAATGCAAATCCTCGACCGAGCAATTTGATAAGGAACTCTAGATTCATTCAAGTATATCTATTTTGTCATATTATCAGCTAGTCTACTACTCCCTCCATTACAAAATATGCATTATCATTTGCGAAAATGCTAGATTGATCGAGAGAAGCTCTAAATTAATTTCCAGTTAGAAGGACCGAGTCAATGAGCCTTACTTTGCTTAGCACCTATCTCAATGATGGAATAACTGCTTGATTTACCGATGAATCTTCTCTCTACATCTCTCGCAAGATCCATCAGATAGTCTATCCATTATTAGCATGAGAGAGTGTGCTGTGCGCACGTGTGAGCTGAGAGTTGTGTGTGTGTGTAACACACGTGAGATTGGCGGTTCTAGTCATCGGAGTCGAGAGATATGAACCTCAGTATGTCCTGTAAATAAATCTATCTTTTCTTTATATCAATTTATTGATCAAATCGTCTCAGAGAAATGTAGACATTCAATTCATTGAATGTTAACATGGTATCAGTCCTGAGAATTTCAATTCTTAGGGGTATCGATCCTATTTTCCGCAAATTCAACCTTAAATTCTTGAAGTATCTTGTGTGTGTAATGATGGAACTGAGGATGCTGTTTCGGAATCGGAATTGGTGTGGTACTGGTATACAAGTTGAGGTTCTCTTTGATGAGTCTGCATATGATTCTGTGTGCATCTTGTGATCCTTTATCTTTTAATTTCTTGTTTGTTATTTTGTGAGAATGAATAATATAATGTCCATCTGAACATGCTGTGACTATATCATTAGAATAAGTGAGAAGATTGAATTAGTGACTGGTCTATTACTTCTGCATCAACACCTTCTGCTGTATTTACTTCTTTCAATGCTTCTTATGCTGGTGCTGCTGTTACATTTATTTGATGATGATTGAAGCTAGGTCAGGTGTAATTCTTCTTGGGACAGTGAACATCTCATTGTTATTATTTAGATTTTATTTCTTTTGTTATGCGTATGGGGATGTGTGATATTTTTTGGTTATCATGCTACATGTGAGAATGTTGCAGCTCCTTTACCGTTGATTGGCATTGACATTGTTCACCTCTGCATTCTATTGTTCTCCTATGTATGTCCTACTACAATTATTTCTCATACTTCAGTCTTGGTACCTCTTTTCCCTGCATGAACTATTGCTGATCCCGCTTTTTGATATTCCTGCAACAACTTCAGCTGTGAGACAAATGTACATTTCAGTATGCTGTTTTGGTACTTATCTGCAGATCCTACTTCTTGCTTAAGCTCTGCGACTGTTCCTGCATCAACAATCTTTGGTTTTATCTGCCACAACTACTTCTGCCACATCAAATTGTAACCTGTTGTGACCAGTGCATCTCATGTTTTCGCCTCCTACACTTACTGCTTTTTTCTTCTATACTACTCTCTGTTTTCTTCTATACTACTCTCTTGTTAGTCTGCGCAATGTAGTCATCTTAGTTATGTGACTCATGTCTACTTCTGTTGTGTTGTGCTTGTTTTGTATTGAGAGTGTGAGCTGAGAGTTGTGTGTGTGTGCAACACACGTGAGATTGGCGATTCTAATCATAGGATTCGAGAGCTATAAAACTCAGTCTGTCCCGTAAACAAATCTATCTTTTCTTTATATTTATATCAATTTATTGATCAAATTGTCTCAGAAAAATGTAGACATTCAATTCATTGAATGTTAACATCCATGTACCAGAACGCTAGCTTTTCCGAGGAATTTTGAGGCACTTTGCCAATTACCTATTCCAATTCCCAATGATCAAATAAATCTAGCGTCTCTCGCAACAAGATTTTATATAGGGAGGAGGCTTTTGGAAAAAACGGAGTTGATTCATTAAATGAAATCGAGTCTCGACTCTCGAGTCACCTTGATTCATTTCCCTGCTTTACTCTTTCCTGACCCAAAAATCCTCAATTCCATCTCCTTTATTTTATAAACCCAAGATTAATTTCCTTGCTTTACTCTTTCCAAACCCAAAAGTCCCCAATTCTATCTCCTCTATTTCTGAAACCCTAGATTTTTCCTCTTTCAACTTTTGTTTCTTCTACTTACAAGGGTTTCATCATTCACTGATGGAGTATTTCAAGTTTCTACCTACAGAGATCACAATGGACATTTTAAGTCGAGTTCCAGCTGAAACACTTCTCAGTTGCGAATCAGTATGCAAAAAATGGACAAGTCTTATTCGTCATCCATCATTCTCCAAGATGCACTTCCGTCATCTCTCAAATCCTGATTTGGATTCCGGCAAGTTGAGTTTTCTCGCTTTCACTAGTACAACGATGGATTACGAACATTTTCAGTATATTGAATATGATAATGTGAATCATGATCGGTCGTCAACACCCATTCAGAGAATTTCAAGATTTAATTTCAAATCTCCGTTTTGAAATACTGTGATTCTAATGGGTTGATTTGTCTTTCTCGTGACCAGCGTTTTACAGTACCAACTGATTTCCTTTATTGTGTTTGTAATCCCATCACCAATGAATATGTTATGCTTCCTCAAATTGAAAGAGATTGTGGTGATATTGATCACTATCCTTCTTGGACCAGTGGATTTTGTTACGTTTCTTCGACAAATGAGTATAAAGTTGTAAGAATAATGTTGAAGACCGGGTTTTATATAGTCCATATTTACACTCTAGGCAGTGGGAGTGGATGGAGAACCCTTGGAAGCTTCAATTTGGGATCCAACAGATATTTGAAAAAAAGAGGTTCCTTTGCCAATGGAGCTCTTTATTGGCGGGATTTCGAATTAGAAATAGTCATAACCTTTGATTTGGCTGAGGAAAAATTCTGTGAACATCTATCACCGCCGCCTTTGCCGCCTGGCAGTTATTGGGATGATACAAGAATAGATGTTTTGGATGGGTGTTTGTTTTTTGCTCTCCGGGTAATGGTGGGAAGAGTTGAATCTTTTGACGTATGGCTATTAAAAAAGAGGAATGATAATCATGGCATGAAAGAGTGAGAGGAACGTCAGTCATTGGGTTGGAGTTTAGGGTTGTTGGAAGCAAATTCTTTGCCGTTACGAAGACTAATGATGTTTTAACTTACGCTTGCAGTTGCCTCAACATTTATGACCCAAAAGCTTCAAGCTCAGTAATACTTGTGGGTTTTATGGAACGGATTCTAAAAGTATTTCCTCACAGGAGCACCTTGGTTTCATTAAAAGAGTTAGGGGAAGATTCAAAGAAGATACGGATATAATGGAATCAGTTGAAATCCAGGAGACACAAAGCCATGTTCAGCCTTTCAACCAGCTAGGAGCTGAGGTAATCGTTCTTAAGTTTTATTTTGAAAGTAAATAACAATTAGCAAGTAACGTGTACGTGAACCTGAATGTCATTCACATTGTCTTAGTGAGTGATACTTACATTTTTCATTGTCTTAAGATATGGTGAATGTTATTTTATATTCTGTCTTTATATCATCGATCCAACTTCATGAGAATGTTTTTTGCCTTTTTATATTAGGTTAAGATAAATTGATTGTTAACTCTGCAATTATGTCAGTCACATAAGGAATAGTAGCTGCACTAAAGTTTTTCTTCGTTCATCAATACAAATATTGCAAGAACAAAAGAGTCAACTAGCCAAAGTTCTCGGTGATGAGTAAAGGTACCTTGCAGATTACTACCAGGTTTAAAACACTGACTTTGTTTGCAGGCTTTTAGCGAAGCTACCTTACACATTTCATGTCTACTTCCACAGCTGCATGAGTTTTCCAATTGCTTAACTTTGATTCTGTTAGATCCCTAGTTGTATCATTAGCCACCACTAGCTCAGTTGTATCTGCTATATCTTCCAAAATTACTAGATTAATTGATCTTATCTAGCACATTAAATTAGCATGTAGGTATACATAATACGCATATGCAAGTATCTATTATCATATATCTGTTCGACTATAAGAACCTGCACGGGATTTTATTTTGCGTGTGAACTAAGGTGGTTCAATTTTAGGTGGGGTTTCAAACCCCTTTAACGCAAACCCTTTTGCAAAGTTGGTCTTTGGGGATATGCATTACCATCCCCTCATGGTCTATTACCATCCTTCCTCATTGCAAAACCGCTATCTTCAACATGTCGAGGCTGAGAGTAAACTTCCTTTCAACTTTCATGTTGAAACAAGTTTCAAACTGTTCTGAGAATTTTGCAGTATATGTTAAACCATCTAGTGAACAGTTCGACACTAAACTGAATTTAAGGAAAATCTTGAACTGTAAAGACAGTTTGAATAGGTTTGCATTTGTTTTGTCAGTCATTCTATGAGGAGTCTGTTTTTTCTTTATGACAGTTGAAAACAATAACTTGTCTCACTGGTACTTAAACTGAGGTATTACTTTCTGTGATACACACTAGTAACAGAAACCATTGATCGAAACAATTTGTCCGCCCTAAGAGAAACAAATTGCAGACAGTCTGAAATCTTATTTACAGTATATATCTGAATTAGAAAAAGGGTGTAATCTACATTTTTATTAGCGAATCTTTGATGTTCACTAATGTGCAGAACGCACATGTGATTAAATTATGACTGGTCCGTGTTTACCTACTTATAGGGTGTAACACAATAGCATGGATGCTTTGAGCTTTGGGTGTACAGTCATTGAATTTCGTTTCTCAGCCATTGAACTCTCTTATCCGTGCACCGATGTTTTCCTATGACACTTCACGTCCTTGGCGAGGATAGGTGTCTGGTAAGTAAGAGTCAAGCGATGTTGGAGTCAGTATTCTAGAGTCTAGACCTTGACGTTCCATTCACGATAGTAGTTTCTCTCAGTTGAACCTCTAGTGTATATGCTAATCAACTTGGTAAGCTGTTTTTATCTGTACCCATGTCATTCCTGGCTGTCTACCTACAGGTAGGTAGCCACAAGTTTGTTTTTTTTCAAATATTATCTCTGTTTTAGTGTATTTGTTTTGAACTCTTAGAAATACCACTTTGTTGTGTTCTTCTCTATAGTATTCATGTGTCATTAAACCTCTGTACACAAACTTTATGAGATTTGGAGCACATAATGTGGTAAGCTAGTCAGCAGTCACATCATGCTTACAATGGACCAGTAGTGTCTAATCCAATAAATAAATAAAATTTAGCCTGAGCGAACCGCATCAGGAATTTTTGTAGCAGTCTCCCATATGTTTAGCCAGCCAGTTATAACAGAGTAGTAGGTGCTTTTTCTAAAATTACTAGATTGATGGATCTTATCTAGCAAATTAGCATGTACATGGATGAAATTGATGTATATGACATGCAAGTATCTTTTGGATGCTCGCCAATATGCAGAACCCACATGTGACTAAAATATGACTGATCCCTGTTATAAGATGTATCACAATAGCAGTTTTACTTGTTAGAATTTTCTCAACAGCTGCTTTGACCTTAGATCTCCAGTCATCAAGTCTCTTTTCTCAGCTATTGAACTCTCTTCACTGGTATGTAAGAGTTTAAGTGAAGCTGTAGGCAAAGGTTGGCGCGCCCGCATCATCGAGCAATATTTGAAATGACCTCAAAAATATTTCTATACGTTCCTGTCTGGGGCTTCCTTAGCAGTACTTTTTTCACAATATGGTTGCTGAAAAAATGTCTTAGAAGCTGAGTATTTAAGTTACATCCACACCAGAGCAAGTCAATGATTTTTAGTTACATACTTCACAGCAGTATCTTGCTCGATCGAGAGAGAATTGGTGCACCATAGGTATCCAGTGGTCTCGCCGAACATTCACATTTCTGTTCGTTGCCATTAGTAGAACAATATCAACCTTTGAGATAATTTTGGCCTAGAAGGTAATGTACACACCCGGTATCGCTCACCTATTTCTTAATAATGACTACATTTTATTTTTTCCTTTCCGGTGGGCCCATAATACCAGCTACCTACCTAATTCATTTACTTGCACGGTTGCACCTTCTTCTTCATTTTCCAACATTACTCTTTTCATTTTTCCACACACCAAATACTGTAAACCCCATTTTCCATCGGCACTACATTCTCAAACCCTAACATTAGAAGGGTTTTGATGGAGTATTTCAAGTTTCTACCTGAAGAGATAACATTAGACGTTTTAAGTCGAGTATTACCGATTGAATCAGCTTTAGAGTGCAAATTAGTATGCACAAATTGGAGGTATCTTGTTTCTCATCATCCATTATTCTCGAAAATGCACTTACATCATCAGCGTAACTATCCTGCTTCTGATTCAGGTAAGTTGGGTTTTATTGCTATAACTAAGAATGAAAAAAATTACTATTTGGAATATAACGAGAAGCATGATCAGTCAACAACACCCATTGAAAGAATTACAAGATTCAATTTCACCCTTCCGTTTAGAAATTGTTGGATTGTTGGTTCTTATAATGGTTTAATCTGTCTTGCTGAATACAACATAGAAATTGTTTGTATTTGTAACCCCATCACCAAACAATATGTTGTGCTTCCACAAATCAAGATGGATTCTGATATGTATTGCTCGTTAGGGTTTGGTTACATTTCTTCAACCAATGAGTATAAAGTTGTGAGAATACATTATCGGACGACCGAGTTTGTACAAGTCCACATATACACTCTAGGAAGTGGGAAAGGATGGAGAAACATTGGAAAGTTTGCTCCTGATTTCAGCCTGTGTGAATGGGGACGAGGCATTTTTGCCAATGAAGCACTTTATTGGCTGGATGATCTTTTAGATCTGATCACTATTTTCGATTTGGCTGAGGAAAAGTTTCGTGAACATATTTCAGCACCTCCTTACCCAGCAGAAGAAACTCATCCGGAGTGTAATAATATAGGAGTGTTGAATGGGTTTTTGTGTTTTAATGTATTGCTTGGTGAAGGAACTGATTGTTGTCAGATATGGCTATTAAAAAGGAAGAATGATGAGAAACACCAATCAATGGTTTGGAGTAGAGAGTTTAGGATTGACGAAAGCGCATTATTGGCCTTTACGGAGACTAACGGTGTTTTAACTTACATGGGTAACTTTTTCAGCATTTACGACAAAAAAACTTCAACCTCTAAAAATCTTGTGGATTTTAAGGAACCGATTGCTGAAGTACTTCCTCACAGGAACACTTTAGTCTCTTTGAAAGAATTAGGAGAAGAAGATACAAAGATAATGGAGTCCATTCAAATTGAGGAGACGGAAAACCATGATCAGCCTTCAGTTATTGGTGGATGAGATCCCTGCATACCTACTTGTCAACTGGTCAGGTAATCTTCCTTTCACTTTTCTTTTGAAATGAGAAAACAAGTAGCATTTGTGTGAACCTAGATGTTGTTGACATCAATTTAGTGATATATGTAAGACTACTGTTATTCTATATATCTTTGCATCTTCTATGCAACTGTATGGGGGTGTTATTTACTTTCCTATTTTAAGCTTTTATATTGCTTAAGTGTGCACTTTGTTAGCCACTTGATCTTATCTCAATGGGAGAATAATGATGCGTACTATAGTAATTTATTTCGTTTATGCGTGGGAGTTGAATAAGTAAATTCACTAATTCAGGCATAATTGTTGAAATTGATGGCCAATACTGCAGCAAAACATGTTATGTTACTGTCGTACTCTTTCAGAAAACGTAGTTAGAACAGTAAACTGCGCTAAAGTTTGTCTTCATTCATCCATAAAATTTTACAAGAACAATAGAATCAACCAGCTAGGCAGTGCACTGTGAGGAGTAAAGGTTCCTTGCAGATTACTAGCGGGACATAAAACAACGATTTCATTTGCAGGCTATTAGCAAAGGTACCTCACACACTTCATGCCTACTTCCACAGTTGTATGAAATTTCCTTTTGCTTAACTTTGATCCAGTTAGATCCCAAGTTGCATTATTATGATTTATGTGAAAAATTGTTTGACGACTAAAAAGATCTTAAAATGGGTTCCTGTTATCACTGATGGCCAGCTACTGCAGCCATTACAATCACAGCTTAAAAGACCTGGATATCAAGGTATATCTTGATATTGCTTGCATAATAGTGCAAGGATTCTGTGAATAATATTGACATTAATCTCTTTGAGTAGCTATTATTAATGTTTTTGTTGTATTGGGAAGAAGACAGGTATTAGAATTTAATCACCTTCCAAACCCAAACACTGCTCGAATCCAACCAAATATATTCTCCACCAGTGGCATTCTCGTATCTACACAACAAAATAAATATGATAAATCAATACCGACCTCAAAAGTAAAATCAAGATAAACACACTGCACCAACTACTTTAACACGCACAACTTATAATTTTGATATTACGAGACCTCATACCAGTAGCTGTCACATGAAGCTAGCACACAGGCCCTCTTATTCCCGGTACAAACAAAACTTAGATCATTAAAGACATTGAACTATGGTTCTTTGAGTTGGAATTGAGACTTTGAAAACTAATAATTAAGCAGATAGGAATTCATCCATCCAGGTTCAGTGCTTTGAATTCATGTTTCCTCACCATGACAGTAATATGCTACATAGGCTAGTTGTTGATGGTGTGTTACTGGTTTCTACCAGGTATGTTTCTCAATGTCTGTTTAGTTGTAATCCTACTTACATGGCTCATGTATGGTGAACTTACTAATTGCTTTTAGCAGTCGTGAATACGATAACCTATAAACCTTGTACTCAATGGTAAAAGCAAAAAAATGCACTGATACTGCAATTGCAAGAAAACAACCACTGAATTAAAGCGAACAAAAAAAAAAAAAAAAAAAAAGAAGAAGAAGAAGAAGAAGATGGAAAACCAAAGACTACGAACCAGCATTCCAAGAGGGTGGTGGAATTGATGTCGGCCTCGGCATCAACACAAAAGGTAAAATCCCCCACTGGTAGTTCCCGGTATAGGGTGAGAGCGGCATCACTTGTGAAGTTCTAGTTAAGATGTTGTATGCCAACATGCATTTGTCGCTTTTCAGGAAAACAACATTTCGATCCATTGGATTTAAAGCTACAAGTTTCATAAGCCTCACTGCAGCTTCTTTATTCTTACGATTTGCTATAATATCTGATAATTCAATTATGTTGGTCAAATTCCAGACCCATTGCTCTCTAGTGTAATTGTAGTCGAGCACCCAAATACTTAAAATCCCACGTATCCGTTCAACTTCAAGGTAAAACACCAACCCTTCTGACCCGGTAATACAAGATATACTCTTTCCATACCCTAGTTCTAGTAGTAAATTGTCATCGTCCTTCTCTTTTGGCAAGCTGATCAGCGTACAATAACCTCCAAGGTTGCTGTAACTGGGATTATATTTATAAGCTACAATTGTACTTGAATATATGAATAAGTAAAAAACTCCATTGATATAGTTTACTACCTTTTCTACATCTAGTTCGACATCCAAAGAGTTCAACTGTGGAGCATCATACGTAACCCACTTACCAGTCTCGGAAGAGAATATCTCGAAATGGAATTTTCTACTAATGTCACCTACAATGCTAGTAGACCCTCCATATTTCATAAGAAGCACCGTGTAACGTGAGATAGCTTGTTGAGAACATTCACATACGAAACTTTGACATAGTATCCTTTTTCCATCTTCGAAGGGTCGAGACTCGAGGGAGTGACACCCATTCTTTTGTAAGTGGATTACAGACATAAAACCTTTTGAGATAATCGTCTATCGTTGTAAAGAGATCTAAACCATTGCTTGAAGCTAAAAGACATAGTTTATTTTGGACCAAGCGTGGAAGGCATTCCAGGGAAACCTCATCTTGAGAAAAGCAAGTACCGAAAGCATATGTAATGAGAGATAGTTTAATAGTATTATGATTATGTTGATTATGCCTATCATAAGGAACTATCGGACGGATTTCATAAAAGAAAGTGCATATGTTTAACTTTTTATTCAAGAAATCACGAGATTAGGGAATACCATCTTTTTGAGATGCACTTGAACTTGAAAACTGATTTCAGAGGAAGCACTAAAGGATCTCGAACAAGACATCATCTGGAAGACTTGATATATTCGTCCGCAAAGAACGAGAAGAATCCACCGTTCTTTTCCTGTCTTGTCTTTCCATTGCTTTGAGTTAAGGATTCAACTTATCAATCAAAGGATTTAACTTATCAATCGAAGTTAAATGATACTTCTTCCCCGAAATAAAATAAAATAAAATAAAACCCTAACTCTACTTTGTTTTCATTTTTTTCCTCAAAATAAAACCAAACAAAAACTCTTTCTTTTTCTAAACAGAACTAGTTATAAAAACTCAAGATGACCAAACCTGTGGTACAAAAACCCTTTTCAAATGTTGGGATCCATTAAAATCCCATTTTAAACAAACCTGATACAAAAACCCCAAAATTTTAAAATTTGATACAAAACCCCCAAATTTCAAAATTGCTTTCATCAAATCAAATTTTTTGGGGTTTTTGTGTTAGTTTGTTTTTTTGGGGGTTGGGTTTTTTGTGAATGGATAGTGACACCTTTGGGATTATAACTCGCGGACCATTTTCTAAAATAAAAAACAAGAGCGGTCCAAAGTTGTTCACGGAAAAATAGTAGTTAGTGGTTCTTATGATGCTCAAAGCTGACGTACCCCAGGAATATCATACGACCAGAATTAATATTTTTTCCTTTTCCAAGGGTACCTATTTTTTGGTCACAGCTGTGGCTGCAATGGAGTACACAAAACACCCCGACAGTTAGTTTCTTTGAAGCTGAATAGAAAAGTGAAAACTTCGTGAGAATGTTTTTTTACCTTCTCTTATATAATATTAGGTTAAGCTAAATTGATTGTTAACTATCCAATTACTTCAGTCACTTAACGAATAGTAGCTGCACTAAAGATTGTCTTCATCCCTTTATAAAAATATTACAAAAGAGTCAAGTATCTAGAGTTCCCTGTGGTAAGTACGATACCTTGCAGTTTACTACCAGGTTTTAAAACAATGACTGTGTTTGCAAGCTAACTCATTAGCCACCACTAGCTCGGTTGCATTTGCAATTTCTTACAAAATAAATAAATAAATAGTAGATTAATAGATTTTATCTAGCAAATTAACATATACGCGGATGGATATGGTATACATGATATTTTCTTTCGAGTCTGAATTAGGTGGTTTCAATTGTTGGTGGTGTTTCAAACCTCTTTAATGCAAACGCTTTTGCAATTTTAGTCTTTGGGGATATGGATTATCATTCCCCCACACCCCCACCATCCTACAACCTATGATCCTTCCATGTCCACTACAGCAAGACGCCAAGACCCCTTGTCTATCATGATGAAGTTTCTTTGTGGACAAAACCACCTATATGCAAAAATAATAGATGATAACACCATAAAGCGGAACAAACCCTAAAAAACATGGCTATAATACCCTGCCATTATGATTTAATTTAATTTTCATTGCCGTATAAATACACTGCCATCATGAAATTGGAGACTACTATTATTCTGTCTTTATGTCGTATCCTTCAAGAGAAAGGAATTGGAGACAATCTGTAACCTTACAGTAAGTTAGTAACTGAATCAGAACAAAGGTTTCATCTTCTTCTTTTTGGTGACTCTTGCTAGTTAACATCAGGTTGGTGGGATCTTATGACGCCCCAATTCTAAACCTATTTAGCTAATAAGATTACAACCTAATTGAAGAATCCATTTCAGATTAACAAATTTAAGAATCATAATTACATAAAGTGAACCAAAATCAAACTTAAACCCAACCCTCTTATATTTATAAATGAAACCCTATCATATGATATTAGTATACTAGTATGTTGTTTTATAATACATAAGAATACACAAATATAAAAGGTACACAAACACATTTCGGTAACGCTTTAAACTAAGAAAACGGGTATCTTCATGTGCACCATTTCTTCTGGTAACTGAAACTGAAATGGAAACGAGTGAGCACATCATCCCAAAAGGGTGCTCAATGAAAAACATGTAAATCTCAAGTAATCACTAACATGCTTCACAGTTCTAGAGGGTAACATTAATTTAAAGAGCAGTAATGAACTAATACAGACAACGATTCATGCAACATGAAGCAAGTGTCATCCTAACCTCGCCAAACTCATTGGAGAAGACGACGCCAGAACAACCCCAATCAGTAATAATAACATCATCCACACAGAGTGCCCATACAAACCATGATTCAGAATATCACCATCAAGATAAGAAAGTTAAACAAACAAATATAATATGCACACGAGTGATTTTCCCAATTTAATATAATAAATAATATTAAAACGGGGGAATGCCGTCATACTAAATAATATTCAACTGGGGGAATGCCAGCCTACTAAATAAGGTAATAATATCCAACCGGGGGATGCCGGCCTACTAAATAAATTTAATATAAAATAATAATAGTCAATCGGGGAATGCCGACCTACTAAATAATAAACAACTGGGGGATGCCAGCTTATTAAAATAATATATAACCAGGGGATGCTGGCCTACAAGGATGCTGTAACTGGGATTATAAGCTACAATTGTACTTGAATTTATGAAGGAAGTAAAAAACTCCATTGATATAGTTTACTACCTTTTCTACATCTAGTTCGACATCCAAAGTGAGTGTTCAACTGTGTGGAGCATCATACGTAACCCACTTACCAGTCTCGGAAGAGAATATTTCGAAATGGAATTTTCTACTAATGTCACCCACAGTGCTAGTAGACCCTCCACATTTCATAAGAAGCACCGTGTACCGTGAGGTAGCTTGTTGAGAAGATTCACATACGAAACTTTGACATAATATCCTTTTTCCATCTTCGAAGGGTCGAGGGAGTGACACCCATTCTTTTGTAAGTGGATTACAGACATAAAACCTTTTGAGATAATCGTCTATCGTTGTAAAGAGAACTAAACCATTGCTTGAAGCTAAAAGACATAGTTTATTTTGGACCAAGCGTGGAAGGAATTCCAGGGTAAGGGTCCATATAATGCTGTAGCTACTGCCTTCTTAATTCCTCCATTTTCCCCATATTATAATCTTGTACTTGGCCATATGGACCCTTACCCATCTGCATTCTATGTCACTCACACAATTGAAAGGAATGTACTTAATCAATGTCCTTTTGGTGATGCAAATGTAATTCAATAATATGTATCAACAAATTTTGTACATAATGGAATGCTAAACCTTGACACTCCATGATGCCGATGCCAATGCCAATAGCCCTAATTGAAGTTATCTTTTTTTTTTTTTTGATTGGTAAATAAAACAAAAGTTCGATTTAGGGGAGAAGAGTAAGTTCAATTATGGGGAGAAGAGTATGGCGTGCAGAACTCCTAATCACTCGGTTACAGTCACTATTTTAGATTTACAATGATTTCAAGATAAACTTACGTCCAACAATCCAACAATGGAGGAATACAAGAGAAATACAAGATGAATACTAAGTTCTAAAGATACTTTCTTGGTTCTTTAGGTGATTTTATTAGTTCTCCTCTCTTTACCGATCTCTCCCTCTTTCTATCATTTTTGAACCCTTATATAGGCCAATATGGCTAGTAGAAGACAATTGAGGATCACATGAAAGATCTGTGTTAGCTGATCTTATTACAGTTTGTCTTATTCGCCAGGATTTGGGAAGACGTCGCTGTCCTTCGCGCTACTTGCCATTTCTTTCGCACAGCTCCTTTTGAACCGATCTTCACTCTGTCTATATCGCATGACAATTTCTTTGTTCCCTTCTGTTATTGTCGCGTTTATATTCTTCGCCTTGATCTCTGATTATCGTAGTAGCTTCGTGTTTAGGGTTGTCTTTATCTCAGGCGAAGTTAAGTTATGTCTTGTGCGATATTTCTCCCCTACATTTTGCCTCTTCTCGCATTGTTCTTCTGTAAGAGGAATAATGCGAGAATCCAAACTTCGCGTTGTGACTTTTTTCCTTCCTTTTCCCGACATCTTTACAGTTTTTCCGTATGGTTATTTCCACGTGCAGTAACTTCACCTTTTCTCGATTGACACATCAAGATTCCAATTTCCGACCGATTACTGCTTCAGCCTGTTCGCCCATTTCAATAAATACTTTCGAAGAGAGAGATTCATCTTCTTCATCTTATTTCTTCTTCTTTGTTTTAACAGAGTCTTTTCTCATAAAATTCTTCTGTTTGGAAGATTCATCACCATGTCAGGTCAATCTGCAATCCCTCCTTCTAACGAATTATCTCCCCCGTAAGTATCTGTATTTTTCTTGAGTTTTTAAGGATCTGACTACGTTGTTCGGGTTTTACTTATTTCTGTTGTTTTCGCTACAATTAGTGTTCTTGGTATTTTGTTTACTTTCAGTATTCCCATACTTTAATCTATTGCCTCAGGCGAAATTTATCCAAGCCTTCGGTGAATCCTGCTGGTGAACGGAAGAGGGTGACAAAAAGGGTTCTTTAAAACGGAAACTTTCTCTGAGCAAAGAGGGCTCGCCTCAAAATAAGAGAGATTCACGCAGCAGGGCTCTCGTGCGCGTGGTGAGTCCCCTGACGCTGATGCCACCGGCTACTGTCGCACAACCAAAGGGTGAAATGACTGCCATCCTTTCCCCCAAACCCCTATCTACACTTTCTCCTGATCGTGCTCATGAAGGCGCTACTGCGACAATGACTTTTTCTTCCTATGATGCTGCGGTTACGAAGGATGAGCATGCGTACGATGCTGTAATGGCCAATGCTGCCGCTGAAGCGTCGCAGTGGTCTGGGTTAATCTCCATCGCTCTTGGTATGTCGCCTCCCAAGACTGACTATGAGTCGTCCCAAATGTCCAAGCGCGATAAACTTATCGCCATTGAGTCAGAGGTAAGTTTTTCTAGAATTTGTTTCTACTATTTTCTCCGTTGATCATGGTTCTGAAGGTTTTGTGTTTGCTAGAATTTCTCCGTCGTCTAGTTCAAACTGATGAACTCTGCAAGTCTGAACAAATCATTGATGACTTGAGAAAGAAGGTGTCCGATCTGTCCGCTGGAGCGAATGATGTTGCCAAGCTTCGTGCGAAAAATTAAGAGCTTAAAGGTGAGATTTGTGAAATTTGGTGTCTTTCGTGCATGTTTTGCTTTTGTGTCCCCCTTCTTGATTTTAGGTCTTTTGTACTTAAGCTTTAAACCGAAAACGTACGTCCGAACGATATGAATTCGCATTCTCCGCAAAAGATGCTAAAGATGAGTGTGTCACATTAAGGACTCAGATTTCTCAATTGGAGAATGGTCGTTTGCGCTTACGCGAGAAAGTTGTGGGGCTTCAGATTGATAATTCTGGTTGGCGTGCTCGGTCAGATCAACATTGCTCCATATCTGGTCAATTCGCTAGAGGTCTTAAAGTGTCCAATATGGTGAATCGTTCTCTTTTGGACGAGAATCGAACCTTGTCTGATGATAACCGCGGTTTGAAGGATAATAAGCTTTCTTTTGATGGTGTGTATTATAGATTGCAACGAGATCGTAGTTTGTTAGAGAGTTTTCTTCGATCGCAGAAGAGTGTATCCGATGATTTAGCGTCGAAGTTGGTAAATTTATCGGGAGAGAGAGATGAAGCTTGTCGATGTAGAAATAAGGCATTAGATGATTTAGAGAGAGATGATTTAAGCCGTGCCATTCTGACTTGTTTTTCTTTCTGATTTGGCAGAATCGTTCAAGCAAGAAATCGCCTCGCTGAAGCAAAAGTTGGAAGAGTCCATCAAGGCGCGGGATTATGCTTCTCAATAATTCTCTATAGTTTCTCGCATGGTGTCTGATCTTACGCAGGAACGAGATAACTTGCGGAGGTCAAATGAGGAATTGGATCAGGAACATCAATCTTTCGTGGATGAGGCTTGCAGGAAGTATTCAAAGGCGACTCAGCGTCGTGTGAACGAAGAGATCCATATCGCGGTTAATTGGGTTTGCGATAAGCATGGACTTCCTCACGATAGTTATCCTCAAGTTCCTGTGAGCAATGATGAAGAGGATGAGGATATGAGTACGAACATCTCCGAGGGCGAGCATGCTGATGATGAGGTGACTTGTCTTGTCAATGATGTTGAGGAAGGGGGGAACCATTCTCAAGCCAAGGATGGCGGTGCTGTAAGCGAGCAAGTTACCGTCCAGTCTGTGCCAGAAGTTGCTGATTCTCCTTCGGCCACTCCTAATGTTGCTGATTCCTAGATCTCGTTCTTTTGTTTTTCCTTCTCTTTCTCTTTGTTTGTGAACATATTTTTATTATTTGAATGGTTATTTGGGTGCTCCAAAGCTTGAGGGGCGTAGCTCAATCTTTTGAATATTCTTTATTTCCCTGTTCTTTAATATCTAGACAAGTAATTCTGATTCTATCGTTGTTAGGTACTTAAAGTTTGAAATTTGCCTCATCATGTTTCTAGGCATCTAACTGAGGAGGTGGAAAGCATGTGAATTTTAGTATTCCCATACTTGCCTCTTCTTTCCACCTACAAAGGAAAACTAGTGTTCTATCATGTTATACGAATATGGTTTGCGCAGTCGAATTTACGACAATGCTTGGGGAGAATATTTGTTTATAACCTTGCGAACGTTGAATTTAGGCGACTACTAGGGTAATGCGAGTAGTAAGTTAAGGTGATAAATAAATTTATATCTGTTTCTTATCATGATATTCATGTATACGAGGTTATGCCACATTTTAGGGTCTGATGTGTGCGCGAAGCAAATCCTTATTATAATGTTATGGTTTGATATAGTGTGTGTCGCATGGTATCTGGATGACGTTCTTGTTTAAATATTTCTTAGCATGTTATAGTGATCAGAATATCTTAACTCATAAGTTAGATAATACTTAGCTCGAGAAGGGTTTGTTTCATCCGTTCCTCGGCGTGAATCTGCCATTGCCTCAGTTTCTTTCGCGTTCCTTTATTAATCGCATAATATTTATAGGTCTTAGTTGCCTCCTAAGTAAGGTCGTATTTCCTTTTCCCACATAGAGAACTTAAAGGACTTATGGTCGCCTTGGGTAGGGTCTTCCACCTATTGGGCGACGAAATCTCAGTTCCATGTGCTCTTGCGAGTCATTGTCCATCGATCTCGCCTTAACTTTGTTAGTATTTTTACCTCCTCAGGTTGTATTTGCGACAATATACCAGGCCTTAGATGCTCCCGTGAGTAAGAAGCCCCGACACATTGCCGTCTTTGACACAATTTAGCTCCCTAATGGAGGGTGCCGTCCATTAATATTCCCCCTGAATTTCCCTTTCAAGGAGGTCACCCCTAACCATTTCAGTTGGGCTCCTCCCATCCAGTTATTCAACAACCAGTGTTGTCGTGACCTCATACCCTTCTCCTATGAGGCTTGTTGAAAAGGCGGGTGATAGACACATTTATGTGTCTAATATATATCAATTGTATATATTGTTAGTGCTCGATTTTGTACTTATTTGGTTATTTTATGTATTTGTAGGCGTTTTTGGAAAAATAAGCTTTTGCGGCGAAATTCGCTCAAAATGTGGCATTTGAACCTCCGTAGATAACGTACCAGAAGCACCCCTGAAGTATGTTGGAGACACCCCAGAGGCACCCAAGAAATACCCCGGAGGAACCCCGAAAAAGTGTTGAAAACTTCCCAGAAAAATTACTAAAGGCACCCAAGGGACGAGTGTTATGCGGACTCCAGCAGTTTGGATAAGGGGTAACCTTTCCCCTTCACGTTCAAATTCTTAATTTGGGCGGGAAAATAAAAACATTCCTGGCAGTTTTGGTGATAGTGATTTGGAGGAGTTTGAGGTCGACTAAACCTCTGATTTTCATAGGATAGACTCCTTCTGGGTCTAGGAATCTAATATGGGTGTTGAAATCGACTAAACTGGGCTCAATCGACGGATTTTTATCACAACAGCAAAATATAGAAATTCACGTGTGTGACCTGTTTTAGGAAATTTTAGAGAGATTAAAGTGATATAAACCTTCCCAAAGATCTGTATCTATCTAAGGAAGAGTTTAGAATCAGAAGGAAAGCTCAGAAACGCGTAGAAATTCTAAAACAACAAAATTGCGACAACTTTTCCGTAAAGAGAAAGGAAGAGATTTTGGAAGATTTTGGAGAGATGTAATTTGTCTTTTTGATATAAATAGATTGGTTGGGTCATATAGAAGGAGTGTCGAGAGTTTGGGCAGTTAATAGGGGGTAGAACAGAGCCATAGAAGAAACTGCAGAGAAGTCTCTCTGCTGGTGAAGGAAAGAAGAAGCTGAAGAACATAAGACGCACAGAACAGTCGCAAATAAGTATCGTTCTTCAACAGCAGACCACAGTTATCGTTTATAAACAACACCTGATTGTAACGGTGATTTCTGTAACGACCATTAGGTGTTGCAGATTCCCTGTATTATTATTCCTCTTCAATAAAAACACCTTTTGAGCCATGTTTCTATCTTATGAGTGTGTTTTGAGCATGATGAGATAAACCCTAATGCTGGGATGATGGAGGAGGCCGAACTTCATACATGGGTAAATTTATTTTTATTCTTTTTATGACTTTTAAACTAATATTAATTGAAATATGATTTTGATTAATTAGTTATTATTTTATTAGATGGGTCATGCTTGCTTAGATGTTTGATGTCCCATGCTTACGACTTATAACTAATGTTTTGAGAATCTACCATGGAAAAATAAGAGTCCATGTTTAAATTTCTTGAGCTAAACCTGTCAAAGAATAACTAATTGAACCTTATGTTATGAAGATTGGCCAAATCCTTAGTTCTAGTACCTCTCACCATTGTTTATATTCTTTGTATATAATTATTTAGTATTTTAAAAACTTTAATCTCTACAAGTCCGAGAGTTTGAACCTCATATTTACAACAACTTTAAAATCACATCAGCGAGGGTATCCCTAGTCAAACTTCAATATACTTTCAAGAGAATCAACTAGACAGTCAGACTTAATCTAGAGAAAAGTATATCAAAGAGTTTTATATCTCTATCTCTCAATTCAATCCGCAATCAGCAAAATGGAATTTGCAAGCCCGGTTGAATATAAGAGAAATAACTTGAACGGTACCAAAGACCAATGTTCAAGGATCAATCAATTTCAATCAACAACCAAAGGTTGGATTTACCAATTGATCGATGCAACGCACAACCTGTGACATTTTAATTATATAGCAAAATATAATGCAGAAAAGAAATAACACAGACACCATAAGTTTTGTTAACGAGGAAACCGCAAATGCAGAAAAACCCCAGTACCTAGTCCAGCTTTGAACACCACACTGTATTAAGCTGCTACAGACACTAGCCTACTACCAATGAACTTCGGACTAGAATGTAGTTGAACCCTAATCAATCTCACACTGATTCAAGGTGCAGTTGTGCTCCTTACGTCTCTGATCCCAGCAGGATACTACGCACTTGATTCCCTTAGATGATCTCACCCACAACCAAGAATTGCTACGACCCAAAGTCGAAGACTTGATAAAAAAATCTATCTCACACAGAAAAGTCTATTGGAATAGATAAATCTATCTCCCACAGAAATACCTACGAGTTTTATTCCGTCTTTTGATAAATCAAGGTGCACAGGAACCAATTGATAAACCGAACTTATATATCCGAAGAACAGCCTAGTATTATCAATCACCTCACAATAATCTTAATCGTATGGTAGTGAAACAATATATTGTGGAATCACAAACGATGAGACGAAGATGTTTGTGACTACTTTTTATCTTGCCAATCGGAGAATCAATCTCGATCAAATCTTAGAGAAGATAATACTCAATACGATAAAACAGGGCAAGATCAGAACACGCAACTACATAGAAAATAATTGGGTCTTGCTTCACAATCCCAATGAAGTCTTTAAGTCGTTAACCTATAGGGTTACGTGAAAAACCTAAGGTTAAAGGAGAATCGACTCTAGCTTATGCAACTAGTATCACACAGGAGGTGTGGGGATTAGGTTTCCCATTTGCTAGAGTTCCCCTTTATATAGTTTTCAAATCAGGGTTTGCAATCTAAGTTACCTTGGTAACAAAGCATTCAATATTCACTGTTAGATGAAAACCTGATTAGATTCAAGCTAATGTCTTTCAACTGTTCGATCGAACTTAGATTATTATACACAAATGAAATGTACCTTCATTTAGGTTTAAGTAATCGTACCTAAACGCAGTGGCAGATCCAGGATCTTATGTTGGTAGAGGCACTTCGTAAAAAAAAATTAATTTTGTTAAGAACCTCTGAGTTACGGTCTGCGAGTTATAACCCCAAAGGTGTCACTATCCATCCACAAAAAACCCATCAAAACAAAAGTAACACACAAACCCCATCAAAACAAAAGTAACACAAAAACCCCAAAGAATTCGATGAAACCAATTTTGGTTTCATCATAAAATTTGATGAAACACCATAGAATTTGATGAAACCAAAATTGGTTTCATCATAAAATTTGATGAAACCAATTTTGAAATTTGGGGTTCTTGTATCAATTTTTAAAATTTTGGGGTTTTTGTATCAATTTTGTTTAAGATGGAGTTTTAATGGATCCCAACATTTGAATGAGGTTTTTTTACCACAAGTTTGGTCACCTTGGGTTTTTATGACTAGTTCTTTCTGCATTAATACATATTTCATACTTGTCCCCTGCAAATTTTCGTACTTTCGAATCATTGTATGATAACTTCATTGTTTATATCATCAAAGACATCTTTCTCAATGGAACAAAACGAAATATTATTCATCCAGTCATCTTCTATCCGGTTGCATAACCAAGTCCTATAAATTTCCATGCTAGAAAGTACTCCTACAAAATGGCTACGGGTTTGTCCCTGTGAAGAATTATGTATCTAGCATGTAAGGAAATGCGATTTGGATTTACTAATCAAAAGTAACAGAACATTGAACTAAAAAAAAATTATTTTATATTTATTAATCAATTTCTTTTATGGATTATATATAGAAAAGTCTTCCACTTACGGTATGAAATGTGTTTGGGATAGGAGACCGTGGTTATTATTCATCTTGATAATTGTTTCTTGAATTGATTTGTGTTGCCAGTGTCTCTCTAATTCCCATTGAATAACTTGGTGTGGATGATGTCTCACCTTCGATGTTCATCTGTTCGCATATACATTCAAACTTTTCTTAAGAAATTTTGTAAAAAAAAGAAAGAAACGATATTGCACAACTTAACTTTGTAGTTAGGTTAAGCTTTTTTTTTTTTTTAATAGTAGAGGCCTAATGAATTGGTTTAAGCTGATGTCCCATAGCTAAAGAAATTTTTAATTTTTTCCTATTTCGTAGCAGAAGATATTATAGGCATTAATTACTAATTATTTTGTTACCTATATAAGGAAAAAGAATAAACTTAATTTGAAGGTTTGAACGGTAGAAAATGTAAACAGATCGACTAGAATAAAAAACCGGTTATTTTCTAGCCTTTTATTTAGGAAATTTAGTGCGAAATATTAGTAGGATGGATATTTTTTTGGAAAATACAGCATGGGCACGTGCCTAAGTGTTCCCGCATGTAGATACGCCCCTGCCTAAACGTGTACACCATGTTGGCTCAACGGTAGTTAACCGAGGTTAGCTATATGAACACTCTCATATCAACCTTATTCATCTGAACCACAACTAGTTCAAATGACTCAAATGAAAATAGTACTTAAAGAGTTGTTCAATTGCTATATTCTCGTAGAAGTATACAAGAACACAATTGAAGAAAAATCGGTTTGATTCACTCGAATCAATTCATGAACATTATAGCCACGGTTTGCAAAGAATGCATTCCTAAATATATAAATGTATTAGTTCATGAGCCAACCGATTTTAGAACTTTAGTCACTCAAGTATGCATACGGATACGCATACCTAAGTAGCCGGTCTGGGTTTGGGTTCGCCAGTATGCGAACGGGTACGCATACCTTAGTACACTTACAAAACCCAGCTGAAATTACCGGACCTATACCTTACGCAAGTATACGTACCGGTACGTGTACTTGGTACACGGAATTTCATAACTACAAGTACGCATACGGGTATGCATACTCTAGTTCCGGTCATGGATTACATAGATGCAAGAATGCATACTATGTTCATAATCCAATAGTTCTAAACTCTATTTCAATTATTGAAACTTTCTTAGAGGATGACAATAGCCGTTTTCACACACTATTAGCATCAAAGAAATTTTCAGTTATTGAAATAATCATAACGAAACATTCCAAGTCTACACCAAATGATTGTATCACACAAACCATGTAAGATGTTACTCAGCAATTTTAACATGATCATCTTTTGACTTTCGTCAAGAATATAAGATGAACTTGGTTGAAGCGAAAGCTTACTCGAAATATGTAAGCGAGTTCAACTCAGCTCCAAATCTCAAATGTGTATAATCGACAACTATATAGTAATACGACTTCTGTCTCAATATAGGAGATAGAGTAGAAATAGACTTTCCAAGTGATAGATGAGTTTTAGTTTCCACATACCTTTTGTTGATGAAGTTCCACAAGCTCCCTTTAGTAGTACTTCGTCTTCAATTGATGAACGCCGTGAAGTATAATGCTCAACTACACAATCTATCCTAGTCTGAGACATCACTATAAGTAGACAAGAAATCAAGAATTATAGTTTTGATTACTAACATTGACAAACAAGCTTGAGATAGCAACGCTTGAGAGTTCGACCGAGCAGTGCTCTAACACTTGTGGTACGAAAACACACCCTAAGTGGGGTTTCTTTGGACCGAGTGCAGAACCAAGCCAAGCCTTCTTCTAACTCCACTGGCCATGTTTCTACACCCCATACCGGAGAACTTTTCGCTGAGTGGTTCATTCTCAGTGGCCCATCCTCCAGCGGATAGGCTGACTTATTGCGCCCCAATATAAGTGACTTCTCCAGGATTTTCCCAATATGACGCGCATTAGGGCTTAGGGTCTCCTCTTACGTGATCGTGCAAAAACGTTGTCGCACGATCACGCGAACTAAGTTGACATGCCAAAATTGGGTACCCAGCCTCCCTAGTTAGAGGTTTTAAAATAGTGACTTGCTGCCCCCTATTGAGGTCTTACGAGATGATTGTGTGAACTTTGTTTCACCTTTGGCTTGCTCGCGTATAGAAATAACTTTGCTTCATATTAAAGTTTATTTGGTTGGTACATAGCTTGCTTTCTTCGTTACATCATTTCTTCATTGCACATTTCTTTTAGATAGTAACTTGTGTGTGACGCATCTCTTTGCTTTCACCTTCAATCAGTGCTTCAGCGAGGTCAGATTCAGTTTCTTGTTGATGACCTGCAGTCTCCCTTTTGCTTTTATCGTAAACAGAGTGATCAGTTGTGGTGCAGTTAGAGATTTAACTGCATAGGATCTTCCATCTTGATACCAAGTCTTGCAAACTTTCGCCTTGTTTTCTCTTTAGCCGAATAATGCGTTTCTTCCCGTTTTGAGCAAATCAATTTGTGCGTATGCGTTTATGAGCATATTATGTGACTCTGTAGAGGATATGACCCTCGTATTTTTAAAGTGCTTGTGTTTTATTGTTTCAACTTGCTCCATCAACCCTTTATAAGGTGAACCTCATGACTGACTAGCCCCGCGAAGTACTCTCATCTTGCCATGTTTTGTTACCTTCTGAGTTTTCGCCCCATAATTTTGTTTTTCGTGTTTATCATCCCGCATTCAACCTTATCCTTTCCCTTTATGTTTCGCCCAGTAATTTCGCTTTGATCTTTTTTCTCCTTCGTACGACCTTCCCCTTCTGTCCTTATCATATTGATCATAAGCCTTTCCGCCCGTCTATCGTCTTTCACATTCTGTCTTTGCTTTTCCTTTAGTTTCGCTTTTCCTTCATATTGTTTCACGTCCAGTTCGTTGCATCTCTTCGCACTTGTACCATCCCCCTAGATCTCTCCTATGCCTGATGCATGAGGAATTTGATTCTCCTATGGTAAGTTGACGCGACTCCCATTACTCCATGAATCCAGGGTCTCCCGATGATGGCGTTATAAGGAGACTCCACATTTACCACACAAAATGTGACTGATGTCTCTAGAGTTCCCGCGGGAATGACCATAGTAATATCGCCCTTTGGTATTGATGCAACGCTGTTAAACCCGTAGATTGTATATGTGGAAGGGATTAGGTCTGAGTCGATGTATCCCATGGTCCTGAACGCGTGATTGAAAAAAATATTGACTGAACTCCCCATGTCTACTAGGATCTTGTTTATCGCCCAAGGTTCCTTTTTCTCCTCTTCATCTTCTTCCCATTTAGAGTGTGGTAGCATAGTCATGGTGACTACTAATAGATCAGAATGCATCCCTCCTCCTACGGGTAGGTCGTCTGTTTTGAAGGAAATCGGCTGCTTTTGCCATTCTTCGAGTGAGCAACTTTTTGTTACCAGATATATTTCTTCACCATTGCGATCTCTTTTGTATACTCGGCTTAGGACATTATCATGAAAATCTCTGATATCTTTGGCAGAATGGATAATCGAATTGATTTTCCTTGAGTTCTGTCCAATTTCAATGCGATGTATGACTGCTGGTTGTTGGGGTGGTGGTGCTCTTGGTAGTTCGCATGCCTCCAGAAATCGATTCAATTTCCCCTTCTCAATTAGTTCTAACAAAAATTTCGCACGTTCTTGCAGCAGGCGGTGCTATGGCCGTGAAACGGATGATATGTGCAAAATTCACAAGTTCTTCCTCCTTGTGAGGGTTCTCTCCCAATATTCCCTGGTAGTGGTATTTCTTTAGTTAGCACGACAATCTTTCAGATCTTTTCTATTAGGGTGTTTAACCTAGGAAGTTTCACATCATCGAATGGTGGGTAATATGGCCTTCGTTCGAATCTTTGGTTGTTGTTATACCCTGTTCTTCAATCATTGTTAAATCTCCCCCTGGTTATCATATCTCCTCGCTGGGTAATTATATGCGTGGAGCATATCCCCATGTTCTCTCCGAAAACATTCTTCATCTTTGCTTGATAAAGCCACCTCTTTCGCGGTGTTTTCTTTAGCTGACTTTCCATGTCCGATACTGGGGGTACTTTCGACATTGCCTACTATTCATGGTACGAGTATCGCACTTCCTCCCTTCACGGAGGTGATGGTGGTTAGGTTGGTTTCCATTTTCCTATGATTATCCTCTAATGCGATAAACTCTTCTTGATACTCCCTTAATTCTTGCATATCAATGTCGTGTCTGAGTCGAAATATCTCTAAGTACAAGAGATCAGTCGTGTATAAAGCATTGATGAAGGCGAGGATCAAATGTCGCTCTGATACTTCCCCTACTGATTCGCTACACATGGTCCTCCATCTTGTGGTTAGGCTTCACAGACTCTCTTAATGCGCTTTCTTTAAGTTAAATGCGTTTCAATTCCCTCCTTAGCTCGGTTGCTGGTTATGTAGTTTCCCAAGAATAACCTTTGCAATTGTGCGAATAAAGTCATTGT
Organism: Papaver atlanticum; assembly: GCA_023531105.1. NCBI lineage: Eukaryota > Viridiplantae > Streptophyta > Magnoliopsida > Ranunculales > Papaveraceae > Papaver > Papaver atlanticum. Next base: position 929,414 of record JAJJMB010001778.1, on the reverse strand, counting down.
TCCCTCACACAAATTGTCGAACCATAGCGAAGCCTCCCCTGTCAGGCTAGCAGGAAAATACTTGCATAGCACCGCTCGATGCTGGGCCCGTGGCATTAGTGTGAAGCTATAACCTTTCATATGTTGTACCGCGTTTCCTGTTCCGTCAAATATGCTAGAGAATGTGGGAAAAGCACATTTAGCAGGGATAGGTGCTTGTAGTATTTCTCGTGAAAATGGTGATCGCTCTTCCTCCGCTATAGCCTCTGCTAACTTCATTTTTCCTCCTCTTCTTCTATTATTGTTTTTCATTGCTGCTTTGAGTTCTTCCAGCTGCTGGAGTATAGCTTGATTTGTATCAACTTGCCCCGTCTCCCTTGGCAATGGTTCTATTGCGGCATCCAATCTTATTTGTTCTACCATGTTCCTCTCTACCGTCCTTATGGTTTCTCTTTCCAAAATTGTTTCTCTCCTACACCTTTGGCTTTCGCGTTCTGATCTACTTCCCCTTCTACCATCGTACCTCTGTATTTCTTGCTATGGGCTTTATCTCCTTCCCCGATTTCTTCTCCTTTCTATCCGCTCCTACAACCTTCTTTCTAAGTCGCGCGCATTTTCTCTTTCACGCTCCCTTTCGCGCACTTCTCGTTCATATTTTGCACGGTTATTTTGCAATTCTCTGGCTTCAGTATGGCGTTCTCTTCTTCGCCTTGACGAACTCCTACTTGCCTGAGTTTCTGTTTCTCCAGTATGAGTTCGCGCTTGTATATCTTCATTCAACCGGTTATTTTCTTCTGTTAACAGGGCGTTTTGCCATGCCAAGTTTGCTCGCTTTTTTGCTAGCTCTGCATCCCTTGCTACGCTTCTTTCGAGTCCATGCCTCAATTCTCTTTCTATCCGCTTGTCTTGCGCGAGACATTCCCTCAATTGCTGAATGGTCAGACCGCCTTCATCGCTCGGGTTTTCTCCACTATTTCGTGATGCTGGGTCTTCTTCCTCCATTGTTTCGGTATCAGTAGTACGAACATGACCTTCTTCGTAGATTACTCTCTCCTCATTATCATTCTGTTGTGGTGGGTCTTGAGTGACAGCATCGCTGTTCTGCTGGCCTGTTTCAATGATAGAGCGTAGACTACGGTTACGATTCTGTCGCTCTAAACCTCTTCTTCCTCCCGCAGCTGAAGTTTCAGCTTCATCTCTTTTCCCCCTCCTATTCGAAACTCTGTTACTTCTCCGTGTAGCGATGACGTGTCCTTCTCTCGAAGCGCTTCGCACCAATCTGTAGGTGGATGAGTCTTGGTTTGGTTTTTGGTTACTGATAAAGAGTTTTAAAGGAGAAATCCGACGGAGTGTTGCTCAGTTTCTGAATAGTAGAAGGTTTTCCGACGGAAGTTCCCTAAATGAGACAGTGGTGATGTTTTTTCAAAATTTCATGATAGGCTGGAAGAAATGGAAACAACGTAGTGCAACGATGATGATGATAACAATGATGACTTCAAATACTCGATTATTAGGTTCTCATGATGGACAGAGAATGGTGGTAAACAACAAACAAACTTCGAAAGATGATGTTTTCTAGCTGGTAGCTAGCAGGTGAGGATAAATCCTCCCTGTTTCTAGCGCCAAAATTTAGTTGCAAGAAATCCCACAACTACACCTGTTAGAATGATAATAACACAAAGCTTAAGTTTTGTGTATCAACTCAAACATTAATGATATTATTCATCACTTTGACACTAGAAAAATCTTCACAAACTCTTTGTATTGAACGTATGGAGATCTTACAATGATTTCAAGATAAACTTACGTACATCAATGGAGGAATACAAGAGAAATACAAGATGAATACTAAGTTCTAAAGATACTTTCTTGGTTCTTAATGTGATTTTCTTAGTTCTCCTCTCTTTACCGATCTCTCCCTCTCTCTGTCATTTTTGAACCCTTATATAGGCCAATATGGCTAGTAGAAGATAACTGAAAATCACATGCAAGATCTTTGTTGGCTGATCTCTTTTCAGTTTTTATTATTCACCAGGCTTTGGGAAGACGTCGATGTCTTTCGCGCTACTTGCCATGTCTTTCGCGCAGCTCCTTTTGGACTGATCTTCACTCTGTCTATATTGCATGATAGTTTCTTCGTTCCCTTCTGTTATTGTCGCGTTTATATTCTTCGCCTTGATCTCTGATTATCGTAGTAGCTTCGTGTTTAGGGTTGTATTTATCTCAGGCGAAGTTAAGTTATGTCTTTTGCGATATTTCGCCCCTACAGCTGTAATGCCATATGTAAGTGGAGGCATATCTTTGTCGGTCAAAAAAGCTTTCCATTTTTTTGTTGATTTCCTTTTCCAATTGGTTTCCTAACTTAGTTGATTTCCTTTTCTGAGTGCCTATTACTTCTTTAACAAATATTTAATCTTATATATAGTATAAGAACCTCCGGTTATATATTAGGGAGAGGAGAAAGACATGCGACATTATTATCTGATTAGTTAATTTTATTATATTAATTTAATTAATTAATAATATGATTTCAGGTGAATTTCCTCTGCTGTGATTAAAAGATGAACAAAGATCGCTTTCTAAAGCTTCTGGCCCATCAGTAATAATTTAAACCAATAAGAGCCTTTTGTTTTTTCACATTACCAATCTTGGGTATATTTTCAGCCCCGCTTCTTTCTCTTTTCGCAATATCTTGCGTTTTCCCTCTACTACTACCGCCGATTTACATAAGCCCTAACTCTACACCTCTATTGCTCTCTGATCACCAAATTACCAATGGTAAACCACAACGGTGGAAGGAGACGTACTGCAGATGTCTATCCTAACTCCAAAAGGGTGTGTGATGAATACCGATTACTAACTTCAAAACCTTCATTCACAACCCTAAGTTATCTTTTCTCTCTTTTACTGCTGATTTTGGTTTCCCATGTTCTCATCCTCGATAACAACTTAATTTAAAGATTGAATCCGCTCGCTATTACATCTCTTCTTACTACAGTTTAATTGCAGGTGATTAGAGTTTCTTCTTTATTCCTCTCATCCTCTTCTCATAACCCTAAGGTATTATCTGGGTTTGTTATTCAACTGAAACCAAAATTATTGAAAATCGATGATGTGGTTGTATTTTTCAAATCCCAAATTAATTAATTCTTTTTATTTTGATTTTGGGGTTTTTCTGTTCTATTTTTTTTGTTTCAGCATCTTATTTTTATTTTTATTTTGCAGGTAATAAGCTTTGTTAACAGTACTATGCTTTAGTTTTGAAGGTCATGTTTTTATTAGTTGTTGATTTATTTTTGTTTTGATTTTGTAGGTCACCAGGACATTAACACTTTATGAAGATTTTTCTCCCGATATAAACAATAAAATCCCATTTGGTGAAATTGAACGAAATATAGCTTGGAATCTACGTTTTAGGTTACGGGTTTATGTGGATTTCGCTTAATTTGAATTTTATCATAATTTTGTTTGTTAAAAATCTCTAAAAGATCTGATTGTGTCATCATGGAAGAGATGAAACTTTGTACATATCTCCAACTTATACGAGGTATACGATTTCTTCTTTTTCATTTGGAAACCAAGCAATGTTCAATGTGTCCATGGTACCTGAAAATATGCATGAAAAACTCTTCCATAATCTGTACGAAATATGTACATAGTGTAGCTTAGAAGAACAAATCTCAAATGAAACCAAAAAATAACACAGAATTAGGTTGTATCCGGGAATTTTACAATATTTCAATGTTTTGCAAGGATAAGCTCAATCTCCATGTCTTAGATATGCTTAGTTTATTAATGTACACATTTCTGTTTGATGTGGTTTACCTATACATCTTTGCGTCACACTGTATAATCAGTGGTTGGAGTTCCTAATACAGGTTTAAATTCTCATGTCTTCCACGTGTTTGCCTCTTATCCATCTGTGTTGATCGCATACGGTTCTTACGAGGAAGTTGATAGAATCCATTGCAGGTATCAAACATAGGTTGTGGAGCATCTCTCTTTATCCATGGAACACCGACGTTCAGTGATAGAGTCATTTTTGTTGCCCACTCAATGTAAGTCTTGGCTGTTTTAGCAGAGACAAGCATGCACAGGCTGGAATAAATATATGGGTTTGACTGGGGATAAGATGGAGACTGCCATCAATATTGGTTATGCCTGCAGTTACAGCAGTCGAGACAATGGAGGCAAAATTGCAATTGCAAATGTAAACACCAATTCCTTCTATGTCTACGTTTCGTATCAAACCAAGAAAATTTGCCACTTGACTTTCTAACTTCACTATGTCTATCAGGATATAAACTTTAGTTAATTTAAAACTAAAATATACTATGCAATGAACTTGATTAGCTTTATTTTAAAAGGTGTCAAGGGCAAGCGTACTTTATCAAATAGATGAAGGGAAGGCACTGTTAACTTCTCCAATTGGATGCATTATCATTGATTGGAAGTCGCTTGGGTATGCCCTTGAAGACAATTTGAAGCACAAGTTTCTATTCCTTATAGTTGGCTGTGCATCTGTTATTTGTTGTCGCTCATCACCTAAACAGAAAGCACTTGTGAGTTCATATTATTGGTGCTTTTGTTAAGAAATGTGTTCATTGTTGTGCTGAAAGTTAGATACAAATGACCATCTTCAAGTTTTTGTAGCTATCAATAATATTTAGTGTTTATCTCATTTAGGACCAGGTGAAATGTGTGAAATTTTTGAGGGTACCAGAGATGTTTACAGAAGAGAAATGAGAAGAAAAGGTGAGTTACACATGGTTACCATTTTGTGCAAGGGACAACGTCAAGCAACGGAGGACTTAATTTTTACCAAGGTTACTAATGAAATTGTTGCAGGTTGGTATGCAAATTGGATCTGCTATTTGTGTTATATGAAGCAAGGTGTCAGGTACACTTCCTTTTTTCCATCCCCTCATGCTATTAAATATTTTAGGCAAATAAATATAAGTTTAGTTGCTGTGTTAGCTCAAATAGCAGAGCACCTGGTTTTCACTCATGTAGTTGTGGGTTCAACTCCCGCACATGGCATAATATTATTTGAAATGAAAACTAAAGTAAAGCCCCATACTATTATTATATAGTGCAACATATGTGTACATGAGAAAGCATGCCATGCACATATATGCAACACTATGTATCATGGAATAGTACCTAAAGATTTTTTGTGTCCTTCGATCTTATTTAGTTTTTATTTTGCACTGACTAATTACTTTTTTATTAATAACCAGTACACAATATGCTAAGTATTTTAATGCTCAAGTGTGTTTATATCCTACAAAATGTTGTAACTAACAAAGCCAAAGCCTAAGCTTGATATCTCGGACAAGAAAGGATATTAGAAAACATCAAGGGTAATTTCAATTTGAATGAAATCCACATCTGTTATCCGACAATAGTCGATGTTCAGGTTCTACAAGTTTCTCACTAAGCATTCGAAGTGTAACTACTGCAGCTTTGGTTGGCCAGAATGAAAGTTGAACGTTTGCAGTGAGATTTTATGCTCCTTAAGCTGGTGAAGTACATACTGACGGTGTTTACAGGAAGGAAGTACAACTTATGTGGGTTAGGGATTTTGATATTATATGATTCCCAGTAATCATGTAGCTCATATTTACTACATATCAAAAAGTCCAATAAATTATTTCTCAATATTTATTATACTTCCTCATTTTCTGGAAAAGAGTTTCTAATACTTTTTCAGTGACTTTTCCAATTTGAGTTAATTAATTTTATTATTCCGTGATTTTACTACTTCTCGGATTGTCATTCTTAGTTTTTTATTGTCTATTTTCTCAAATTTTGTATCAAAAAAGTTCATTTTTGTGCAAAACATCTATGCCCGTGCAATGCACGGGTGTAACACCTAGTTATTCTATAGTTTTCGCCAAATTCATACGCCAATATGAGTACTCCTACTGTGGTGATTTAAAAGACAAAGGATACTAGAATTGAGTACTCCTACTGTGGTGATTTAAAAGACAAAGGATACGTTCAAGTATATACTCTCGATAGTAGTGGATGGATAAGTATTGGAGAAATTAATCATTTGTTACGTCGTCATAGCGAGGGTGTACTCTGGAAGGGATCCCTTCATTGGTTGGACGTTAACCAAGGAAAGGTTTTGGCTTTTGATTTGGCAGATGAAACGTTCCGCGGATATCTCCCAAAAACACCATGTATTAACATAAATACTGAAATAACCCATTTCAAGCTGTTGGGAGGGTATTTGAGCATTGTAGGTGTGGATCGACGTATTAGGCGTGTAAACATATGGGCACTTAAATATACACAGCACAAGAATGATGACATTCTTCTCGAAGTGGGAAAATATCAATGGAGTTTGGAGTATAGTATACCATTTTTTGCTTCTCCATACGGGTATACAGTAGATTATAACTATGATGCGTTTGACATTACTAGAAACAATGAAGTTCTCTTATGGCACACATTACATCCAAAGGGAAGGAGTACCACTCCAATATTCCTTTTTCGCTATGACCCCAAAACTGACACATTAAACAAGGTTTTGCATTGGGAAACTTATAATGTTAGCAAATTCCAGGGAATTCCGCATGTCAACAGTCTTGTGTCATTGAAAGCTCTGGGAGTCGATTTAAAGTTTCAGCACACTGTGCGGATCACTGAGGAGGTGAAGCAGTTGCACTGTCGTATAAGTGGAGGCTACTAGATTTACAGCAGATTGTGCAGAAAGGATGTGAAGCAGTTGCAACACCGTAAATTAACTGGAGGCTACTAGATGGATGAGATAAGCTTCCTGTTGTCTTCTGATGGTCACTCATGTACACTCTTTTCAATTTCAATGAAATTATAGACAGTTTCAAAAATAAATAAATTAGGATTTCCTTTCCTAGTGATGCTTGGTTTCCAAGTTTTTCTTTCTCCGAGTTTAGGTCCAAAAATTCTACTAATATGTCTTTCATAGTCCTGAAGGATTCAACATTCATTCATCCTACTTTGGAAGGGCACTTCAGAGGTTCCCAATCTTCTGAAGTTGTCAAAGATATAGCAATCAGCATATGCTGGCCTTGCTGCATCATCAGTTTTGTTCAGATCTTTTTTAACCAAGAAGACATTAATGGCTGACAATAATTGCTTTGCACTTTAAGGTGTAAAGTTGCCAATTAATCCAAGGCCTAACCATCTGGGTTAACTAAAAGTCACTAACAATAACCGAGGTCAACTAACAGTCAACTAAGTTCAAAAGTCCAAAGTCAAATCAAAGGTCAACGAGTCAAACTAGTCAAAGTATGGTCATCAGTCAAGGTACGGTCAACTGGTCAAAGGTCAACTGGGTGAAATCGGGTCAAAGGTCCAACTCATGTCAAGATACGAAAACTCGGTGAGTCAACACTGATTCAACTAAATTAACTTAGGCAGCCTAGCTGACTCAAGTGAGTCAGACGAATTAGACAGCTGACTGGGATGACAAATCTCGGACCAAACTTTTTGATTCACTATAGTCCTTCATTATGCTTCATTAGTACATTGAACACCCATTATTCAGACTAGCTAACACTGTCTTGATATTCAACTTTGATCTTCATTTCACAACCAACTCCTGCAACATCATCCCCATTACTATATCCAAACTATCAACACAGACATCCACTCCTCTAGCTGTAAATCCATATCAGAACTAAACTGCAACAACCCTTCTTTTCTTGATCTCAATCTCAGTTACACAACATCCCATTTCAACCCTAAATTGATGTGACCTAATCCCAACACCTGCACCATCCAACTTTATTATCATCAACTTCTCCATTTCTTGCACATCTGATCACCATTGTAGCTCCAAACAATCTCCTTTCAACAATCAAACTTCTTAAGTTTCCTTGCCAGACCAAGCAATTCCATCCCCATCATTCATTCATTACCTAAAAACCACACCTGATATAGCATCACCAGTACCTTCACCACTCATTCAAACCTGTTTCCTGTGAGGTTCAACTTAGCAGCATCAACTTCTTGAGAAGCAATCCATACCAATTCCTCCTTGAGTAACATCCAATCATTCCCCAAAAAACAGAACTAACACCACCAGGTCTCGTTATCTTTCAAAACCCATAACAATAGTTAACTTCTCAAGTCAGAATATTGCAATTCAAATCCACTAACAGTTTCATCTGTATCAGCAACTCATATTTCATTATACATTTCAGTTCAGCACCACCAAATAATTGCACCTCAAGCCATCATCCTAGAGCAACATCTTTAATAATTATTCACTGCCTGCAATCACAACTCAATTCCAAACGGTATTACTAGGTTCTCCACCAGCACTATTAACTAAAACAGCACTCTACATGACCACTAGACATTCATCTTCATCTGATGTCAGTCATATTCAATCACCACCATCTGTTCATATCTATTTCTATAAACAGCTACCCCACTTCTTCTTGATCAGAAAACAAACACTAATCTGGGACTCTAAACTTCTCAATCAAATTGAAATTAAAATTCTTATAATCAATATAACTTCACCAATTAAGATTTCACCAATTAAACGAAATTAAGTAAATAAACCCTAATTACCTTACTTTTGAGGCTGGATTCAAACATTCTAATTTAACACCATCATCATCAATTCTTCTTAATCTGCATCTACATCTCTCGGTCTCAAATCTTCTGTTGATTTCTTCATTTCCAGAATTGAACCCTAACCCTAATTCTTCAATTCATCACTGAATCATCTTCAAAACTTCAATTAAACGTCTACCCATGATTCTTCGTCTAACCATGGCTCTATATTTCATCTTCTACATCTTCCAAGAGTATTTCCTTATGAAACCCTAACTTCACTTACAGTAACATCAATTTCTTCGTCTCCCGAAACTAAATCAACTCCAGCACCATCATCACCTCACTCAGATCTTCATGTTATGAAACTTCAGTGACTCAAACTCATTAGCAAAACTCTCTAATCTTCGATTTGAAATCGAGAGGAAGAAAAAGAACAGAAGAGGAAGAGAGAGAAGAAGAGAAGAGAAGAGAAAATGAATTTCTCTATCGAAGTGGGTTTGTATAAAACCAAATAAAAATTGATGAGACACCCAAGTATTTGGATAAGAGCAGACGCACGGTGCTCAGAAAAGATATCTAGGTTGCCATAATATCAACGGATATAAAATAACCATTTTACCCTTCTCTTCTTCATCCTATATCCGATTGACATGTTCATGTAGTCCATTTCGCATAACTTTTCGAGATGTATCCAATAGTACTAGTTTCATATCCGGGATATTATTCGATTATTTTAATTAATTAATATTCGTGTTTAACTAATCGAGTTATTAGCGGCTAAATCGTCTCTTGACCGGTCAAATAGCGTTGACGAGCTTGTGAACCCTTACATTTACCGTGGCCGATTTCGATGTATACATGTTCCACAAAAAACTTATTTTACTCAAACACTTAATTTCAACGATCTGTGCATTTCCAATAATAAATTTTACTTAAGGACCAAAGTACTTAATGTCTTGTGATTAGTAAAAAATTGAGCTAGAATTAGAAATTGGATGAAAACGGAAAATCCTTGAAGATTTAAATGAGAAACATAGTAAACAAAATTACACGTTTCGACTGGATTTTGAATTTTTATTTTCAAATTTTTGTACTTTATAAACGAAATTTTATGAAGATACTCAAAGATATGAAGCATTGATACTTCAACATAGACGATGTATCTGTATCGGATACTCTATTATATATAAGGTATCCTTTTTTTTATAATTTTTCAAATGGTTGGAGATAATTGGGGATACCTTAATCTCAGATAGTTTATGAGGGGATACTTTGTTCAATTAGATATATACGTACATATACATAATTTCAATATTTTGAAAAACTCGCTGTGTATTTGTTATCAATACAATATCGATTTTTGTATTCATCTGTATAATTCTATAATCAACTAGAGGTAATGACTAGTTCATTATAAAGAGACGTCATAATAAAAAATATAAGTCTAAAAAGCAAAAAGTATACGAAAGAATGGAGAATAGATTGTGGGATGTTAGTGGAGATGCATTTGATCCATTTGATTATGTGGGAGAACTCTTAGTTGCAAATTTTTCTCAAAGTTAAATTTTTGTTCACGTGGAGAGCAAGAGCTAGAAGCACTGCACATTAATTGAAATTATAATAATAATTAAGCAATGTGGATTTAGTTAGACGGTTATTATCGATTTTTTTAGTGTTCCGAATAATATTTATAATATATTTTACTTTAGAATTTTCATATCAAGCGTTTATTTGATTAGATTATATACAATTTAACAAAATATTTAATCGGCATATATGTAAAACTGTATCCAGTATACCCATTTTCTGAGAATTGACCAATCCATACATCGGCATCCTTGTATCTGTATCGGTGCTTCATAGGGTATAATTGTCATTCGCATATGATCGGTCAATAACTCCCATGCTGGGGAAGCCTGTAAGTACACCTATGCAGGATCGAACTACAACACTCAAGCGAGGAAGAGTTTATTTAGAAGCGGGAGGTTTTGAACCTCTAACCTTAACTACGAGAGTCATCCTAGAAGAATGATTTTGTTTGCAGGCTATTACCAAAGTTTCCTTAATCATTTTATGCCTACTTCCGTAGTTGTATGAATTTTCCAACTGTTTAACTTCAGATCCCAAGTTCAATCATCATCCACCACCTAGTTGCATTATCTTTTTTTTCGAATAATACTAGTTGAGTTGATATTATCTAGCAAATTAGCATGTAGGCGGACGAAAATTGATATATATGGCACATGCAATCTATTGCCATATATCGGCTTGTCTCCTTTGACTTCTTAAACCTGAATTTTATTTAGCATATGAATTAGGTGGTTAAATTTTTTTACAGGGTTTGGAACCCCTTTGATACAAACACTTCTGCAAGGGTGGATACCATTCCTTCATGGTCTATATATTATCCTGATTGCTAAACCATTCTCTTCAACATGTCAAGGCTCAGAATGAACTAACTTTCAGCTTTCATGTTGAAAACAAGTTTTAGTTAAAATGTTTTGAGAGTTTTGCGGTATATGTTGAACCATATGGTAAACACTTAGATACTAAAGTGAACCCAAGGAAATTCTTGAACAGGACGGTGCTCAGGGTACACATGAAAACGGCCTGAAAAGGCTTGGGTTTGCGTGGGTACACATGTAAACGGCCTGAAAAGGCTGTTCTCTATGATGACAGTTAAATTTAAAGCTCTCTGGGGATACACAACGAAAGCTTTCCCTGTTTCACACTTATATACCTAAAATAAGGGCGTCACATTGATGTGAGTTTTAATTGTAGTGAAAGTGGTGGTAATAGGATTCGATTCTCGAACTTGTGAAGGATAACTTTAGACTTAAATTCAAAACTAAACAGAAAAATCACTGAAAATTATAGCAAACACTGACAAAGTTGATATCAATAATAAAAGAACACTGAGGCTGAGATTCCACTAATTTCCAAGTTCAAAGTGATTTAATCTAGTATTTATATTCATGCAATTCTCTCGTTCAATTTGATTCTAAACTAATGCAACATGTAGATTTTCAAAATAACAAGTGTAAATCCGAAGCATAAAACATCAAACACCTAGGTCCAAGAATGCTCTATCAAAAGAAATAACAATTGCTCAATAAAAATCACTCAAACAATTTTCAATCAAGGCAAATAATCATTAAATAATTGCAATAAAATAAATAAAATAGAATATACCACTTTTTGTTGGAAAAATAGCTTCCTCTATCGCCTCAGCAATGGGGTTTAGCTCCTCATATTAATCATAATCTCAAAATACATGTTTATGGCTCAAAAGTTGATTAAAAGGGAGAAAAGTGTTAAAACAGCGGATTCTGCAGTTGCTGAAGGTCTTTGGTGACTGCTGGATGATGCGACCGTAATTCGTTGTCACTGAAAATAAGTCTGCCTCTGCAACTTTCTTTTTCCGCTGTTCTGTGTTCTTCGTCTTCTCCGGTTCGGTTTTGCACCAGCAGAACGTGATTTCTTCCAATGGTTTTTCTAGCTTCTCTAAGGCTCTAAACTTCCCCTAACTTCTTCCTCTTCTTCCTAGGACCCTAACCAACCCTTTTATACATAGTAGAGCAAAGAAAATTCGAGAATAAACTTGGTTTTTTCCTCCACAGCAAGTTTCGATATTTCCTTCTTTTTTTTTCTGTTTCACGTGCATTCGATCAATAAAAGCTCTCCAAACTCCTCCCTTGATAGAAACAAGTCTTTAAGAAGAGTTTCCTTCCACTTCTACACGTAAGTTTCCAAGAATAAACCAAGAAACTTGCCCAAAATAAACCATTATATTTTTGGAAAGTTTTCGCTTCCAATTCGAGTTCTAGCCACTTTGGATCCATTCCAACACCCTTACCTTGCCTGTTAGGTCCATAGGAACAAACCCAATCAAATTCAGCCCTTTAATCTCCCTAAAAATCGATCAAAAATCCATCCAAAAAATCGCCTGTGTGTGAAGAGAATTCCCGCCATTTTCTGTTTTTTGAAAACGTAAAGAAATGTGACCTCCCCCTATCCAGTCTCGGTCTGTGCTTAGCAGCTGCCTGAAAATGGGTTACCCCTTATCCAAAATGAGAGTCCGAATAGCAAATGTCCTCCCAGGAGCCTTTAACAACTTTTCGAGCCAATTTTCCCGCAAGAGCCTATTTTTCCAAAAACACCTACAAGGGGGTAAAATACCAAAATTAGTACAGAAATGGGTACTAACACTATACATAAAAGAGAAGAAAATAGACACATAAATGCGTCTATCACACATTCCAATAGAGGAGCTTCACATGGATTCCTCGTGACTAAATTTTTTGTTATGACGCGTCTTGATGTAATATCAAATGTCTAAGTTACCCCCCCCCACCCCCCAAACTCATTTATAACTAATTTACGTGCAGTTGGGTTTTACCCAGGACAGTTAGGTTCGCCTAAGACCAAACCTAACCGTAAAACCAAAAACCTAACCATAACTTGTTTACAATGGTCTTTCCCAATTTTATTAAGATACGATTAGGAGTTTATCAACCGTAAAGTTGTCTTACAGTTGGCTATGAATGAAAAATCCAACCGTAAACTGCTCTGAAAAACTAAAAAAATTCAATCTTTTTATGTACTTTCACCAATTTTGAGAAATAAAAAGAACATAATTGAGTAATTCGAAATCTAGAGTTTTTGTTGGAAAAAAATCTCCAAAAATTTCTCTATTTTTTCTGCTTTTTCTTCCCACCAAAATACTACACTTAATCTGATTTTTATCACTAACTATATAAAAAAGTTTTTTTTTATCGGTCAAAAGGAAAATTCATCGAAAAAAGATACTTAAGAGGGGTACCTCAACCCAATAAAAACAACCAAAACAAAAAAAGGAAACCGAAAGGGAATTCGGTCACCTAAAGAAAAACGAAAAGAAACAAATGAACAAATATACCAAGAAGGTCTTGTGACCTTGCTTCTCAAAATCAAACTCAATGAGAATGATAAAAATTCGTATCCCACAATGCTATCACCATGTAGGCCGTTAAACCTAGCATTTTAGTGTTAGACTCCGCCCAAAAGAAAGCTTGAAGCTTGATATCTCTAATCAAACTTGCCAAATTTCTCTTCTTGTTGTTGAAGGTCCTTCCATTTCTTTCTTTCCAAATGCACCACCATATTGCAACCGGTAAATTGTTCCAAATGCGATTAAGACGCTCACCGCCCCAATCATGACCCAGTTTTTTATAGTTGTGGCGACATTAGAGTTTTAGGTCCAATGGAAACTACATCCTTCCGCAAAATATGTCCAATGGTCCAATTAGATTATACAAAAAACTTATTAATCTAATCATTAGCTAATTGTATTATTGAATCCTAAGTAAATGAGGTTGTTTAGCCATTATAATAACAAATTAGGTAAGGGGTTTTTGAAATTACTAATGAGAGACTAGTTTTTGTTTTATTAATGAAGCCCCCTCTATTGGAATATGAAGCCCTATATTAAATTTCTTCTTTTAATTGGGGACTTTTAGGTTGAATCCTGTTTTAGGGCATACCTAAAACTTTCAGGGCATACAAAACAATAATCCCATCTTGGGTGACCTTATAAGGGGTGCCCTATGGGTAATTCAATTAGTTATATACCCTTAAACCTTTTAAATTACTAATGTACCCTAAAACCCTAATACAAAAACCTAAAATTAGTTTATCAAAATCATTTCTAAAACAGGTCTTCTTCTTCCTCATCTCCTCTGCCTAAGCCAAACCCTCTATGAATATTTTTTTTCATCGCATCGCCGTGAAACTGATAATCGTCGATTCGTGAAAATTTGATCGACGATTAAACTCAACTATATAATGGGTCGTCGTAATAAATTAACACGTTCTAAGAGATCAAATGAAGAAGAACCAATTGAAGATGAACCAATTGAAAATGAAGATGTAGAAACTGAAAAACAAAGTGAAATCAAACCAGAAATCGAACCGGAAGAACAAAGTGAAGAACAAAGTTGCAGAACAACGGGTTACAGGTTTACACATTCCTGATGAAGATGACGTAATTTCACCTAAATCGGATGGTTTGCCTCATGGTCTTCCGAAAGATGGTGGAAATGTGTTGATTGGGTACGCCGAATCTTGGGGAAAAAGAATTTATGAGACTCCTGATCACAACCGTGCAGTCCGAGTATTGAGACACCAGAGGGCTGCGGAATGGAAACTTTCTGAAGAGATTCCTGAGGTGGTTGCTTACATACAATCCTCTTCTTTATGGCCTGAAATTCAATATGGACATCAGGATTATGATAGTGTGACATCCTCCGCCTTTGCCGAGAGATTTTGTCCAAAGACTTGTATATTTCAATTACCTTTTGGAGAGATGACAATCACTCCTGATGATGCGAGTAGGATTACAGGCCTTAAAGCAAGGGGTGTAAGCGTGGATGCTAATTATTATGACATGAGTTGGGATGAGCTCTACCAGTTGTTCGAGGAAACTCTTGGTTGGGATGCATACAAAACTAAGTTGGAGTTTTTTCGATCTGTTAAACATGTCGATTCCGTTTTCATACCCAGTGGGAAAAATAAGAAGAATAAGAAGATCAAGCTAACTAACATGAAAAAGGAATTTGAGGGCACAAAGGATAAAGTAAAGGAAGGGGTGTTGGTAATGGACGAGATCAAAGTGATGCTAACTAGAACCGCCTACTTTCTTTATACTCTTGGCAGAGATATCTTTCTTGACCTTACCGGAAACAAGGTGAATGTTAATTATCTCCAATTGGTAAAGAATATTTCTACTGTTAACAAGTATGCTTGGGGAACGGCTTCGCTATCTTACCTGCTGGACCAACTTGCGGCCGCCTCTAGGTTGACAAGCACAAACATTGGAGGAAACTTCACTATGCTTCAGGTAATTCTCAACGATCAAACTTCAAAATTTCCGGGTCATCAGTGTATGGTTCGTCTTATAACTTCCACTCACGTATAAGCCAAACAATAATTCTTGTCAGGTTCAGCTTATAATACTTGTTAAGAGTTAAGCGGAACAATGCACTGAGTTTTCAAATTTCATTCTTACTTTGTTGTGTCAAATCAAACAATGTCTAGTGTTTTGTTTCTATTACTTCAATTATTTTAATTTTTGGATGTGGTTATTTGGATGTAGGTGTGGGTATATGACCATTGGCCAATTTTTGACTTGGCAAAAACTTTCTAAAAGGATGTCGAGTGGGTTGATACAGAGCCAACAGCAGTAAGGTACGAGTATGAGGACTCGAAGAGAATGAACAAAAAACAGTTGGTAGCAAGTTTGAGAGAGAAGTTAGATACAATGGGTGTTAATGACGTCGTTTTTCAACCATATGTGAAGGAATATGAAGAAGATGAATTTGTTGAAGATGAGGATATGCCGGTGGGTATGTACCATGGGCCATTGTTTTATCCCGGTGGTTATGTAATATACGATCCTCGGCGAGTACTCCATGAATTAGGATGCATCAATAAGGTTCCTTTGTTTGACGAGAAATTCACGTTGTTGCCAAAGGGTCTTCATCATGGGAACCAAAGTATGATCCCAATCCTACCCTTGAGTATTGGAAGAATTTAGATAGTAACAAATTAGATGTTACCAAGTTAGTACCTTTAGGTGATGATCCATGTGAAGAGGATCCGGGCAACATGGATTGGTATAACCAAATTTATCATCCCTTCATTATCAATAAGAAAAGTCAAAAGGTAGCTGATAAGAACAAGGCGAAGGCGAAGGCAACCAAGATCTCCGCCAAGTCTACTTCCAAAGAAGTAGTGATGGCTTTCAAGATAATGGTAAGAATAACTTCACTTTATACTCTTGCATATATTATTTCATGGTAAAAATGTCTTCATTCTCACGGTTGGAAGTTGTTGTAAAATGAAAATAGGTTACCGCGGGTAGGGAGATATTGAAAAAAATGAAGACCAAACTTGGTTGCAAAACACCTATGACTGTTGAAGAACAGAAATACCTCTACAACAAGTGGGATGCAATTATAAACAAAGGACAAGGACCCGAGGAACCTGAGGTACCCGCACAAAGGCCTACCACTAAGAGGTCTCGACAAGTTGGTGAAGGTACAAGTGGAGGTGGTACTAGCGGCCCATCTGGTAATAATGATGCGTCGGAAGATGAACGCCAAGGAGGAAGAAGAGGTGGTCGTGGAACTAACAAGAAGGGTCGTCGTTAAGTGCACTTTTGAGTTTGCAAGTTCTTTTTAATGTTTTCTTAAGTATTAAGTACACTTTGATGGTGTTGCAAACACCTTGACTTTTAGGTGCTGAACTATGTTTTTAATGTTTGTGTAAGTGCACTTGAATCGTGTTATGGACACCTTGAATTTCATGTTTTAATCGATAGCGTAACAGTTAATTATTTAAGTGGTTTTCCTGGAAATTGTAATGTTCGGTTTATCCTGTAATTTTAGTTGCAAGCCGAATCTGGTATTCGTAAGGTTCGGCTTATCCTGTAATTTAAGTTGCAAGCCGAATCTATAATTCCGAAGGTCCGGCTTGCTCTATAATTTGAGTTATATGCCGAGCCTAAAAAATCAGTATTGGCATGTAATCCAGTATATAGTTTGTCTTAAATGTCTCCGATATGGTGCGCCGAACTTGTAAGAATTTTCAAAATTTTGAAAATATAGCCGTTACTTATACAGATTCGGCTTATGTTCCAAAATTCGCATCAGCCGAACTTTTAGATTTTTCACAAAAATCTAGGAACGACTCTTTTTTTGAAAGATATAGCCATTGTAAACGTGTATTCTATATATACCTACATGTTTTTTCATATTCTAAAGAACATATGCTCAAAAAATGGCACCCCCAACTCCTAAGTTTACTCTAGAGGAAGATTTATCTCTTTGCACTAATTACGTAGCATATTATCCAAAGAAGGGTGAAGAACGACGAGTGAAGGGTCTGATGAGTATGTACTACTTGGTTAGAATTCATGAAGCCTTCGGCACAAAAATAGGTAATCCTCATAACCGGGATAGTGCGTTCTTGTTTTGCCGAATTGAAACTATTAAAAAACAGTCACACACTTTATATCTTTAGTTCGAGTTATGAGTCGATATCGACTCAAGGGTGAAACAAACTCTGAGATTTAAGTTCGAGCTCTAGAGGAATGGCGTCGATGGGAAGGAAAGAATTTCAAATACGAAGATCACTACCACATTCTTAGAAGGTTTCTCATTACCCGTTTGGGTTATTATAAACTTATTATAAGGCTACTATGTAACGGGGATGTAATCCACATTTTCTATGAATGAAAAAACTCTATTTGGAATGACAATAATTCTTGTGTACAAGAATCATGTCAGGTTCGGCTTTCATAAAACTAATGTTACAAGCCGAACCTGACAAACAAACTCTGATTTTTTTTAGTTGTTAGGTTCGGCTTTCATGAAATTAATGTTACAAGCCGAACCTGGAAAACAGACCTTTTGTAGTTTTAGTTTGTCAGGTTCGGCTTTCAATGAACTAATGTTATACGCCGAACCTGACAAACAAACTCTGGTTTTTTTAAGTTGTCAGGTTCGGCTTTCAATGAACTAATGTTATACGCCGAACCTGACAAACAAACTCTGG
>JAJJMB010001778.1:711348-911272 GCA_023531105.1 Papaver atlanticum | reverse complement strand
TTTCAATGAACTAATGTTATACGCCGAACCTGACAAACAAACTCTGGGTTTTTTAAGTTGTCAGGTTCGGATTTCAATGAACTAATGTTATACGCCGAACCTGACAAACAAACTATGGTTTTTTTAAGTTGTCAGGTTCGTCTTTCAATGAACTAATGTTATACGCCAAACCTGACAAACAAACTATGGTTTTCTTAAGTTGTCAGGTTCGGCTTTTCTGAAACTAAACTTACAAGCCGAACCTTGGTTTAGTTAAGTATTCGGCTCATAAGTGATTAGCCGAACCATCTACTGTGTTCTTTGTTCTGGTTTCCATTGGTGATTCGGCTTGTTATGGCAATTACATACAAGACGAACCTGTCACTTGTTGGTTGATGATAATCAATGCTAAGGTTTTTCCAAAAAACTACACATTCCATAGAAAAAAAAGTAAATCATTCAAATATTTCGTGGAATCCATATAACATTTTTATGGAGATCCTATACCAAAAGACACAATAGATTGAATGGACCACAAAAAGCAAACAACACTTCGATAGTGTCATTTTATGGAGATCCTAGACGGATCACCTCTTCACTAACCTCTTTCTCCTCTTCACTAACCTCTTTCTCATCATCTTCATCCTCATCACTTTAAAACATAATTACTGAACCACTTGCGAGCGACACATTCAAAGCTTTCCATAGATCCATTTCCATCGCATAATTTTCACACCAATCCATCGAATAATTATTTTCAAATCTAGGCCAAAAGGCCGCACTCATCAAGGGAGGTAATGGGCAACCGGGTTTGAGTTTGAGGCCGATAAAATGAAAATTTTGAAAAAATCCAATAACAAGTCTTTTTTCTTTTACACCATCATGGAAAGGTTTTGTTGGAGGCGCGTAAGTAAAACTATTACCCGTCCTCCCGAAACAATGTACGACGCAATCGAATGTCTCCGCTATTAAAAACCCACAAACGGGCATTGACATCCAATGTTCTTGGGTGATGATTGAATCCCCATGTATACGATGTTCGAATGAAATGTACTCCGATGCTACCCCTGCATCTCCTCTTGGACCTGCTCTCATCATTGTCTTGTAGAATTCTTTGTTTCGGCGTAAGGTTTGTAACAATCGTTGCCTAATATAGTTGACTTCATTTTCTCGGGGCACCGGATTGTTCCCTTCTTTAAAAGGACCGAGTTGTTCCGCCGTGACATTATATCCCCAATTTCCATCACCTTATACGTCGTCCATTGCTATAATATGCTCATGAATTACCGGAGGTAGGTCCTCCAAGTAGTTATCATATATAAAATTGATAGGCTGCATATAGTTACCGGACTTATCTCTTTTGGGTCCTCTCTTCCTACCAACTTCATGTACGGTCCTTTTTTCCTTTATCTTGGTTTGTGAAGGATGCATCTTACTCTTCCCCTTGACGTCCTCTTTACCGTCATTTGCTTGTGACGGACAATCATTCCCATTGACCTCTTTCTTACTTGTTTCAGCCTTTTGAATACTCGGGCGACCACGTTTTCTTGGAACTTTCACTTATTCCTCCTTCATCACCTTCTCAATTTCCTTATTTTCCTTTTCATACCTTGCATCATGGTATTCAATGCCGGATGGATCTCTTTGGGTAGCCAAAAGTACCTTGTTTTCTTGTCTAGTTTGGATATTATTCATTTTCTTACTCTTCCTACCATTCGGGACCCCCTTCTCTGGTTCCAAAATATTCTATTGGGTGAAAGGATACATGACCGGCATCATGTTGTGCCATAGTATTTGTTTTTGATATCGAAACATCTTCCAATACATCTCCGCCAACTTTTTACCATTTGCCGTGTCCCAAATCTCTAGATCATCCTCGTCGTCTTCGGTTGGGAGAGGATCGAAGTTTAATTGTTTCCAAAAATATTCAATATCTTCAAATGGTATGATACCATCCTTGTACCGAAGAATGTCAGGGAGGCATGGAAGTCCCATAGATGTCTTCATTTTACAAACACACACTTCCTCCAAGTTGGCGCCAAATGTCTCAATCAAATCTACTTCTTTCATCAATAAGTCAATGCATAGATGGGAGACTCTATAAGTTAATCCCCGTAACCATTTACTATTGTAATCTTTGTGTTTGAACATAAGGTTATGTTCGAACGACGCCTTAATTATCAAAACATCACTTTTGAAATATTCATCAATTGCATCAAATACCGTGACAAACGTGTCAACACATCCAAAAAGGTTCTTCTTCAACCGATAATGAGCCGACTCTACCATACTTGTGGCTTGGTTGTCGAAGTGTTTTTGTCGATTTGTGAAAGAAGAAACGAACCTTTATTTATTAGGTTCCAACACATCTTTGAGAAAATAAGTAATGACGTCGGGGTAGTCGGTCCTCCAATGACGAATAAGCATTTTAACATTTTCTTCAAAGACATCATCGGTGATTGACAATACCAAAGCTTCCAATTCTCCATGGAAAGAAGCCCACAACCTATCATTGTGTTCATATTGTTTCATGAGTTCCCTCTTTTTCACTTCTCGTTTTCCCTCCGGTAGTTTATCAATATTCTCTAATTCTTTCATCTTAAGTGGTTGAATTATTGGTTGGCATTTTTTCCTCACGTTGCACCATATATGAAACGTACAAAGAAAGTTGAATGCATCCGGAAATACCTTATTAATAGCATACATCAATGATGAATCTTGATCGGATACGAACACTTTAGGAAGAGCACCCTCCAAGAAGATTAACTTCAATTGTTCTAACCCCCAAACATAAATCTCTTTCTTCTCGTTTTTCAAGAAACAAAAAACCACGGTGAACGGTGCCTTTGTCGACGTATGCCCAATAATGTTCATCAACGGCATCACATATTTGTTAGTTTTGTATGTGCAATCCAATATAATAACTTGTGGGAAGCAGAGAGCCAATTGGACACATTCGGGTGGGCAAGAAAAAGGTGTGTCACTTGACCAAAGTCATCCAACTTCTTTTGGCAAGCGTAGTTATGCTTCACCCCTAACCACATTACTTGTTGCATCACCATTCTACCTTGCAAATTGAGTCTTCTAATCTTGTTTCTTGCATTGTAGATAGTTTGCATAGTCGACTTGTTATTCCTGTCGTCCGCCTTCAATTTACTAAGAATCCTAGACGGTGCCATACGTGTTCGTGTCATTTTATCCACTTATAGCATTTCGTTGGGTTTGAGTCGCGCTACTTTTGCATGTCCATGAAGGTCACGTGGACGTGCGTGGTTATGATGACAATCCATATCTTTATTCATAACCCAATATTCATCATATTTGTTCAAAGACTTATTCTTGTTCTTGAGGTTGAAAACGATCTTGAAAGGGCACTTTGTTTTCTTCGTCTTTGTCCTATTCTTTCTCCCGGTCTTCCTAACATATACAGAACCCTTTTTAGCCTTGCTATCGCCGGTTCCACTTCGTTCACAAATCATTTCAAACTGATTCCCTCGGCTTTGTCGTCGTTTAACTAGTACGCAATTATCTTCATCGCGTGTTCCTCATCCCAAGCCACTGCTTCGGGTTTACTTTTGCATCTCTACGTTCATTCAAACACAAATAATTAGTAAGGAAAACTTCGGAATATTCCGACAACATTAAGGTAAACAACAAGTTTTACATACCAAATCATTTTGGAAGTGATCCCTTGTATCTTCGTGAATTATGTCTACGGGATCAGCGGTACAGGTCCATCAAGCACGATCTACAAAAAATATCACAAGGTAAGATACTACAATGAAAATTTAATGGGTAGGTTCGGCTATTACGATAATCTAAATATGTGCCGAACCAAGCACATTTACAAGGTTCGGCTTACATGATATTCAGAATATGTGCCGAACCTAGTACAGTTCCAGGTTCGGCTTATACGATATTCATTAAATAAGCCGAACCACTAACATGTTTTTTTTCCAAAAGTTACAGTGTAGGGTTCAGCTTGTTATGAAACTTTCATATAAGCCGAACTAGTATCTAGCAAATAGGTTGCAAGTGGAAAATATATGTTCGGCGCATAATGTAAACAGTTTCAGCTAGCCGAACTGTTCATCAATTGGGTTGGTTCGGCTCATATATTTAAGCTAAACATCATCCTGGTTCGCCGAACCATGAAGAAAAAATACAAACTTTTGATGATTTCAAGCTACAAAAGTGAGATTAAACATAGGATAGAAGTGTACCTATGTATTTGAAGCATTGGGTCACTAGTGGAGAATGGATTTAAATAAACAGACTTCCTTGGGCTGGTGGTAACTATATGAGCTGTGAGACACAGTGGTTTTCTTGTTAAAAATTAAACATGTTTTTGTCACAGTCGTTATTTTAGGGGTATTTTTGTAATAAAGTAGGGCTCTCTTATCGAGTATAAGAACCACTGTGGGAGCAACTAGTTTCTATAGCCCTCCGTTCCAGACGACAATACCCATACATACCTTTCATTCTTCCGTTTCTTAGCTCATTCACAGAACGAGATCCCCAACTCCTTATCCCCATCTTCCTAAGATAATATCCCTTTCTTCTTCATCCACAGATCATGTCCCCAAATCATACTCTTTACTTTCAGCACCATCAACAGTTCAATTTTAACATTGTTTCGTTCTAATAATCAAATTCAACAAAAACTCAAGAACCCTAGATTTAAAATCCAGTTTATTTCTCAATAATCAACAGTTCAATTTTAACATTATTTCGTTCTCATAATCAAATTCAACAAAAATTCAAGAACCCTAGATTTAAAATCCAGTTTGTTTCTCAATAATTAGAAATCAAAGTTAGAAATCGAAGACGAATCTCGCTCTCATATCAACGATCGAAAATAAAAAAACATGTATCAATAGAAATCTAAAGCAAACTTTGTAACCCTAGATTAGTTTTCTGCTTCTGAAAACATCAGGTATTATCTTGTCCTTGTTTGCTAAATATGATAGACTTTTAGTATGATTAATGATTTAATTTCTCTTCATCTTCTATCCTTTTTGCAGAAAGGTGTTTCCTTATATATTTTTCCCTGCAAAACAACTCATCAAGTCTTCAAGTGGGTTGAAGATCTCTTCTCCTAGTATAAGAAATAAATTCCCTAAATCTGAAATTGAATCTTCTCTTACTGCTGGTAATGATAATCTCAAAAACCCTTCACTTTTTTGATTGTTTGAGTATGTTTTTCCTATTTGAAAGCCTTGATATACTTTTGTTTTACTGAAGCCTTGAGTGTTGATGATCGAACAAATATTGTTGGTACTCGGAAGGTAGTACTTGCCTTGTAGATTTGATTAAAGGATTTCGATTATATTTCGGGATTTTATTGTTTTTTCTGCATGATAAGCTAATGTCATTGTCCTAAGGAGGACAACCTGAATTTATTGGTTCCCTTTCCACATATGTTAGTAAAGGTGTTGAAGCTCTGCAAGGATTCAGGTTTGTTTTAATTTTTAATTTAGGTCTGTATTTGTAGTAATCTCAATTTCTCTCTATCATTTTTGAATATTTTTCGGTTTATGTTTTAGTTTGGGATTTGTTTTAAATTGTATGTCCCTAACTTGCTGAAGCTCATTAATGGTATTAGGATGTTTAGCTTCATAGAGTTTTAATATTTCTCATCTTAATTCTTTAGAGACACTACATGTTTGTTTAACTGTCATGGCCAAGTTCTTCACAGCATCAAAGGAGACCAATGTGTTTTGGTTTTGCTATGCTTAGTGTCTATCTACTGTAGGTTCTGTATTGAGTTATGATTCACTTATAATGCTTCAATGTTTGCTCTCAAATGATCGCATAGACTGTATATGATTGATGAGTTCGAACTTTATTATAGAAGAAGAGGTGCTCCTATGAAGTTTTCCTTACATATGTTTACAGTTTTATGAGGATATGATGATCAGGGATTTAAATTCATTTACGTGATGACGTGCAGGAGAACAAGAAGTTAAAGGGGAAGAATAAATGGCTGCAGCTTACAGCGTAACTGGTAAAAGGGCTTATACTAATTCGTTTTATTTATTTTGCTGAAATCAAACATCACAGGATGTCTGCCTTAAGTCATTTGAGTTTGTCTTTTTTTTGTTGTTGTGAAGATGGTGAACCCTTGAGCTTAGTGCTATTAGTCGCTACGAGGTTCAATTAGACGTATGATAATCAGGACATAGTATTTTCTAGCCTATCCCTGATTATGCATTGGCGGAAAATTGTTGTTTGAAAGGAGTGGGGTAAGTTCTCTCGCAGGGATGTCACTACGCCAGATTTGAGTTTATTTGACAGGGGTCCTTTGAGAAATTTGATAGGGAAGGCATGTCAATTCATTTTTGACGAGCCAAAGCTATCAATTAATCGGGTGACTACCGGGCTTCTGTTATCGACAGGCATACCAAATGTAAACCAACACAGTAAAGAGAAAAAAATCGATTCATTTCTCATTTTATTTCTCTCTCTTCTCTCCAATTCCTCTCCAAATTGAAACCTAGATTTTATTTCTCTACTCGCGTTTGCTTGTTCTCTCTAGTCTCTTCTATGGTTTCGATTATTTGACAGAGAATACGAATCCACCTTTGAGATCTACAGATCGGCTTTCGATCGGTATATGTTTTGTTCGATTTGAACCATTAAGATGAAGCGGTCAGGCTATTGAACTGGAATTCCGAAGGAAATTCTAAGCGATCAGGTATCATTTTTGTTAAATTTTGTTTTGTTAGTGTCTGTTTACTGGATTTTGATGTTTAGGTTTGATTAAACTGGAATTTCGAAGGAAATTCTAAGCGAACTGGAATTCCGAAGGAAATTCTAAGCGATCAGGCTATTGAACTGGAATTCCGAAGGAAATTCTAAGCGATCAGGTATCATTTTTGTTAAATTTTGTTTTGTTAGTGTCTGTTTACTGGATTTTGATGTTTAGGTTTGATTAATGTTTTAATTAGCTTAATCCATTCAAAGGATTCGTAAAAATCTATTTGGGAATACTAGGTTGATGGATGTGAATGATATTGTGATCGTGTTTAATTTGGCAACCTATTTAGTTTAATGGATGTGAATCTAATATTGTATCATAGGTTATTAGGATCTCAGAAAGTGTTTGACATTTCTCTTTTAAGTGTATGTGGAAATGTCTCACTGAGATTTGCAAATTTATAGGAGTGGATCAAAGATTAATTTGTCTTGAATATTTATTAAGCTAATGCTATTTGTGATAATTATTTTTACATCAAACAGATCAGTGATTTGGCATGGCGCCTCCCTCAACTACAATGCTAGTTGCTCGTACACATGTACAACACATCTCTCTGTTTTGATTTTTGTGTTTGTTGTAAAGTTTTTTCTTTTTCTTTTTTTCTTTTTTTTTGTGTGTGTCTACTTTGGAAAGTTACAGATTGCATGAGAATCTCAGAATTAACCAAAGTTTTGTGATGCTGGAAAGGAACTGATTGGTAAAAGGATCAAAGTTTGGTAGCCAGATGATCAGAAAAGGCAGGAGAGTGAGAAAAGAAGCATGAAAAGAAGCAGGGAATATCGTTTATAAATTCTTATGTGATGTCAACCAGAGATTAGGTATTGGAGGGGCTGATCAAATAGAACTATAGAAGTAAGACCTTAATCCTTTTTGAAGTATTTTCATATTATATAGTTTTGTTTCTTGTTTTTATTGTAATGGAAATGTATCAGGGTTATCCTGGTTAAAAGATGTTGCTTGGGACAAACTTTACGAAATGGAAGCATCTTTCAAACTAGAGATCAACGGGGAAACTTCCCAACAAGAACTGGCTCTGGGCACTGACTAAAAGTACATTACCAGTAAAACAGAATTAGACTTCCGTAAATCTCATGTCCTGTAGATCACAAGTAA
Source organism: Papaver atlanticum (assembly GCA_023531105.1). Taxonomy (NCBI): domain Eukaryota; kingdom Viridiplantae; phylum Streptophyta; class Magnoliopsida; order Ranunculales; family Papaveraceae; genus Papaver; species Papaver atlanticum. The sequence continues at coordinate 903,420 of JAJJMB010001778.1, read as the reverse complement.
TAACTTTATCTTGTAAACGCAGTAGTACAATGTTTGGTGGCGCGGAATTAGACTTTTTCTGCATAAGATTTTCTCAAACCATTGTCAAGCTTCTAACTTAGCTTAAAACTGGGCCAGTTGGTTGAGGCATTCTGCAATAATTGTTGATGGGAATAATTTTGGATTCATTCTGCTGGGTTTGTCGATGGGACGAAGTAGCCTATTTGTGAAAGCTTATCATTGGTAATTACAGACTTCATGTGGCTCATATACTTAATAATTATCCTTCTTGGTCTTGCATTCATTGTACGTGTTTTTAAAAAAAATCAGGATTGGGAAGCACTATGTTAAGATAGCTGATGGCTCTTTGTGCGTTACAACTTACAAGGGCAATGCAACAAGAATTGGCTCAGAACTGGGAAATCAAGTATGTTATTCTGCCAAAAGGATTTCTGTTCTCTGTCAATGCATGCTAAGAAGTTTCTGCAAGGTGTTTGACTGTGAATATTTTGTTTCTTTGTGAATTTGTAATAATCAGAGCAACTGTGCTATATGATCAACCACCAGAGTTTGTCATCCTGCTTCACTTGAGGAGAGGCATAAGGTGAACGACATGTTTTGTTGTCTTTGAGTTTAGGATGCACTTTCTCGAAAGATTTAACATATCATCTGTATTTCCTAGTTATTTTGTAGGTTAAATAAAGATATATGTCATCCTCATGGGTTTTGTGACTTTGCTAGTGCTGGTAATGCTGATAATCACTTATCTTCATAAGTTTATTAATATTCAAGAGACAAATAGCTAATGAATTGCTGGAAAATCATACAACGCTTGCAGGGTACAAGGAAATGGGTGGCAATGTCGAAAATGAAAATATCTTTACCTACCAGGTTGATAGCTGATGTTCGCTTGAAGTCTGGAAGGCCAGTCCTTGTTGTTAGCAGTACGAGCTGGTGAGTTATGTATGATATGGTGTTAGCTCTTTATTAACATGTTGGTGCTAAACTCTGGACTCAAAATCATGCAGTCATATAATTACTAAAAAAGGCATTCTCTTTGGTAGTCTTGGAACTGATGCTTCTTTTCAGGACTGCAGATGAAGCTAGATTTAGGAATGCTTCTGGATATGATAGAAGGATTTCTGCAAGGATAATTCAAAAGAGGAGGGGATGGTTTCTGATGTCTCTGACAGGGAAAAAGGTTTCATATACCTAAGGTTGTTATTCATCATTACTGGTAATGATTCATTCTTTTCTTTTTCAGCCTTGATCTCATATGAAATCTGTTTTGGTAGTTTGATCTTTCAGCTGATCTGTAATTGTTGTGGTTCTTGTGACATTAAATGTAAGGGACCTGAAAAAGAAAAAAACATGAAGAACAAATAAAGAGGTTGCCTTTGAAACGTGTTGCTTTTTGCACGATGTGGCTAGCTGCTGAAGATTATCCATTGTTGCTTGGTAAGTCTTCGACTTAGCATATTTTAATGTCCGGAGATATTTCTAATAGTTATCTTTTTTATATTTATAGGATCAGCAGACTTGGGTGTTTACTTGGGTTTTTGCTTGCATACTTCCTTTTCTGGGTTGGTCCTTCCAACGAAGGTAATTCTTTGAGTTAGTGAATCTCAAAATGGAATCCATTTTCTATGATATGCCTTTTAACTCTCTGGTTCAGGTTGTGGATTTGTTTGGCTAGTTTTAGTGTTTGAGTTGCATGTTTGCTGTAGCTGATATACAGGCTCCTTTATGCTAGTAACGGCATTCACCTCAGAAGTTGAAATGATTATGCTAAATATATAGTTTATCCAGAGTTTACTTATAGTTCTTGATTTAGTGGCTGCAAATTTCTGTTTGAAATTGCCTTTTTCTGTGACAGGTTTATCAAGAAGCAACCGAGAAGAGATGCCTAGCATCCCAGAGCTCTCTCAGATAAAACAGTCTATGCAACATTGTTCTTTTTGTCTACTTTCTTGAATGTAATTTGGACAAAAAATAAATATGAGATCAACTTTTTACAATATAATCAATTTATTTTGCAGTTGAAACTGTTCTTAGTTCATATTACTTCGGTTTGCCCTTTAAGCAAAACGAAAACACAATTTATATAATTTAACGAATACATTTGCTGTCAATTCAATTTTGGGATTAATTGACAAGTAAAGCCCGTCAATAATTATTACGAGTAGAGCTCGTCGTTAAATACTAATAATTATTGACAGTGGTTTGTCGTCGTTTAAGGTTTTTGACACCTTAAAATATGACGGGTCATCTGACGGGAAAACAAATGTCAATAATCCCTATTTACGACGGATCTTGCCTGTCGAAAAAGGTGCTTTCTGGCGTAGTGTGTAATTGGTTGCTAGAACAGAGTAGTGTCTGGTTGATTTGTTTTCATTATATATCATTGTTCATACTATAAATATAGCTAATCTTGATTTGAGATGGATGGCATGAGTTATTTGCGTTTTCAGCCAAGTTCAAGCAGTGGTGTGCTAATGTTGTCTTTTTGAAATTAACACAGTGAATGGCATTCTTCGGTTGGTGGACCTACAACAGAAAAAACAATGGATTTGGTGCAGCTAGAAATGCTACAGTGTTGTAGTTCTGATTGTTAAACTTGCAGCTATCAGAAATTATACAAGCTTAGCACTCAAAAAAAAAAGGTAATAGCTTACGTACTCAACTCATTCTTGAATTGTTTATGATGTTTACAAAAATAGGTATTAGCTTACCTACTTAACTCATCTCTGGAAACACATTTCCCCCCACCCCATCTCTGGAAGCAGGTTACCACAGGACAAACAGCATATCAACATGGAGACTTATAGCCCAATGAGCAGAGGATTTGATGTTCATGTTCCCGACAATTGCAGGATTATAAGTCACAAGTCAAAGTTGCTACATCGATAAAGAACTGAAGGTAAGGAATTCAACTTAAATGTTATTCATCTTCAATCCGTGATTAAATTACAGTTTGTTAACTATAATATTGAAAGTTAAGAACTTGCGTGAGATTTATTTCAGTTTAGTTTATTTCGAATGCGATTTACTTGGGCTTAAACAAAGTTTCTGTTTGAGTGAAGTTTCTGACCCCTCGGTGTTTGTGTATATGCGTAATTGTGCAAGCCTATAATGAAACAACTCAATAATTCATAATAGTGTAAACATATTATCTAAGAGCAACTCATGTACTTCTACAGACTATATGTTGTTACCATTTCCACTCATCAGCAGCAACTTGATATGCTAGCGCATTAACAATCTCCTATAATGGTTGCTGCTGCAGTCAAGCCAAGGGGTGGTATCCAAATGCTTGCCAATTCCTCGCAACCTGGATCAAATAGGGATCACTTAGCTGGTGCTAGCCTGGCACCCCAGAACTGGACAATTTTGGTTACCAAGTTCCTGGCATGACAGCTCCAGTGGGTGGGTCAAATCCAGCAGAGGATTTGATGTTCATGTATACATACGTCTGAGCTTCTAATGAGGTATGTGTCGAAGCATGTATCCATTAATGTTGTTTCTTCCATCATTTTTCGTTCGTCCATTACTATTAAGTAATGCTTATTGTAAATGGATATGGATAATCTAGCTATAGCTTCATAGCTGCACCCACCAACATGATCATTTTCATATTCTCTCATGTCTGTGTTCATTCACTGTTCAGTAGTAACTATACAAGTTTTGACCATGGTCTTATTATATGTTATCATGTAGACCATGTGTGTGATGAGTATTGACTGAGGTGCGACAATTTTTTTTTTAGCCCTCCCTATTCTGGAATCTTGGTTCCGCCACTGTCTGGAAGGATGCTAACTGTCTCCTAAGTAACATGGCCAGGCTCTTGCAGACATTTTACATGTTAATTTCAACATCAATTTCTCTCAGCTTTTAACTGTTAGCTAACCTAATTGCATACTAATTTGTAGCCTAATGCCTGGTTGATGGTTATTTTCAGTGATTACTCAAAGAATTATAATGCAAAGCATATTATGTGGAATGCACCAGAAAGGGGTTAAGCTATTGTTGAAGAATAACTACAGCTACAACAGTCAAAGCTTGGTGCAAGACAAGCTTCAGGGTGGTTAGCTGCAAAGTGGAACTTCACACCATTATCCAATGTCACAAGTCTCTTGGGTACCTTTCTTCAGTTTAATTTCTCTCATGTTACTTGGTATAGATAGCGCAGTCTTGCGGGTTAAATGCTAAACTGTATGAATATTGTTGAAGTTTTTGGTTGTCAAGTTTAACATTGTTCTTATTGTTGAAATTTTCACATTTTAAATTTGGTTGACTTTAAGTGGTTGAATTTGTATTTTGAATCCATCTTTCAATATAAATCTTTAGTTTTGCTGCTACTTCTGATTCCATCTTAGATTAAGTTGCATCAGCTTTAGATTCAGCAGAATCAAATCTTTTTTTTATTATTAAATATAATCGAAATAAACTAATGTGATCATCAGTGTTATGATGGTAACTGCTGGGGGAAGTCGTTTTTTGAAAGAATTCCGCTTCTGTGAGACACAGTCGTTTTGGAAAAAACCACTCCTAAATTAGAGCTGATGAACACAGTCGTTTTTAGTGATATTACCTCCTATCCTGACAGTGGTTTAACTTCCATTTTCCACTAGTGGGTTCCTCATATATGTATTCATCATCTGGATTTTGCTCATAAAAATCACCACCTTGAGTTTGAGTTTGAGTTTGAGTTTGAGTTTGTTTAAAATCATTCTCATAATCTAAGAAATCAGCCATTTCCGGATCATTGTTGTAGTTAATGTGTATTTTCCTAGGTTTTTTAGATGAATAACCCTCCTCATCCTCCATTGAATCAAATACAAATTGTTTCTCACCTTCTCCTTCTCTTTCTCTCCTTCTCAATAAAAACCTAATATTTTTTTCCCCAAAATTTTTCATCTACACAACCTTTATAATTCTTAAATTATCTTAATCACTAATCAAAAGTATTAATCACTAATCAAGTATTAATCACTAATCAAGATTATTAACACTAATACAGAAAGGGCGAATTTGCCATTACCAAAAATATTTGGTTAAGGGGCTTCTGATTTTGCTATTTACAACCCCATTTTGTCTTTATTCAGTATGCCCTGAAAGTTTTGGGTATGCCCTAAAACAGGGTTCTTTAGGTTCCTCTTGAATATTTTCCTTATAGCTTTCAAATAGGGTTTGGGCTCTCAGGCTCACCATTCTCTTTTTGTTATTTTCATAGTTTTCTTTGGGCCCCTCAGAAAGCGGCCCTTAGCGAATAGCGATGTTTCTTAAACTTTTTTGGGTAATACATTTGGGCTTTAAGAAATTAAATTCTTCCTAGTGACAACTTTATTAACATATGGGCTAAAAAAAAAAACTTTTTTTGTTGTTTTTAAGGAAACATCTGGATTTCATTAATTAAAAAAAAAAACTACTGGCATATTCCAAAATAAAGATTGTGAGCTGGACCATGGTAGTATATGGAAACAGTGCCACAGTTTGATTTTAGGAAGTCACAGGTTATAGAAACAGGGCAGTGTTTGGAAATATACGATGTATTTACACGCCTTTTGTGTAACTATAAAAGATCAAACCCGTAAACTCTTATTCCATTATCAATTTGTCTGAGCATCGCATCCCAGTTCTAAAGTATGAATAATATCATGATCATGCCGTGCCTTCCAGGAAAAATCATTGATCACATACTTATGATGTTACCTGCAAAATCAGTAGGTAGATTCAGGTGCGTTTGCAAACACTGGTACAGTTTATTAAACGACGATGATTTTATAGAAAGTCGTCTTAAACACAGCATTGAAACCGAAAAGTTGAACTATGTATCAATAGAGGATGATGATGCCAATGAATTTTACATGCATATCACAAAATCCTCATCATTATATACAGCATTTGAAGATGACCACTGTGAAGATACAAGTCTAAAGGTTGAAATTGTTGGTTCTTACAATGGTTTGATTCTGACTAGAAGCTATGAATATTCTGGGCAGAAAAGGCATTGGCTTTGGAATCCATGTACCGAAGAGCTGACAGCAATAGTAAGTCCAACTGTTAAATATGAAGTTAAGTACGGGCTGGCGTATTTTCAGAAAAAAGAACGAAGCACTGTATACGGGGTTGGTTATAATTCCCATACCAATGATTACACGATTGTGGCAGCCGCCTGTTATGGTAGTAGCACAGGTCACAATCGTCATGTTTGTGAAATTCAGGTTTATTCATTAAAATCAAATTCATGGAAAACCTTACCCAACATACTTCCTTGTGAATTCTTTCCTTGTAAAATTACTAGTAGGTAAATAATATTTGTTAATGGAGCTTTTCACTGGATAGCGAGACGACTTGGACGCAAGAAGGCATGTATTGTTCTTTAGATATCAATGGCGAGAACTTCAAAGAAGTAGCAATCACCCCACAACTCGATGAATTATTAAATCATCATAATAAGTATAGTCACAGGACATTGGGTACTTTAGGAGGGTGTCTTTGCATAGTACTACAAGGATTTATGAACTTTAACATTGAAGTATGGGTGATGAAAAATTACTCCATGAGAGAATCCTGGACAAAATTGTTCATTGCGCAGCCCCAGCTCCCAGATATATTCCAGATCGAATCCCCTATTACTATGTGAAAATACTATGGGAGTTGAAGAATGGCGAAGTTTTATTCGTAACATCCGGGGCATCAGATGGAAGGAATTGTTGTTTGGTTTTATATGACCCGCTGAGTAAAAATTGTAAAGTTTCCGAGATCCAGCATATTGCAGACGACAAATGGATATAGAAGCTTGCATCGAGAGAAGCTATAAATTGGGAGTTCGACCGCTGGCCAACTGGGCTAGACCCTGTTGGTTCAGTGTCGAAAGAGGTTCAGTGTCAATTAACTCTATCAACCGGTGCTCAAGCAAAAAAAGACCAAGAACCGGTTGCACACAGCAAGGATCAAGAAATCCACTGCGTTTAAAGAGCCTAGCATCTCCAGAATATGGAAGTCTCCTTGGCTAATAAGCATAAGGTGAGAACGCGAGTCCAATGGAAACACTTTTCCATGTCAATTTAGTAATGCGCAAATACTTTACATAGTTTGAGAAATACTTTTCCATGTCAATTTAGTAATGCGCAAATACTTTACATAGTTGCTAACTATGTGAAAGGCGAGCTAGGCGCACGAGTCGCCCAAGGGGGCGCCTAAATAATAATAGGCGCTAGGCGCCAAAACGTGAACAAGCTGATAAGATGCCAAAGGTCACATCTATACCAACAACAAACATATTCCAGAGAACTCTAATGCCAATAACGTACTCCCTCCGTTATTGGACAAAGGTTGGTTCAATACTTAATCCATGAAGCCCACAACTACTACATATGCGTCATAAAAATGAAAGCCAGACCCATTACAATGAAGATTGATGTCAATGTTTCATCACGATAACAAACAACTATTGTTCGACAACAAATGGATTTTTCCAACTCAATCTTCTGTTCCCAAACAACAGTCTCTCGACCTAAGCAAACCTAGATACATTTTTAAACTAATGGTCTAACCTAAATAAACTTTGAAACTACCAAACTCTCTCATTTTTCAATTTTTTTGTAATTTGTAAGTTATGAAATAATTATAATTGCTCTTTCTTAATCCGTGTAGGGGTTCTATTGATTCTTCTGTCGCTGCTCCTAAAGTGCATATTTCAAACCCTAGTTTATAAAATACCAAGATATCAGCAAACTCTAGTTATAAAACCATACAATCTCAGGAAACCTAGTTTTGAAACACTAAAAACATCAAGAATAAATGAAGAGATATTTTGTAAAAGGGTCGTAGGTTTATTGTCTAATTAAGATATGGGTCGTGAAACATGTCGTTGGTGCGTTAGGGTTGTAGACTAACCGAAGACCGTTAAAACATTGTTAGCTGACTTTCTTTATTTTACTTAAGACCTTGACCGTTAGTTGTTAACATTTGACAGTTTAAAAATTGGCAAACCATTAGCTCTTTCGTCCTTTTCCGTTTAGTTCCATACTTACATTTCTGAGTAACACGGGTGTTCATGTGAATTCTCCTTCGCCTCCCCTCATCAAGTTCCATAATCTTCGTTGCAACTGCGACATCTCCACTACTCCATTGACACAATTTTCACTTCTTTTCTTCCCAGCACAATAATACCTCCGATCAAAATTAAGGTTCAATTAATTCTCAACAGAACCACCAAAATCAAAATTTCGAAAAAAAACGAAGGTTCTCAACATCACAATCTTCATTCTCTGTATCCGTTTTTCCAATTGAAAACTCAACTTACCCTCTCTATTCTACAAAGAATTCATATATAAACTCATCTAGAGCTAACATAGTAGTTACTAATATCTTGAGCCCTATCTTTAGATCAAGAGATACAAATCAAACCAATGATTATAGCTAAAGAAGTACCCAATCTTCAAAATTCTATTGAATATAAGGAATCACTTGATTCATGTAGCAGCAGAGAAGAACGAGTGGATATACAAATACAATTTAGTTTTTAATACAGTGGAGAAGAAGAATATCAGTGAACATGTGAATATGTAGTTAACATATTCGATGAAATGTCTCTCCGTTGCTTGGTCAAGTATTCAATTGGTAAGGATATTGTGTCGTTTAACTATTTTCTAAGGGTATTCTGGTAAAAAAACAAGACGGTCAAAGTTAGTCTGCGACCCTAACGCATCAACGGCATGTTTCGCGACTCAGGCCCTAATTAAACAATAAACTTACGACCCTTTTACAAAATAACTCATAAATGAATCGAACCTCAAATTGGGTTTGCAGCTACAGAAATGTGATAATGCTTGAGAAAAATTAATTGAGAGTTTTTCCTTGTTCTTCAACTGATTTTCTTGACCGATCAAGCGATTTTAGAGGTTTCAGTTTCATTCGGCTAGGGCTTCTGAAATAGAATAAATTTATGCTTCCCGTTTAAATACTTTTATTCCATCCAACTAGGCAGCTGACTGTAATATACATTAGCTGACTGTAATACACCCAGACATGACAATGCATAAAAAGTCAGGACCATAGTGGTATCATAGTAAATAATTACTAATGTTTGTCTATATATGTCCATGAGTCCTATTTCCGTGTATTCTTTTATTCGTCTGATATTTCTAGAAGATTTTACTAAAAAAGGGTTATTTTAGATAATTAAAACGTTCTCCGAATGATGACCTTCTTTTGAACTTCTTTCCGGTGGCTGTTGAATAAGAAGCTAATCGTTTCTTATCTATTGGTATATCTGAGGAAGTTTTTTTTTATCCAACTTCCGCGACTACCATTGTCTCCATCATCATCAACCACTGTCGCTTCAGTCCATCTTCATTAGTGGTGAGTTTCATCTCCATTTGACTGCCAAAAAAAAAGTAGACAAACCTGTATGAATTTAGTAGATGGTCGGTGATAAACCATTAAGATGCACATTGAACATGAGATTGTACTTGGTGTTGTTACTGTTGTGTGTGTGGTACGCTGGTAGCTAAGGGGTATTGTGCCTTAGTCGGGAAAACAAAGCGTAGATGATGATTAATGTTGATATTATATACAAATGAGATTGAATGGTGACAGTTTACACTTTAAGCTCGTAACTTCTTGAATATCATTGTATCTTTGATGTAGTCGGTCAATTATAATGAACTAGTATTATTCTGTAAATGATGGACGACGCATAAATTTTTTTAATTTTACTTAGAATGAATTTTTGAAGCAAAAAGATTGATTAGGCAGACTTTGTAACATGGGCGTTGTTTTCGGCCATGGGTTATAAATCTGTCTCCATGGTTTAATACTACCCAGTGTATAGATGTAATACAGATATTCATCCACACATTTCACGATACACATAACCTTATATTCATTGCTCAAGAGATCGTATCCAAATCGAAAACCGTAGTATTAAACCATGGAGTTCAAGTGGAAAATGATTAATTTTACAAACTTCAAGTGGAAAAATAACCCATTCACCATTGGGTAATTGTGGATATCCACAATAACAAGCTAAACCATTGTCATACCCAATCATGTACTTGAGATCCTTATAACTGTTGGCTTTTTTCTGATAAACAAGGTGCTTGGTATTGTAAGTATTACCATGGTTTTCTTTCACCGCAAAGTACTGTCTCCTGCTGTTGCGATAATCCTGGAAACTAAACATGAGAATCGGCTTCTTTTGAGATTGATCAAAGTGAAATTTATGAAATTGTTGCTCATTATTGATTAAGTTGAACCATAATTTAGATACACAACTACACTTGACCTCAGACTTAACAGGTAATCTGTGCAATATCTGGAGAAGTATGTCTTCATGGATCTCATCAAAAGCACTACTAAACCTCACCTTCTTACAAAGATTATCAACAGAAGCAGTAGATTTCATTATCTTCTTCTTTTTGTTTCTTTTTTTATAGGAAAGAAAGGACTCTTTGTGTTTTCTAAAAGTAGCTAGGGTTTCAATTAACAAAGGATCGGAGATGATGTAAATTTGTGTATACTATATTTGTAGCCTTATGTATATATTTTTACCCTTGCAGTTGAGCATATAGATTCTGAAATAAACGTGCGCTCAATTTTGAAGTATGGATTTGGTACCCAGGAGGCCTCAAGTTTTCGTTATAGAACTAAAAAATTGGGGGTTTTGTAATTCAGTATCTATTCCAAAGCCGTTGATTTATTATCCAAAGAGGTGGGCTTTTAAGCAGATTACCGACGTTGTTGCTCGTTGGATTGAGATCTTCAAGAATGTGGATATGCATGTTGCTAACTTGTTGTGCCACACTATTTTGTTCATCGAAACTCGTTTATCCACCAACCTCTTCTCCGATTGAAAAAGAGATTTCAAGACTTAATTCATCTGATCAGTAACATTAGAACAATAAGTTTTATGTCATGTTTGGTTACGGATGACATACGTGCAAGTGGAATCAATACCCTTCCACAACATATATCCGGCCGGCCACCAGTGAGTTTACAATAAGCACTGCAATGCGAACTTGCATTGCTGAAGTGTCAATTGTGAGAAATATAGTGTTAATCAAACTCCATAACAACGGTTATCTGCGTCAACCTAACGTGACAACTGACAACATAACAAACCCCATTTGCATTGCTGAACCCTCATTCGATCTCCATGCATGGTTTCCATCACGATTACTTAAACACTAACAAGTGTCTCTCTGTTTCTGTCTATATTCCCAAAGGCTACACTTGCAGAAGCGTTTTCATTATATAGGTATTGATGGAGTATTTTAATAAAATTCTTCCTGTAGAGATCACAATGGACATTTTAACTCTTGTACCAACTGAGTCAGTTCTTGAGTGCAAATTAGTATGCACAACATGGAGACGTCTTGTTCGTCATCCATCAATCTCCAAGATGCACTTTCATCATCCTAACCATCCTTCTACTGCTGATTCTAGTAAGTTGGGTTTTATTGCTTTGACCCAGTTGGGTAATCATCAGAGTAAAATTTTCAAATTTTGGTATTTAGAATATAATGAGAATCATAATCAGTCAACAACACCAATTCAGAGAATTATGAGGATTAGTATCACCCCTCCGCCGTGGCGTCATACCTTTCTTTGTTCGTGTAACGGCTTGATCTGCATTTTTGGAGATACATTTTCGGAACCAAAAACTCATATACCTGTTTGTATCTTTAATCCCATCACCAGAGAGTACGTTGTACTTCCAGAAATCAACACAGATATCAAGTATACACGAAGACCATCCACTGCGTGAGGATTTGGTTATGCTTCTTCAACCAATGAGTACAAATTTTTACAAATATATAATCGCTGGCCCAAGATTGTAGCCTACATATACACTCTAGGCAGTGGCGATGGATGGAGAAACCTTGGAAACTTCAGTTGTGAATTCGAAACATATTCTCGTCCTATCTATGCGAATGGAGCTCCCTATTGGATGGAAAGTAATATAAAAATGATCGTGACCTTCGATTTGTCTGAGGAAAAGTTTCGTGGACATATTGCACCACCTCCTTTGCCACCAAAGAATAAATGGTACTACAATAGAATAGGTGTTTTGGATGGGTTTTTGTATTTTGCTGTTTCGCTAGTTGTCGGACTATTTGAATATTATGACGTATGGCTATTAAGAAAGAAAGACGGTGATCATGACATGAAAGAGCAGCGAGAGGAAAACCAGTCATTGGGTTGGAAAAAAGAGTTTAGGATTGAAAAAAGCGAGTTAGTTGCCGTCACAATGACTGGGGGTGCTTTAACTTACACTAAATTCACTAATTATATCGAAATTTTCGACACAAAGGGTTCAACCTCAAAAAAGCTTGTGGATTTTAAGAAACAGTGGATTCGTGAAGCATGTCCTCACAAGAACTCTTTAGTTTCTTTGAAACAATTAGGGGAAGAAAATATGAAGCTGATGGAGTCGATTGAAATTGAGGAGACAGAAAACCATGATCAGCCTTCATTTATAGGAGGATGAGACACCTGCATACATATTTATATATAACCCTGTCAGGTAATCTTTGTTGAGTTTCATATTGAAATTAGATAAAAGGTAACATTTATGTGAACCTAGATGCTATTGTCATTGTTTCAGTGAGTTATATATGTAGACTAAGACTACTGTCATTCTGTCTTTGTATCGTCTATCCAGCTTTAATTATGAGAGTGTTTTTACTTTCTTACTGTAACCAATGTTGTATTGCTTGTTTCAGTACTCTGCCCTTTGTTAGTGACTTGATCTTATCTCAATGGGAGTATATGATTTGTGCTTTTTAGTAACATATTTCGTTTATGCATGTGAGTCGAATAAGTAGATGCAGGTACAGTTGTGGAAATTGAGATGGCCAATGCTGCAGTAACACTGTTGTACTAAAATGGCATTTGGAATACTATACTGCAATTTAACTTCCTTCAACCGAGATGCTTAAAAAATCAATAATACAAGTGTTCCCAGATTCTGGGGTAAGAACAGCCATATTATTGCATCCTTCAATTTTGGACAACAAGAAATATTTCCATATTTAAGGTTGACAAAGCAGAACTGTTAATGCATTTCCCACAAAATTTGTTAACTTCCAATTATATTAATCGATATGGCTCGACAGAAGGTACAAACCTTGGGAGTTACATTAATGAATATATTCTTGTTAGCCGATAATGACAAATCTATGTACATCGAGTCGTATAAATTGGCTTGTGCCAATCTCTGCTAGCTGTAAATCTATACAGCATATATATTTGGGACAAAACTCGAACAAACTGTAAAGAACCTCGAAGTTCTGAGGCCTTGTATGTTTGATTTACACCGAATCTTTTCGGGGATCAACTGCAGACAGCTTCAACTGAGAGCTTTTTCAAAGTGTTTGGACATGGGTCACCTCCAAAGATCTCAGGGGCTACGGATACTGAGCATGATTGCTGACCGATGCATCTCTGATACAAAATCATAAGTGTTAGAAAAGAGAGTATGTTTTTTATGCCTAATGATTCCTAGCTTGAATCTCTGTAGTCCTAAAAGACGTTTAAGTTGGCTTGGATTCTGAATGAGTTTTCTCTGAATTTCATGGTAACAATATAAATGAAAAATGCAAGAACTATTTGATCCAGAGTTTAAATGCGTACCGTTTCAAAAGCATTGTACGATTTATGAGCATGACAACTCCCTTCTCTAAAGCTTCCACAGGTACCCTCCGGAGTTCCAAAACTAGCAAACTTTATTGATGAAATTTTCTGACCAGGGGCACACCTTAAATGAGCTTTGGGTCTTATTGGAGTATCATCTTTGCCAGAAACTTGCCTCCAATAGTTCGCAATCGTTGGTTGCCATTCAAAAATATCCGCACAAACGCTTTCAATAGTTCTCCCGACAAAAGAAATTCCATTAGGATCACCACCCCATTCTTCGAAAACTACCAATAAGTTCCCGGTTGATTTCAGCCATGACCGAGGAACATGATACCTGTGAAATTAATAATATTAATCGTCAATACACTTTTTATTGGACAATCAATGCTATCGCAGAATTTAAGCATGTTTTTACCATCTCTGGGAGGCCTCTCCACAGTTACTTTCGCATTTTTTCTCGTTATAGGTACCAGCATAATTACAGTTACCACAAGTACCACCGGATGCTTTATAAGCAGGCCAATAACGACCAATGCTCTTCCCATTTATCCACACCTGACCTTTTCCCATTGTACCCATATCTAACGCCAATGGAACATCTCCTTCAGGTGCACTGAATAGAGTCTGCAAACATTGACAAAATTAAGCCACAAGTTGACATAGAACTTCACATATGCACCATAGTTTAAGATTTCAAGAAAATGAAACAGATTCCAACGATTTTTGTAGATTCCTAACCTTGTGCCATGTTAAATGTTGTTTCTGAGCTGCTAAAGATGCTTCTACCCATTCAACAGTGGAACTCCCACTCAGGGAATGAAGACCCAAAGCTTCACCTTCTAACCCAATCTAGAAACACGTAAACGACAATGACTAATTCTTTCTCATGGATAATGTTAATGGGACTTTGAAAAGGAGATGATCAGAAGACGAACCTTGTACGACCATTTTTGCCACGACAAATCTCTTCTTCCCTCATTGAGACCACTCAACATGACTGGACCTAGAACCCCCGCATTCCATGTCTCAAAATGTGGCCCGATATTCTTAAACACAATCACAAACAGTGAAAATTTTAGCAAATAGACTTCCCGAAAAACTGTGCTTCCCTGAATATGAACGACATTTGACAAAAGAGAATGAAGAAGGGTAACTAACCGGAAGCCCAACGGCAATGCTTAAGATGGAAATCTTGTTAAGTCCAGCTCCTAACTTCATATTTTCCTTAAATGTTAGCCTTGGGTCCTCTAAACTCCCATATGCAGTTCCTACCATTTACATAAAATAAAACAAGTTTGATTATAGAAAATAAATATGAATAAATAATTCAAGTGTTAAAGCTTTCATTGTCTATCTCCTCAGAAAGTTTCAAAAGCCTGTTTACCTGAGAGCTGACCGTTGATGAAAACATGTAACGCATGGCCAGCTGATATTATAGTGAGCTCAGGATACTTCCCATTCTTTAAGAATTCTTCATTTGAGTCTATCTTGACACTGAAGACGGGAAAAAGAAAGAAAAAAAGTATTACATCAAAATAGTTTTAGCAGTAAAGACTGCTTATGGAGCTATTCTGTAATAAGCGTCTCATAAAAAAGAATCTTGATTGTTACTACTCACTCTGTCGAATACCACAGATAATCTGTCACGTCTCTTGTTGTATTTATTTGCTCCAAGAGACCTGATACTGTAATTGTACTGTCATCATAAGAAGCAGGCTCCTCATTAAACGACTGCCAAGCGAACCCATCACCTACTGGGGTCATCTTCATGTGAGCGCTTTGAGAGCCAACCTATTCATGACATTCTGTTAAGTCCAAAGAGCACCACCTTTCTTTGAAACAGGGAGCTAAAGGTGAGTATATTCTCACCCTTGCAGTGTTGAAAACAGTAGTTTTACAATCAGGAAGGATGCTGATAGACCAAGGAGGGAGATGGTAATGCATATCCCCAAAGGCCACATTTGCAAAATATTTTGTATTATAGTTAGCAAGAAATGCAGCACAGCCTCCAGATTTGTAGTTGAACACGTGAGCCTGAAACGAAGAATGTTGAAATGTCAGTTTCAATACATCGCAGTTTGATGTTATGAGTACTTCTCTATGAAATCAAACAGACCTCTTGCTTGTCCCCTAATATCTTGACAGCGGGTTCTGAATAAACTAATGCGGGTTCGCAAAGCTTGATGGCTCTGTGCAGATCCCTCAAATGACCCCATTTTGGTTCTCTTAGTAGACCTATAAATTTGAAGTGCAAAATCACCATACTGAACATGTTGCAGTATATCTTAATTCTGACAGACAAGTTTTTAATGTAAATTATACCAAATTCATCAAGAGGAGCATCATAATCATAGCTAGTGCCTATAAAAGGACCACCAGCAGTTCGGCCAAAATTTGTCCCTCCATGGTACTGAAAGCAAAAGAAAATGAATTTATTAACTCTTCCATAACCTTAGGGAAAACTATAAAGCAGATGGAGTGGATACACTTAACAAAAACTAAAAAGCTAATACACTAGCTTACCATGTAGTAGTTCATAAAGGATCCACCTTTCTGGATAAACTTGGCTACTGAAAATGCCAAGTCTTCAGCTGGTCGATGAGGAACGGGACCACCAAACTCTGTAAACCTGCCAGTCAACAACCAACAAGAATACTAAACCAACGTTCTTTTTCATAGTAAAACCAATTACCATAGGCAATCAATCAACAAAGTTGTGCACAATAAGAATTTGGAATAGGAAGACCAACAAGAAAGGAAAGTATACCAGCCAGTCCAGTTTTCTGTCCACATTTTTGGTTTATAACGCCTGTTTGGAGAAAACCAATCGCAGTAGAAACCATTACAAGTGTTTATCTGTTGCAAAATTTAAGAAGTTAGAGTGAAAGAACAGCATATTATTACTGAATTCAGCAATAAAGTATGTGCAATTGGAACTTACTATTGGATCTGGGGCATCATCTTGCTTACACATGACCCACGGTACACCAATGCCGAGACCTACTGCCATTTTAGCAACATAGTCTGTATAAGCCCTCGCAGGATCACCCAATTCATACTCCATTGGTCCATACTCATTCTCTATCTGCAGTGTACACATCAAACGTAACTCTTCAAATTCACAATAGGCTACTAGATAATCACCAATCAAACACAGAAGTAATTTCGAAATTACACTCAGGCATAAGCTCTATTTTCACCTGCGCAAGAATTATTGGACCTCCTTGAGATTCAAAAAGCTTTTCTTCCTTCATCATGTCCACTATCTTTACAGTAAAGCCTTTCATGGCAATCTACAAACACAGTATCCATCGAATTCGAGAAAACATAGCGAAATTTCATGCAAAGAAAAGAAGCTATAATTGAAGTAACTCAAACCTTGAATGGCTCATTGTCTGTTCTAAAACTAATACCAGGTACATACTTCAGCCAAACAGGAAATCCCCTGAATCCAAAAACAAACACAAAAAAAAAATTACCAAAAATTAGCCAAACTTAAATTTTGCATATGTTACTCTAGTAGAGCAAATGAGCAATTGAGTTGTGTGCATCACAATTTCTACTAACCAATAAAATCAAAACAAAGGAAAAATTGATTACCCAAAATTCCATTCAGCACAAACATAAGGTCCAATCCTGAGATGAACATAGAGACCAGCTTCTTGTACCAACTTGATAAACTTAACAAGATCATATCTATCCTCAAAATAGTACTACAAATTCCACACACACAAATTATCCAAAATTAAGAAAAATGAAATAAAAAATTCCACAAAACTGAGAATTTGTAGGAATCAATAAATGAATGTAAGTATGATGATACACTTACTTGTCCAGGAGAAGGCTCATGCCCATTCCAAAAAACATAAGTCTGAATCACATCTAATCCTCCTTCTTTTGCTTTCTTAATAAGATCTGGCCACATCTATACTCAACCAAAATTCACATTATTAAAAAATCAATTTGCTGTAGAACCCAAGAAAAAACAAAGATACCCATTTCAACAAATACATCAAAAATTACTGAACAATAGCTTAGATAATGTGCAAATTGCAATACACACCTCAGGGGTACTTCTAGGATAATGAATGGATCCAGAAATAAGAATTCTTCTTTGCCCATTAACAACAATAGCTTTTTCATCATAAGTCACTGAACCTATAACTCCACTAAAACAATAATTACATAATAATAACAATGAGAGTTGGAGTAACATTCTATTCTGCCTCCACATTGCAACTGATGATGATGATGATGATGAAATACAACCCCCTCCTCTGTTTTTTCCTCTGTTTTTTTCTCTGTTTCTAGAAGAGAAAGAGGAAATGGGGTTTCAATTGAGAGAAAGGGGGAGTGTTTTGTTCAGTCAGTCATGGGCATTGGAGCTTTTCATGAGAGTTGCAGAGGAGAGTATGATAAAGTGATTTAAGTGAGTTATTGGTTGTTCTTTGTTGGTAAGTGAAAAAAATCAGAGTGCTTTACTATATCTATCCATTACAGTGAGTTTGATGCTTGCCAATAATAAGTAAACACGTCTTTTGTTAAGATAAGGACCTCGGAATCTAACTGTGATGATGGGGATTTTGTGGCTGAGATATCTGATTTGATGTGTGAGTAACACTGACAGCTTTGTTTTTCAGACTTTGGGGACCAATTATCTTTTCTTTTTCTTTACACCTTAAATTCTTTTTCTTTTTTTCTTGTCCATGGTGTGAATCTGAATGAAGATTAGTTCCAAAGCTTACAGTTTTCAGACTTGATTATTAATAAGTCTGGTTTTCTTTTCGGTGATTTCTTTATGTATTTTATTTGTTTAAGTAAGGAATTGTGGGATTCTGGTAATTGCTTTCGACTTTGATAATCAGGTGCCATTTTTAAAACTAATCTCTTTTTTTGCTCTGCAGATGCTTTCTCAGCATATTTTAGCATTTTTACACAGCGAGTGATAGCGCTTTGTCTGTCATCTTTTTTTTTGCATACATTTGCCGTATTACTGAGATTATGTAGAAATAACACTTTGTTTAACAGAAGTGTGGAATGGAAGTGTGTAACAACCATTTTATCTGGCTTTAGCAGGAGAAAAAAATAATTCCGTAACAACAATACATATAAAAATTACAACAAACACCGGAATGGAGGTCACAATTTTAAGTAAAGAGATAATCTTGTTGATTGAGTGAGATTTTGTTAAGTGTGTTCCAGTTACCTTAAAAAAGAGAAGTTATAAAATTAATATTAAAATGAATAGGATTAGACAGGTACAGGCCAAATTGGGAAAGGGAGTCAACCATTCATTTATTTGTAGGTCCAAGAAAAAAACAGCATTTTCGGTGGGCAACAGTGTATCTTGATTTGCGTTATTTGCAAATGCATTATCTTCTTGTTTTTCCGGCTTCCTTCAACTTTATTATTATTGCCATGAGTGATTCACCCATCTATACAATGGTCTTTCTCTTACGTTAACTTGCTAGTATTAAAACCGAAAGTATAAGGATCATTAAAATTAAAGTGGAGCAATCTTTGTTCCCTACCCTGGATGTTATAGACGTTTCTCACTGGAACTAGAAGCAAGTCTGGTAGATCTTAAATACCTTTTTAATAGGAGGTGCCAAATTAATTACTAGGGAGTGTAACAAAATCTATATAAGACAAAACATTTTCAACACATGGATTGGTAAACTTCCTAGCAATCTGGTACCCCTTATTAACAGCCATGGCTTTTTGGGTTGGTTGTAACTATGAATGACATGAATTTGATAATATTTCAACAGCAAAAATCCTTAATGATCTAAACATATTAGCTATTATGCAAATGCATTATTGGATACCCTTAGCGATAAACGCCCTATGTCTTGCTTTGCATGGCGTAGTGGATGCTTTACACTTTCACAGGTGTAAAACGTGCTGGCACGGCACATCTCATTAAAATACGAGTCCGTTGTACTATGTGTCGTGTTGTACCGTGTCAGAAATTTAGGCGTGTCGTGTTTGAAAACGTGTTGCGCCGTGCTGTGCTGTTCCTGGCACATTTATTTTACATTTTTCAAAGTAAATATTTTCAACATATTTAGATATTATATGTGTTGTTAATGAAATAAGTCGACACAGCGAAGATAGAATGTCAAATGATGGTTAGACTATATATTATTTTGTAAAATATACAACAACAAAAAAGTGTTGTATTGTACCGTATTGTGCAGTATTTTATACATGTTATGGCGTCCTTTGTTAGCGTGTTGTGTTGTGCCACGTGCTTATCTATGTCACGTACTGTGTTGTGCCATTGTGCCGTAATGTGTTGTGCTGGGCTAACTCACGTGTTGTGTTGGGCTGTGCCCGTGCTGGCACGGCCCAATTTACACCTCTAACTTTCACCAGCAAACAAAACACAAAATTAGGAAAGCTCCAACCTCCACCAAGGCAACATTTCCATGTGAGGTCTATAATAGATTAGGGAAAATGAGATCATAGATTCATAATACCTCCATAAAGTACTCTCTTTCCGCACTATTAAAACATGTTCGTATCCGTATTACTCTTTTCTTTTGCTAGCATTGGATGCTCTTGCAAACTGCCACTTTACAATTAGAATTAAAACAGAAATCATTAGCAATAAAATCTTGAATTTCTGGTGCGAATAGATGCTGAACTTGGTCTATCAATCGGTTTCCATTGCTAGATTTCAGTCAACAAAGTAGTAACCTCTCCAAAGGTCGAGTGGATTAATTTACAAGTCGACTTTTCTGCAGGTCAGCCGAAAGATAAAAATTACCTTACAAAACTTTATAGCACCATCAAACTTTTCTTTGATGATGAACAAAAAAAAAAAGAAAAAAAATCATCGACTTTTTGCAAGTCGTCTTTTATTATTTTTTACTCCCTCTGTTTTTGGAAAAGTATCTCTTTTCCAGAAACGGAGGGAGTATTATTTTCAATGCCAAAGAAAATTTATTGGGTTTTCACGCCACTATATTGAAAAATCAAATCAAAGAAAAAATATATATGCAAATCTTATGACTTATGAGAATGCTAATTGACGGTAACGATTTATACAGGATGTACCAAATTTCATATAAGACAAAATATTTTATACGTTTGTGATGGTACACCTTTTAGTAAATTAGCAGCCATAAAACCTTTTTTTGTAAATCCAAAATGATTATCGATCAAGATACAGTATTTAGGCCATGTCTCCACAGCTATTGCGCAAATGCATTGAACACATTATCCTGTATTGCTCTACATTATTGGATGCACACGAAAAACAAAAATACCAAGGTTCTAACTTCCAGCATCTTCATGTGAGGTCTATAATAATGTTGGAAAAACATGATCTCATGATACTCCCATAATGAAGTTACTTCCAACTATTAAAACATGTTGATAATCATATTACTCAAAAGAAAAAATTGCCAACATAAGATGCTAAAAACAGAATCTTTCTCTTCGTAGAAAGGTGAATCAGGTCCAGATTTTTTACAGCTGAATTGGGACCATTGTAGATCTCAAATGGGTAAGGAAGGATAATGAGAATGACGCTGAGACTCAACTTTTATCCGGTTTGTCAACACATTGTGGCTGGGTTTGGTGTTTAGGTCGACGACTCTATTACTATTATCTTGGCAAATGAGTGGAGCAACACGGTATGGTGGTGTTCGGGTGTTCTCTTTATTGGAAGATCCTTCATTTCATGAAAGCTGCACCATTTGCATCTTTACTTTTGATTTTGATAATCAAGTGCCATTTTTAAAACTAATCTCATTTTTGTTCTACGGATACATTTTGCTGGGTAACCAAGTTGTGCATCTTCTATTGCTATCTGGATGCATATCGTTAGACGATTTCGCGTATATTTCAGCATTTTTAGTAAACACAAGAAAACATAAGTAATTATTTACAAGGCGAATAATAGTGTTTTTTTGAGAATATCAGTCATCCGATTGGGTCCTTTCTTGACACAAATTTGCGGTTATGTTGAGATTATGTAGAAATAACACTCTTTGCGGTCATGGAGCCAGGATTGAGGTCCAGAGAAATAACAATAACAAAAATCTATATGAAACATGTATGCATGGTCTTCTGAAATCATATGCGATGACAATCTTGGTATGGCTTGAGCAGTGCCGTAGCAAAAAAAATCCGTAACAATACATATGAAATTTACAGCAAACACCGGACTGGAGGTCACAATTTTAAGTAAAGAGCTAATCTTCTTGATTGAGATTTTCTTAAGTGTGTTTCCAGTTCAACAACCTTAAAAAACAAGAGAAGACATAAAATTAATATCATAATATCTTAAGCAATGCAGGACTCCTAGATTTAGGTTTTAAAGGGTATGAGTATACTTGGAATAATCATAGAGAGGATGCTAACAATATCCAAGAAAGACTAGATAGAGCAGTAGCTAACATAGAATGGAACACACAATTTCCTAACTCTGAGCTTTCTCACTTAGTGGCAGTTCGTTCTGATCACTGCCCAATAGCCTTAAACTTAGATACTAAGTTTTCTAAACTTGAATTCACTTTCAAGTTTTATGACACCTGGCAAAAGGAAAGCTCTTGTGTTCAAACCATAAAGGAGTCCTGGAACCATATTATTAGAGACACACCAACAGAGTCCTTAATTCTAAATCTTCAATCTCTTCAAACCAATTTTGATTTTTGGAGGAAAAATATTTTTGGATTACCCTCAAAGCAGATTAAAAGAGTTCTAACCCAAATTGATAGCTTAAATACTTCAACACATGTTTTCAAGAAAGAATAGAAGATTAAGGAAAAACTCTCTCAACTAGAAAAGTTATATGCTACTCAAGAAGCAATAGCTAAACAACAGTCTAGGGATAATATGATCCAATTAGGAGAAAAAAATACTAAATTCTTCCATACTAAAACTATGAAAAGAAGAAAGTGGAACAATATAAAATTCCTAAGAAGGAGTAATAATGAAATAACATTCAAAAGAATTGAAATACAGGATACCCTGTAAGAATACTTTTTGAATCTTTTTTCAGCTCCTTCTCCTCCCCATTTGCCTAATCCTGTTCTTTTTCAGAACATTTCCTCTTGCATCTCTTTTGATGAAAATGCTCCTCTCAACTCTGTTCCTACTGGTGAAGAAATATGGTTAGTTATTAAAAAACTTAAACCAAATAAATCACCAGGACCAGATGGTTTCCCAGCTAGTTTCTTCAAACTAAATTGGGAAACAGTAGGTGAACAAGTTATCTCTGCAATTCAGCACTTCTTTATCTCTGGGAATCTTCATCCAGAATTCAATAAAACATTTCTGTTTCTTATACCAAAAAGTAGGCATCCCAAAGATCTTAGTGGATTTAGACCTATAGGACTTTGCAACACTATGTACAAAATTATAGCCAAAATTCTAGCTAATAGAATGAAACCATTGCTAAATACATTCATTTCCCCTTTCCAAGCTGCATTCCTCTCTAAAAGGCAAATCTCAGACAATATAATTATTGCTCAAGAGATAATTCATTCCTTTAAAAAGAAGAAAGTGAAGCATGCTAGAATGGGAATCAAAATTGATATGTCTAAGGCATTTGATAGAGTAGATTGGGATTTTCTGATTAATGCAATGAAAGCTTTTGGCTTTGACAATAAATTTTGTAATCTGATACACCAATGCATTTCTACCTCTACTATTGTTGTCTTGCTCAATGGATGCCCCGGGGGCTACTTCAAACCTACTAGAGGTCTTAGGCAGGGGATCCTCTTTTCCCTTATCTTTTTATAATCTGTATGGAGATATTCTCTAGACTTCTCATATCTGGAGAAGAGGAGAAAATAATTCAGGGAGTGAAAATTACTCCAAAAAATAGTCACATCTCTCATCTCTTTTTTGCTGATGACTGTCTTCTCTTCACTAGAGCTGGCCTTAAAGAGTGTCACAATACCCTTGCCTTGATAGAATCTTTTAGCAAACCTTCAGGTCAATTAATAAATTTTGATAAATCTGGTGTTTTCTTTAGCAAAAAAGTAAAACCTAAGCATCAGAGGATGATTAGTAAAATACTGAAAATAAAAAAAATGGACCTAAAAGACTCTTATCTAGGAACTCCTCTTTTCATTAGTAAAGCAAAGATACAATTATTTGAAGGAATAGTGGAAAAAATGGAACATAGAATTCAAGGATGGATAGGTAAAACTCTAGCACAAGCTAGTAAAATGGTACTCAATAAAGCAACTCAAGCTAGTATGGCTAGCTACCAAATGAGTTGCTTTATTTCACCAAAGAAAATCACACAAAAAATTGATACGTTGCAAAGAGATTTCTGGTGGGGGAAAGAAACTAACTACAAAGGGTATTATCCAAAATCATACTCTTGTCTCTGTAAACCCTTAAAAAAAAGGAGGGTTAGGATTTAGAAATGCTCATAAATTCAACTTAGCTATGATTACTAAATTAGCATGGAGGTTATTAACAGAACCCAAGGCTCTGTGGGTGTCTCAACTAAAACCTAGATATTTCAGAAACTCATCAGTGTTTAAGGAAAAAATTCCCTCAACTAGCTCTTGGATCTGGAAATGCATCAGTAAGGGCATTCAACTAGTGGAACAGAACAGTATTTGGGAAATAGGAGATGTTAATCGTGTAAATATTTGGGAAGATAAATGGGTACCACATTTGATAGACAATCTTAGTAGCCATAGAACAACTACTAATTCTAACTTAACACTTGTGAAGGATATAATTGATCCATTCACTTTGAAGTGGAATTCTACTATAATTTTTGAAATGTTCCCTGCTGACATAGCTAGGAAAATTTGTAACATCAGATTAGTCAGAGATAAGTCAGATACTCTTAGGTGGCTTCTTACAAGCTCTGGCTCTTTTACTGTTAAGTCTATGTATAACAAGCTTAATGAAAGAACAGAGAATCAATATAACTTAGGGCAACCTGATTCCTTTTGGAAACATTTATGGAACCTCAAAGTATCACAAAGAATAAAAATCTTTGCTTGGAAATGTCTGCATAATGCAATCTCTACAAATCTGAAACTTTCCAAATTCATGCATGATATTCATCCCAATTGCTCCTTTGGTTGTAATGAAACTGAATCTATAGAACATCTGTTACTCTTTGGTCCCTTTGCTAAGTCTGTTTGGGCAACAGAACCATCTCCAGTCACTCTGCAATTTGACAGCTCTATAACATTCTTGGATATATGTAAGGAATGGATAGGAAAGAAGGAACCAACTATATCTTTAGAAACAATTCTGACAAAAGCATGGTTCATATGGAAAGAAAGATGTAACAGAGTCTTTGAAAAAAAACAGCAAACAAGTGCTCAACTAGGATTAGAAATACTGAGATATTTAAATTATTGGAACAAAGATAACCATTCTCTTGGTCAGGCATTAACAAATACAGTTGAAATCCCTAAATGGATTCCACCTAGGAGAACTCAATTGAAACTCAACATAGATGCTGCATGGATTTCTAATGTTTTGCCTGCAGGTTTTTCTTTAATTCTTAGGAATGATGCAGTAGAATTTGAACAAGGAATGGCAGGATCTTTCACAGAAGCTACCCCTGAAGAAGCGGAAGCCATAGGATTGTTGCAAGGAGCTAGATGGGCATTGGAAAAATGATGGTCCAATTTCAGTGTGGCAGGAGATTGCAAAAATCCGTTTGACTACTTGAATGGGGAATCCTCACAAATTGAATGGCAGAATCAAGCTCTTATGGATGAAGTAAAATGTGATTTCAACAAATGCAAATTTTTTTTGGGTTTCTTTTATATTCCTAGACTTGCAAACCAAGTGGCTGATACACTGGCCAAGGAAGCAAAAACCTTTGTTAATTTCGTAAATTGGGACAATAGTCCACCTAATTGTATTTTGCTAAACTTAAAAATTGATAAATCTAATGCAAGGGCAAGCATCGTATCTCTACATTAGAAGGCTCTACTATTAAAGATGTAAGAGTTCCTAACTCCTAGGGGGTCAACCATTCATTTTTGTAGGTCCAAGAGAAAAAACAACATTTTTTGAGTATGGTGGGTAAAAGTGTATCTTGATTTGAGTTATTTGCAAATTTTCTTCTTGTTTTATTTCATTTCCCAAGCCCTATAATGTCTTGTATTTTCGGCTTCCTTCAACTTTATTATCCTAGCATTTTTAGGGGCCACCCGAAAGGAATTAGGGGCCACATTTTTATTCCCATCCATTGAAGGTGGCTATGGGGTATCCTAAAAACAGAAATTATTCATATTGTCCTTCATCTTTATACTAAATCTAAACATATATCCTTTATTTTCATAATTATATCATTCCTCTTCTTCATCTCTTTTCTAATCATTGGAAAAAAAAATCATCGTTTTAATTTTGATTGAAACCAAAGATCGTCGATCAAACAAATTTTATGATTGATTGTTTAAAATTAAAACCCAAAATTCATTAACCTTAAAGTTGAAACTTATAACATCAAAACAAAAAAAGAGTTAAACAAACAAAACGGATAGATGATAGTAGTTGTGATCCAAAATTTGGATTTGATTGCTTAAAATCAAAAATTTGATCCTAAATTTCTAGAATTTACATTAGCAGATTGATTGTTATCTATCGATTATTCTTGATTCAAAAAATTCAACTCTTCTGAACTAAAAAATAAGCACAATCGGTAGATAATGAATACCATTAACTACCGATTGGGAAAGTAGAAAATTTTGAAATTTTATTAAGTTTTGAAATTTTGAATTTGGGGCCATGAACACAATCGGTAGATAATGAGCATCATTTATTAACACAATTTACTAGCGATTATGGTAGTACCAAAGTTCGGAAATTAAAGGATTTTGGCAAAATCTCATTTTTGGGCTAATGTACATTCGGAAGTTAAATTAACACAATTTACTACAGATTACGGTAGTACCAAAATTTAAAATTTGAATATATTCGGTTGTTAAAGAACACAATTTACTACCGATTATGGTAGTACCAAAATTCGAAAATGAAAGGATTTTGGAAAATTCTCATTTTGGGGTCATTATATATTCGGAAGTTAAATTTACTACCGATTATGGTAGTACTAAAATTCGAAAAAATGAATATATTCGGAGGTTAAAGTAACACAATTTACTACCGATTATGGTAGTACCAAAGTTCGAAAAATGATAGGATTTTGGCAAAATCTCATTTTGGGGCCAATATACATTCGGAAGTTAAATTTAATACCGATTATGGTAGTACTAAAATTCGAAAACTAAATATATTTGTAGGTTAAAGTAACACAATTTACTACCGATTATGGTAGTACTAAAGTTCGAAAAATTATAAAATTTTGACAAAATCTCATTTTGGGGCCAATGTACATTCGGAAGTTAAATTTACTACCGATTATGGTAGTACTAAAACTCGAAAATTGAATATATTTGGAGGTTAAAGTAACAAAATTTACCACCGATTGTGGTAATAACTACCGATTGTGGAAGGGCAATTTTGCCATTACGAAATACACGAGATAACGGCTAGCTTTAATTTAGGTTTGGATGACCCTATTTTATCTTATTGTTGGCCCCTAATTCCTTTTGAGTGGCCCGTAAAAATACTAGGTTTATTATTATTGCCATGAATGATTGACCCATCTATACAATGGTTGTTCTCTTACGCTAACTTGCTAGTATTAAAATCGAAAGTAGAAGGATCGGTAAAATAAAAGAGAAGACCAATCTTTGTTCTTAGATGTCGTAGCCGTTTCTCTGCTCACTAGAACAAGAAGCAGTCATGTCAATGTTGTTAAAATAACATCACGGTAAATATCTTTTTACCAAAATTACTAATAGGAGATGTCAATTTGTTAGGGAGTGTACCAAAATTTATATAAGACCAAACATTTTTAACACATGGATTGGTACACTCCTTAGTAATTTAGTGCCCCTTATTAGCAGCTATGACTTTTTAGGTTGGATGTAACTATGAGTGACTTGAATTTGATAATATGTCAACACCATAATTGATGTCAAAAATCCCACGATATATATGGGCTGATACCAGATTACTGGGGATGATACCATTTCATATATGACAAAAAAATCTTAAGCGATCCTGACCGTTGGATCGGCTAAATGGTATCAGCCCCTAGTAGTGTTGGTATCAACCCATATAAATCTTGAAAAATCCTTAGCCATAATATGTCTAAACACAATAGCCATTATTGCAAATCCATTATACGTTCAACCTGGCTCAAGAGCTCTAAAGGCTTGGATACCCTGACTCATAACCGCCCTATCTTGCTTTGCTTGGCGTATAGATGCTTTACATTTTCAACTGCAAACAAAAACAAAATTAGGAAAGCTCCAACCTCTAACAAGGCAACATTTCCATGTGAGATCTATAATTAGATTAGGGAAAATGGAATCATAGATTCACTATTAAAACATGTTCGTATCCATATTACTCTTTTCTTTTGCTAGCATTGGATGCTCTTACAAACTGCAACTTTACAATTACAATTAAAACAGAAATCAAATAAAATGTTGAACTTCTGGTGCGAATAGATATTGAACTTGGTCTCCTGGTTTTCCAATTCTGGATTTTCAATCAACAAAGTAGTAACCCCTCCGAGGTGGAGTGGATTAATTTACGAGTCGACTTTTGGCCGGTCTGCGGAAAGATAAAAAAGTTGCCTTACAAAAAGTTTATGGCACGTCAAACTTTTCTCTGAAAATGAACAAAAAAAACGAAAAGAGAAAATAATAGGAAATATTAATAAAAACAAAAACTATTCAAATGATTTTCTCTTTCCGATCTTGTTTACAATGAAAGTTGAGTACTTTGGTCGACATCGAACCATAAATTTAATATTTTCTAATGCTCGTTGTGACCATTTCTCCTAATTTTTTTAATTGTTTTTGCACTTTAACAATGTAATGAATGGACGTTATCTTGTGTATGGGTGCACAAAATAACAAAACCCTTCAATAATTGATTAATCCAAAAATGTTTATAGGTAGATTGAAAGGAAGCTCTCATAGGGTCATCATAGTGTACGTTAGTCACAAGACCCGTGACCATGAATATTCATAAGACAGTGTTTAAAACTCGGCGCAGTGTTTAAACCTTGCGTAAAACACCTACGATGCCAAAGCTACGATGACAGTGTTTAAACCTTGCGTAAAACACCTATTCATATGACAGTGTTTGAATTTAACATGCCAAGGTTTAAACTCGGCGCAGTGTTTAAATCAAAAGCTACGATGCGTAAAACACCTGGCAGTGTTTAAAACCTCACATGTTTAAAAACCATTTTGAAATCCGGAACAGTTTTAAGCTGAGCCTAATATCCCGGCACAAGTTGAGATTAGGCTCGGTTTAAAATTATGCCTGTATGGGATGGTCCTAAACACCGCGAAGTATTAAGATTTTGAAATTTTGAATTTGGTGGGCGTTTAAACACCAAGAGATTGTGATGCGTTTCAAACACCGCATACACAGCTGAAAATGTTTTAAACACTATCCCATGTTTAATACCACGTTTAGTTGTAAGCTCTGTTTAAAACAACGTTCAAATGTAGTTTACCATTTGCCCACTGCCAACGAACACAGAATAACTATTTCCACCATTTTAGTATAGCTTGCACACTTTGCACCTTGGGATGCTCTTAGATGGTTAGTTGATAACCTAAGGACAAACACTATGGTGCCTCTTTTCCCTTCCCTATCCCTCATTTGTAGGAAAAAATCTGATTTGTGATATTTGTCAACTACTATGATCTCCCATATCCCTACGTGTGTAGGGATATCCCTTCCCTACTATTCAAACTGGATCAGATCTGATTCGGATAGTGGGGTAGGGAAATGACATGGAAACTCTGTTTTTTAGTTGAAACTGATACTCAGTATCCGTGACATTCCGTTTTTGGTTTTTTTTAGTTTTACACTAAAACTTTTCTTTTTCATTCTTTTTTTTTACCTATTGTATCTCATTTTTTTGGGTCAAAATTGTCTTTATTTACCTATACAAATATATTCCAATTGAAAAAAAATCAAAAAAGAAAAGAAAAAGGAAATTAGGTTTCCGTTTGACACTATTGACAGTTTCCATGTCATGTAGGGAAATGATAAAAACATACCATAATGAAGCTGCCTTGTGACACGTATCCCTTCCCTACATACTAGGGATAGGGAAGAGATGCTCTCTTCCACAGTGCTTGGCCTAAAAATACGGCAAGTCGGGAAACTGAGCCACTCATTTATGTGTTTGTAGTAGGTCCATGAAAAGAACAGCAGCATTTTCTGAGCAAGCAAGATGGGTAACAGTGTATCCAAGATGTTTTTGTAGTAGGTCCACTCATTTATACTGTATTTTTCAAAACCTAGAATGTCTTGTCACTTTTGTTTTTGTCTAACTTTATTATAGGCGTGCCCACCCCATTATCCATACATACGTTGGTTGGGTTCTTACGCTAAGTTGCTATTAAAAATTCAAATCAAGGAGCATCATTAAATAATGAAGGCCAAGGCTATTGTAAATTCATCTTTATTGTAAATCCACAATGATCCGGATACAGTATTTAGGCCATGTCTCCATACTCCAAAGCTATTGCGCAAATGCATTGTACACACTATCCTGCATTGCTCTACATTATTGGATGCATACAAAAATAAAGATAGGAAGGCTCCAACTTCCAACATCTCCATGTGAGATCTACAATAATAACGTTGGAAAAACATGATCTCATAATACTTCCATAATGAGCTTTCTTCCCACTATTAAAACACGTTCAGACTTCATAATCATGTCACTCCAGAAGAAAGAAAATGTTAGCATTGGATGCTCTCGCAAACATCCACTAAAAACAGGAACCATTAGCACCGTAAAAAGGTGAATCAGTTCTAGATTTTTTTACAGCTGAATTGGGACCAATGTTGATCTCAAATGGGTGAGAGGATAGTGAGAATGAGGCTGAGGCTCAACTTTTATCCGGTTTGTCTACACATTTTGGGTTTGTCGACTCTATTATTATCCGAGTATTGGCAA
This sequence comes from Papaver atlanticum, assembly GCA_023531105.1. NCBI lineage: Eukaryota > Viridiplantae > Streptophyta > Magnoliopsida > Ranunculales > Papaveraceae > Papaver > Papaver atlanticum. Next base: position 872,789 of record JAJJMB010001778.1, on the reverse strand, counting down.
ATGAGTGGAGCAACAGTAAGGTATTGTGTTCAGAGCCTGTTCAGGTGTTGTCTTTATGGAAAATCCTTCCTTATTGAAGGCCACACCATTTTGGACCTTTTCTGGACTTCACTGAGCAATAAAATGTTGATAACTAACAACAAAATCAGCATTAAAATTTTGAATGTTGAACTTCTGGTGCGATAAGATGTTGAACTTGGTTTTTTAACTTTATCACTACTAGATTTCAATCGACAAAGTAACAATGCTGGCCTCCAAAATTTAGTAGATTAATTTTTGAGTCGACTTTTGGGGGCATTGGGCAACCATTTACCATGTGTTAGGCTTAGTCCTATGAGTGTTAATCTAGCAGCTAGATTAGCAAATCACGTCAGCTAGGGCGACCTCCTAAGTCCTATGGGAGTGCTAATCTATCAGCTAGATTAGCAGCCCACGTCAGCTGGGATCACCGCCAGCGCTGTTTGGTTCAACGCTTTAAATCTCAGTCGTTAGATCAAATTTTGTGATTTTTTTGATCCGTGTGATTTTTGTGAGAGCTGAACCATTCAGCGCTTCAATCTTGCTGCTAGTTCAGCTGCGAGCACATGCTAGGAGAGTGAACTAGTGTTAACTTTTAGGCCATATTTTTTTTTTGAATTGCAACACTTAACTGCTAATCTAGCAGCTCAATCTAGCCCATAGGACTTAGTATTCGTAGGTCCAAGAGAATCATTACCAATATTTTTTAGCATGACAGGTAACAGTATACATATCTAAGATTGTTAAACGCATCTTGTTAATTCGAGTCATTGCAACAGAATAAGATACATCATCTTCTTGTTTTGTTTCTCAAAGTCAGATTGTCTTGTTCTTTTTGGTCTCTCAACTTTATTATAGGCCAGCAGCCAGCTGACCCAATACCCCATCCAAACAGCGGTTGTGCTCTTCATTATTAACTTGCTATTAGATCTCGGTATCGGAATTGTATTCACTGGAGTAAAAGATTTCAACCATAGAAGTCAGAAGCAAAACAAATTTGCTTTATTTTTTTGCTTTTAGAAATTTATTCCCAGCATAATTTGTAGAAGCCTAAACATTTACTTATTAAAGTGTATCTAAACATGCAAATTGGCATCTTAAGATGGCACCCTTAAAGCTTTGGCAATGCATTGTTAAATTTCCTTGGCACGGTAATCATCATTTAGACCACCTTGTCAATAAAAGCTCTCAAATGCCTTGTGTGTTCCATCATACTCTAATCAACTTCCATTTTTGATGCTCCAACCTTAAAACTTAAATGGTAAAATTCCAAACTACATGTTACTGGATCTAATAATTTAGGTAATATAATCTCATATACTTCCATAAAGTACTTTCTTCCCACATCATTAACACATGTTCATATCTCTTCATATATACTCCAATGTTTTTTGCTTGCAAGTTGCAAACTTATAGACAATCGAGAATCATTCTTTAGCCGCATAAAAAGGGTAAATCCTGTCCGAAATTTTTTACAGCTTAAAACTGGCACTAAAGTTGATCTTATAAATTCTCATGTCGGCTTTTGGCAGGATTAAAAAATACCGTACCTAACAAAAACTTTTGTAGCCATGTGAAATCTTTGTTTTAAAGCAAGGGAAAAGCCAGAGGTAGAGTTAATCAAATATAAATGGCTTATGTCTTTCTTTTCTTGCTTACATTGAAAGTTAGTTATCTTTGTCGACATCAAAGGAAATGTATCCAGGAGCAGTAGAACCAAGGTTGGCAAATGAGACACTTACTCCCGTTTATCAACCCTAGGAGTAGAATTTTAGCACTAAAACAATAGCACGACACCATTCTCACCCTTGAATCGCGGAGCAGTTTAAAGCAAGGGTGTGGATTTGCATACCCAATCCAACTGGCTCCAAAGTTTAATGTTTGTATGATTTTAGGTTTCGAAGCCTATTTTTGCTTTCGTGCACCCCTAGCAAGATTTTGCTTCCCTTTAGTTAAATTCCTGGCTCTCCTCGGCTCTTGATTTTTTGTCTTGCCATGAAGCTCCAGCAAATTTTTATTTGTAAGTGAGAAATGAGGATGATGCATGCATGATAAGTATGGACATTTTTATATGTGGTAGAGTGATACTTGTAGTTTGTGGGTTGTCCCTTCGTTTTTGGCAAACGAATGAAACAACTCACTATGGGTGTTTTCTTAATTTTTGGATGATTGATGTATCCAATCTCATGAAAAGACAAACATATTCACCACGCATGGAAGAATCTTTCTTTCTTTTTAACTCAACACCAATTGGGCCAATTATGGACTTGCGCCTTTTTTCTATCTTTATTAAAAAACTTTGAATAAAGTGAAGAAACGGCAATAAAATGTTGAACTTCTGGTGCGATTAGATGCTGAATTTGGTATCCTGCCTTTATACTTCTAAATTCTAGTTGACGAACTAGCTGCCCCTCCAAGATCGAACTGACTTTAGATTTCTCAGATGACTTCTTTCCTAACAAGGGTGTTCACCTGTAGAACGGGAAAAAATGAATCATCTTTAGTCCTAGCAACTTGTCAATACTAAAGTTTCCGTTATTTGAGTTTTGGACCTGTTGTCCAGTTTTATTTTTGGGCCGGTGGCTTGTTTTCTGTTATCATTGGGACTTTGGGCATGGTAATTTTGTTACTCTTTGCCTCTTTGGTGATCAAAGACATAAAGTTCTTTTGTTGTAGGGGAAAAAAAAAAAACCGACTTTACATGAAACTAGATTTGTGCCCGTGCTACGCATCGGACATATTTTTTTTAACATGGTGTGTGCAGGGCTTTGCCCCGCACGTGGCGATGTATTTTTAATTTGGTGTGCGCAAGGCTTCTCCCCGCCCCGTGACGATGTATAATTTGGTGTGCCCTGGGTTTCGCCTCGTAGCTATGCATTTTTGATTTGGTGTGCGCGGGGCTTCGCCCCGCCCCGTGGAGATGTATTTTTGATTTGGTGTGTCGGGGAAAATACATTAAATAGGTGGAAAATATATGCATATTTTATTTATTTTTTTCCTTTTAACTTGGTGTGGCGGGGAAAATACATTAAATAGGTGGAGGTTATGTGCAAATTTAATTTATTTTTCTTTTTTTATTTTCTCAGAAAATATATATGGATTTTTTTTCCCTTTATATATTAATTTGAAAAGAAATAGTCCTAATATAGTAATTATTCAATTTCCAAATTGAATTTGAATTTGTACTTTCATAAAATTCCAAACACGGTAACTTATGTTTTCCTTTTAGGTTTGTAATTTTTAAACTAATCATACGGTTGTCAAGTGTCCTCACCTAAATATTGTCACTTCATGAATTCCAAAATTAATTTGGTTTCCTTTTTTTAATATTTTTCCTATTCTTTTTAAACCAATCATACGTTGGCAAGTGTCTTCACCAAAACGCTCATTTCACAAAACTCAAAAAAGACATATTTCGGCCAATAGGAAGCGAGAGTTTCCTCACCATTCAACGTGGGAGCTTTATTTGTTTAGGCCTTTAAGTCTTTAGATTTTAGTACTTCCGGTGGTCACTCAACTACACAACTCAATTAATCTAAAGATATAACAATATATATATATATTTTCTTTTTTTGAAGCATAACAATATATGTTTTAATAGATTTTCAACTCAATTAATCTAAAGATATAACAATATAACTTTCAAAGGGCCGTTTTGACTTTCAATTGAAGTAGACATAACAAACATTGTAATTTTGACAAGTCCAATGGAATTGATGGGCTAACGGTATGGAGCAATACTGACTTTTTATGGGCTTACCTAGTACGGCCGAGCAATAGTTGCTCGACCATTGTCTTGTCTGTTCGGCTATAACTTAGCTGCCAACTTGCAGTTTTGAGGCATGCTCAATTGAAAAAGAATACAACCACTATCTTTTTTTTCTTTTTTTGAAGCATTCAATTTAATAAAGAATGTAAGGTTACAATTTGACGTGGATAAGTGGTACCAACTGAGTCATGGAATATAATTTGACCAATAAAAACCGGGATTGCCTGGTCCCAAATTTTGGTTGAAAACTTTCTCATTTGACTTCCCTCTTCTGCATGATTGGCCAAGCCATCCGCTGCTTGATTTCCTTCTCTGTAGTTGTGTTATATATAAGCATGTGGGATCTGTCATAGTCTATTATTTATTTCCTCAATCATTCCTGAGATGAAGCACATAAGGTTCTCTGAATCTGTTTCGAAGAGAACTTTTGGCCATTGTGTTTTTGTTGTTGTTCTTGATGCCAAAAGCAGACCCTAAGTTTCTGCAGTTAAGGCAGCCATAATTCCTAATGGTTGAGCTAATATATACGAGTGTTATTCCGTGAAATAACTCGAATTTCAAATCATTCACTTGCTTCAACTACTCATGCTATGGATGTGGGAGCTATTACAGTTTGTGCGTTTTGTAAGAGCATTGCTCGGTCGAACTGGCAAGTGTTTCTATCTCAAGCTTGTTTGTCAAGTTTAGTTGCCAAAACTATAATTCTTGATTTCTAATCTACTTATAGATAAGTTTCGGACTAGGATAGTAAGTGTAGTTGAGCTCTAGACTCAACGGCGTTCATCATGCAAAGACGAAGAACTACTCAAGGAACTGGTGGAACTTCATCGACAAAAAGGTATGTGGAGACTTGAACTTATCTATCACTCAAAAGTCTATCTATTCTATCTCCTATCTTGAGACAAAAGTCGTATTGCTATATAGACTTCGATTATACATATTTGCTATTTTGAGCCGAGTTTATCTCGCTTATCTGTTTCTCAAAATATGTGTTGGTAAGCTTTGGCTTTGGCCAAGTTCATCTTTACTCGTGACGAAAGTCATGTTGATTATTTCAATATATTGAAAATCACTTTGATGAAAAATAGTTTGTGAATAACAACTATATAACATCCTCTAAGAATGTTTCAATGATTGAAATGAGAGTATAGAACATGTAACCATCTTTGGATATAAGCATAGTTTGTTTTCACATTTGTGTACAAGTCCAAAAACGGGAATCCAAAGTATGCGTACCCATACGCGTACTGGCGGTTGTTGGAAATCCGGGAGAGTATGCGTACCCGTACACGTACTGGCGGAAAGTTCACGTCCGTGAATTTCTGCTGGAGTTTGGAAGTGAAAACAAATTCAATCCGGTTACTTAAGTACGCGTACCTGTTCGCGTACTTAGGTAGGTTACTTTCTAAAATCGGTTTGTTCATGAAATAAAACATTTATATATATTAAGGAATGCAATCTTTGCAAACCGTGGCTATAATGTTCATGAATCGATTCGAGTGAATCAAAACCGATTTTGCTTCGATTGTGTCTTGTATACTTCTATAAGATCTAAGCAATTTAACAACTCTCTAACTAGTTCATTTGAGTCATTTGAACTAGTTATGGTGAAGATGAATAAGGTTGATATGTAAGTGCTCATATGGCTAACCATTGGTTAACTATTGTTGAACCAACTAGGTGTACACATTTAGGTACGGTTACTCAAACCTAAATGAAGTTACATTTCATTTGTGTATAACAAGCATATTTCGATCTAACGGTTGAAAGATATTAGCTTGAATCTAATCAGGTTTTCATCTAACGGTGAATATTGAATGCTTTGTTACCAAGGTAACTTAGATTGCAAACCCTGATTTGGAGACTATATAAAGGAGAACTCTAGCAACTGGGAAACCTAATCCCCACACCTCCTATGTGATACTAGTTGTATAAGCTAGAGTCGATTCTCTTTTAACCTTAGGTTTCTCTCGGGACCATGTTGGTTAACGACTTAAAGACTTCATTGGGATTATGAAGCCAGACCCAACTATTTTCTTTGTAGTTGCGTGATCTGATCTTGCTGTTTCTATCGTGATTGAGTGCAATCGTAAGATTGGCTTGAGATTTATATCTCCGATAGGCAAGATAGAAAAATAGTCACAAACACCTTCGTCTCATCGTTTGTGATTCCACAATATCTTGTTTCACTAGTTGATTAATATTATTGTGAGGTGATTGATATTTCTAGGATGTTCTTTGGGAATATAAGTCCGGTATATCAATTGGTTCCTGTTCACCTTGATTTATCAAAAGATAGAACAAAACTCGTAGGTATTTCTGTGGGAGATAGATTTATCTATTCCTGTAGACTTTTCCGTGTGAGACATATTTGTTTATTAAAGTCTTTGACTTTGGTCATAGCAACTCTTAGTTGTGGGTGAGATCATCTAAGGGAATCAAGTGCGTAGTATCCTGCTGGGATCAGAGACGTAAGGAGCACAACTGTACCTTGGATCAGTGTAGATTGATTGGGGTTCAACTACAGTCCAGACCGAAGTTAGTTTGTAGTAGGCTAGTGTCTGTAGCGGCTTAATAAAGTGTGTGATCAATCTGGACGAGGTCCCGGGGTTTTTCTGCATTTGCGGTTTCCTCGTTAACAAAACTTCTGGTGTCTGTGTTATTTCTTTTCCGCATTATATTTTGTTATATAATTGAAATATCACAGGTTGTGCGTTGAATCGATCAATTGGTAAATCAAACTTTTGGTTGTTGATTTAAATTGATTGATCCTTGAACATTGGTATTTGGTACCGTTCAAGTTATTTCTCTTTTATTCAACCAGGCTCACAGATTTCTATTTTTTTGAGTGAGGAATGAATCGAGAAATTGAGATATAACTCTTTGATATACTTTTTATTAAGATTGAGTCTGACTGTATAGTTGATTCTCTTAAAAGTATATTGGAGTTTGTCCATACAGATTGCTAAACGAAATATTGGGTGAGGCTGTTAGACCCCCGTTTTTCACGTTTGAATCTCTGCAAATGAAACCTGCACCTGCGAAACCGGGTGACCTCTGGAAGCCCCATCTTTGTTAATCTTAATCCAGTGCATGTTCGGGGTGGACCATCCTACCGAGATTGTGGAAATCCTTTTGGTACTTCTTGATTGGTTATATGTCGGTTAATCTCCTGGTAGCACAGGGGGTAAAGTTTCTTGTGCCACAGAATATTCTTGATGTTGTTTTTGGGCCCAAGCTAGGATTTTTTCTGAAGTTGTTTGTTTTTGGCGGTATATTAGTTCATTTCTAGCCAACCATAAGGTCCAGAATAAAAAACAGACAGAGGAGATGACAAATATTGGTGTTGAATGTTGTAGTAGTTGGGAGATGGTTGTCTGAGGTGTTAAGACAAATGCGGGGGTATAATTGGTTTTTGGTGTGGTTGAGGGCTGAGTGAGCAATGTGTTCCAAGATGTAGTCGCAATTGGGCAGTGAATTAGCATGTGAGTCGTTGATTCCGGATCAGTATTACATTTGTGACAAATTTCGGAGTTAGTTAGGTGGATGTGATGTAGGAGAGAGAGGGTTGGTAGACCTTCATTGATTGCTTTCTACAAGAAAACTTAAATTTTTGGTGGACACGGTAAAGTCCACAGGAATTTGGTAGATGGGAGGGGGGATTGGGTAGGTTGACCATGGGTTAGACATTTGTATCCCGATGATGTAGTGTATTTTCCAGATTTTGAGTGTGCCCAGATAATTTTGTCCTCGGGACCGTCCTGGGGAAGGTGGATGTTTATGATTTTTTGTGCTATAAGATTGGGGGGGATGTTTAATTTTTCTTGATTCCAGTTATGAGAGATCAGATCAATGATATCAGCTACCTTGTGGGTAGGATAACATTGGGTTGGGTTCAGATTTGGGGAGTTTGGAATCCAGTTGGATTTTATTGGTGTTGATACTCCATTCCCGATTTGATGAAATATGAGTTGTTGCATGGTAGGAACGATTGATGCTAATTGTCTCCATTGAGCGCTTGAGGAAGATGGTATGGTATCAATGCCTTGTAGAATTGGTTGATGATGAAGATATTTTTCGGTAAACAGACTTCTGCAGATGAAGTTAGGTTTTTCATGCAAGCTCCAAATTCTTTTCATTAGGAGAGCCTTGTTATGATCACTGCTTTTTCATATGCCTAGCTCGCCTTCGGAGATCGGCTTTGTTAATTTATCCCAACCAATAGGATGAAGCTTTTTAAGTGTCGAATCATGTCCCCGGAAAAAATTCCTGGTGATACGATCTATTTGTTTGTAGACATTGATGGGGTAGATTTTGTGTTTGCATAAGGTGGTTTTAGGTGGGAGTTAGGGAGGTTTTTATTAGTATCCTTCTTCCGTGTTGATTTAGACATTTTTTTCATTCATCCTTTTTCTTTTCGCGCTAGTCTTTGATGGAGAGGTGCAAAGGTGTGATTAGATGCTCTTCCTTGCTTGAATTGGACTCCTAGATAGGTAGGGGGATTTGATGTGGCCGACATATTGAAGATTTGTTGTAGATTACTCACTTTGCTCGGGTCCAATATCGGATGATGGATAATTACGGATTTGTAATTATTGATTACTTGGCCCGCCGACATACCATAAGAATGAAGTGGGTTCTTGAGTTGAAGATTACTTTGTTCGGAGGCTTTGAAGGTGATTAGAAGGTCATCAGCGTACATTAAATGAATTATTGGTGGTGCTTTTTTTGATATGCCGAGACCTCAAACAAGGTTTTGGTTTTGAAGGTTTCCTAAATTTGTAGATAGGATTTCTGCACATATTATGAAAATATAGGAAGAAAGTAGGTCTCCTTGTCTAATTCCTCTTGTTGGGTTGATGTAACCATAAGGTGTACCATTTATGTTGATCGAATATGTAATAGTTGTGACACATAACCTAATATAATCTACAAAGGTTGATGGAAATCCAATCTTGGTGAATGCCGTTTTGATGAATCCCCAATCAAAACGGAGAGGGAAAGCATCAATAAAAGGAATATAATAACTGAATTAAAAAAAATTCCTATGGACAAGAGAAACCAAATTCCACTCCTGAGCCTACTGGAAGATTCCATCAATAGGCTCAGGAGTCGGGAATTCCATAGAGCCACTACCTAGTAAAACTATTACCCACTTTTCAGAAAAAAAACTAAAATGTAAAAATTGAATACTTTGATAATAAATATTGTCTTCCATTATCTGGGGTTTGTTACCCCAAATCATTTCTCTTATAGTTGTTTTCCCCAAAATATAGCCCATATAGCAGCCATAAATGGTGCAATCACCTACGAAAAATAAAATATATTACTAAAAACCATGAGATTCTCATACGATGGATTACGAGTTTATAAATAAATCTTCAAGAAAATCATGTCGATCTTATCCTAATTGAAGCCACATATGGAAGTCAGACAAGTTAACCTTCATATATTGGCTACCTGGGAAAAAAATCTCATAACACTAGGTTGAACTAATGATGACCCCTCAAAACCTGACAGAAATTGTACATTTTAAAAGACTTCTTCTTTTTTCTCCCGTTCTGCATCCATAATTTAATTTTTGCGTTGTCTAATGTAGTTTGGATTAAGAACTCTTTCATGACTCAGTGAAATCTCGCTATCTGCAAAGTAATAAATTGAGAGACAATAGATTATATACATAGAACAGACTTATAAAAAGTCTGATTATTTTTGTTGTTGCAAAGTAACACATATATACCTTTTGCAAGACCACTGGAACACCGATCTTTTATTGCTACGTTCATTGGACACCTACGAATAATGCGTAAGTAAACTTCTTTACTTTTAATGCCAGATTCACACGATGTCATCCCATCTTCGTAAATCGGTTCATATACAAACTCCGAACCAGATCTAAAACTGGTAAAAGTTGATATTTGGTCTAGTTTTGAAACAAATAATTCCTCATCCACAGCTTCCATAATTTCCAATTTGCTAGCGTTGACCATCTGCACCTTATCCTCATGCTCATATCAAGCAAACATAATCACACAGTTCTGTTTTTGGATGTCAAAATTTCAGGTATGGGACTAAAGTAAACTTCTTAGGTCGTATATTTTATATTGCCGAGAAATTCCTTAGAAAATACAATGCACTCATGTGTTCTCAATATCTTGTCCTACAAATAAATTTAGAAAAAAAACGAAAAAAAATTAATATAACATCTGTACCTTACCATTTAAAAAATAATAATAATCTTGCAATGAATGAAAGCTCCAACCATGATGTAGTTTTTACAAGTGGTAAGAAAGATTCGATTCTCGGACTTTTTAGAGGTTTGGTTCAAGACAAATAAAGAAAAACTAGACAAACTAATAAACTTTGATTTTTTTTTTGTTTACCAAGGCGAAAAGAATCTAGGGTTTTGGATTCCACTACTTCCAATGATTGTAAACTCAATAACAATTTCTTTTAAAAATACTCCTACTTTACTCAAAACAGTTTCGAACCCAATCTCATGCTTTGGAAGATATAACGTTACAAGCTCTTTTTATGACTCTCGTCACTATTCTCAGGCCTAATTTTCCTTCGCTTATAAAAGATCGATAAATAAACTACCCAAAACAATTAATATGAAGCATATAAAGAAGAGAATTTTTTTAATAATTCTAAAGCACAAAAAATGGAGTAATTTTCAAAGAAAATAACTACTAAAATTTACGCATCGAAAATAACTTCCTCCAAAACCCTAGAAAATAAATCTATCTACTCATGAATCGAAGATTGGAGAATACTTGATTAATCATTGTATTAAAAATAATGAAATTCTGCTTACAATGATTTTTAGTCGCTAAAGGTATTCAGCCACAAGAGTGTTGCAATAGTTCGGTTGCGGAAGAGCTACTGCAGCTAAAACAGTGTACGATATTGTTCTTCTGCGGTTGAATATAAGACTGTTACATCGACTGTTTTGAACGACTGATGTTCTTCGTGTTCTTGGTTGAGCAGCAGCAGGAAGAATTTTTCTAACCTCTCTTTTGTCGATTCTAAGCCTCTACTTTCTTCCCCAGCGTATCCGTATGCCTTCTGTGACTCCGAAGGACCCTTTTTATACTAAACAATCACCTCTAGGGAAAGAAATCTCTCGGGATTTTTTTTTTCACGGAAAATATACCTTCGGGAATTATTTCTTTCCTTTCTGCTGCTTCTTTTTATTTGTACGCGTCTTCAAAAGATAGAATAAATCTTGTAGAGAAGATATCCTTCTCCAAATCCTCACGTAACTCCCATATTAAGCTTCCAAATTATCCCGTGATAACTCATATACCTCTGTTTTACGTATATCTCCTATATCTTCCTTTTTAATCGATTTCATATCAACTACCAATCCTGTTTAGCTGTAACAGACCCGTACAAGTCCAAAACCATGATTGAGTCTCACCCGTATTCCTCCAATTCTCTAACAAACCCGAGAACAAACCTTTTCCTCTGTTTTGCATCAATCAGTTTATCCAGCCCAATTGGGTCGTACAAATCACCCATATCCTCCCTGTTTACTCTTAACAGGCCCATTGCCAACAAATCCAGTGATTGAATCTCACTGAAATTCCTCCAGATTGAATTCAGAACTTTCCGGCAACATTCTCCCTGTTTTGCTTTATCTCGACAATCTAGCCAATTCTAACTGAAACGAAGACCATTACAATTAATGTTTAGTCAGTTAGAGCAAACCCATTGAATTTCAGCCTTTTAGTCTCATCACAACCCCTTTAATTCTCAAACCCTAATTCTGTTTCCATTAAAACCTTTTTCCCGCCAAATTTCAGATTAAAAAGGTTGAAGAAAGGTGCCCCTTATCCAGTCCGTTAGGGTGGCGATAGTAAATGGGGTACATTTAGCAATTTGTGGGCTATAAGAAGTAACTTTTGGGCTGTAAATAGCAAAAAATCCTCTGGGTGTCTTTAACACATATCTCCGGAGGTTCAAACACCACTATTCGAATTCTTCCACCAACAACAGTCGTCTTTTACCTCTCAGATCCACTTCTTTTCTTCAATTCTTTTCATCACTAAAGCTTCCATGCTTTTCAGACATAACTTGCATCACTAAAGCCGACATGCTTTTCAAATAGAGATGAAAAAATAAAACCAAATAATGAGAAATAATTTGCCTCCAACAGCAGTTGAACATGAAATGACACTTTAGCTCCTTTAAGCGACGTTTCTTCTTCTTTGCTCTAAAGTACCTAAAACTCAAAATTAAACATAAGATACATAATTTACAAGAAAACTTAGCAAAGAAAGCATAAACAATAGATAAATATCAAGGCGTTTTAGACACCTATCAAATTCCCCCACACTTAGACTTTGCTAGTCCTCAAGCAAATCAAACTAAACTAATTTTAAAAAATACAACTCCATCTCGTTGAGGATACGGTCACACTTAGCATGTATAACAATCCTTTGAACCCCTAGGTGGCCCTAGTGGTCGAGTTATAGTCTCGGGAGGGTTTACAAGAGGTGTACCCACAAAACCTTTACTCCAAACCCTAGCTATCTGTGAAGAACTCAGGAATGACACTAAAGAATCTCCTTGGTTGGCATATTCTCATTGATCACAAGAGAAAGTACCCTGATGCGAATCATATTCATATATATATATATAAGTGACAGAGTTCTATTCAGATAGTCGCACTATGTACATCAATAATCGGAATCACACAAATGAATAGATTAAGAAGATGGATTATAGAGATAGATAGTTCAAAACAATGTTGTCTAAGGTCAACGGTGTTTCCCATATCTGGCTGAAGGCCTCCGCTAAGATGGACCTATGAATCCTAATGGATTGAGATACTGGTCTGAACTAATATCAACACTGCTTGGCATATACAAGGGAACCAGCGGTCGATTTTATTGAACAATAATAAATTTTTCATTTTTCATTCATTTTTTTTCTCCAACTGCATGATTTGATCTTTTGGATCCAAGCGCATGCTTCTTGTCAGCATATTACATGATAGTTCCCATGGATCCTGCGTTCCACGCTTGTTTAGGCGACGGAGATAGGGAAAACACACATATTGCTATCCAAGTGTTAATAATAATTTATATATATATATATATTTATTCCGTTTGGTCTGATTGGTCTGGTCTATTTATTATTTAGTAACTCAATCACTCTATTCCATCCGGCAGTGGTAACAATTCGAGGCCCCACCAAATCACTTAGAGAAACATATAATTCAAATAAAATAAAATAAAAAACAGAACATAGTGTGATGATTCCATTCTAACACCTGAACTCTGTCTTTTTATGAATAGACTCTGTTATTGGGTTCCTTAACTCCTACAACCAAGATGTTTCCATCCACTTAGATTGGTTAGTGTCATCCTGATTTCGCACAAATTTCTAGGCTCTGGAGTTTAATTTTTATATTTTTCAATTTTTTTTATTTAAGTTTTTTATTTTATTAAAAACTAACTAAAAGTTTTTCCCTCACCCCCAAACTTAAACCAACATTCTCCTCAATGTTTCAAATTAAAGTACAATACAAAAAATATAAGTAACAAGAGGAATAAAGAGGTAAGTCAGAAAGATATTACCTGGATGAAGCGTAGCAATCCTTCTATGGGAGCAAGAAAAAATAAAAACAAAAATAAAACCAATATACAACAACAGCAGGGTCCTCCAGAGGGACCTTAATATCACCATGTATGGGTTGCCTCCTATTAAGCGCTAAGTTTAGTGTCTTTAGCCAGACTTTGTTACCCGTTAAAATTGATCCTGGTAGACAAGATCTCTCAGCTCCGATTCTTCTATTGCATGACTGGGTAACTCCAAGAATAGTTTCAACCGTTGACCGTTAACCTTGAAAGTTTCTCAGTTCTTAGGATTTTCAACTTCAACTGCACCATGGGGAAAAACAATTTTGACAAAATATGGTCCGGACCACCGAGATCTTAATTTACCAGGGAAAAGATGTAAACGAGAATTGTAAAGGAGAACCTTTTGACCTGGTTCAAATGTCTTTCGAATAATCGATTTATCATGAAATTTTTTGGTTTTCTCCTTGTAAATTTTCGCACTCTGGTAAGCATCATTATGAATTTATTCTAACTCATTGAGTTGCAGTCTACGATGATCACCAGCAGTAGATAGGTCAAAGTTTAGCTTTTTAATGGCCCAATAAGCTCGGTGTTCTAATTCTACAGGCAAGTGGCAGGATTTACCGAAGACAAGTCTATACGGAGACATCCCTAATGGAGTCTTAAAAGCGGTTCGGTAACCCCATAAAGCTTCCACTAAGCGCAAAGACCAATCCTTTCGGGTAGGGTGGTAAGGTGTAGAAACCTTATGGGTAATGGAGTATTTCTTCATGGGTGTCTCAAAAGACCGATTGCAAAAATGGGAACCTCCATCACTAATGATTGCTCTAGGCATACCAAATCGAGAGAAAATGTTGTCTCTAAAAAACTTGATTACAACGTGGCGATCGTTTGTCTTGGTAGCTATTGCTTCAACCCACTTAGAAACATAGTCCACAACTAATAAGATGTAAAAGTTTCCATAGGAATTGAAAAAAGGGCCCATAAAATCTATACCCCACACATCAAATATTTCTATTATTAGTATAGGACTAAGTGGCATCATATTTCTTCGGGTCTTCTTTCCTAACTTTTGGCACCTATCACAACTTTGAAAAAATAGGTGGGAGTCCTTAAACAGAGTTGGACAATAAAGACCAGGTTGCAAAACCTTCGCAGCTATTTTCTTAGAACTAAAGTGACCCCCACAAGCTCCAAAATGACAAAAAGTCAAAACACTGGAGATTTCATTGTCAGGAATACAACGATGGATGATCTGATCAGGGAAATATTTGAATAAGTACGGATCATCCCATAAAAAGTATTTAACCTCAGACAAGAATTTAGCTCTATCATGTTTATACCAATGGTCGGGAATTTGACCAGTTCCAAATAATTGACAATGTCAGCAAACCAGGGTAAGACAGAGATGGAAAATAACTGTTCATCAGGGAACGTGTCATGGATCGGTCTCTCATCATCTCTAGTCTCATCAATGATACGGGATAAATGGTTAGCTACTACATTTTCAGACCCTTTCTTATCACGAATATCTAGAGTAAATTCTTGGAATAGCAAAACCCATCTGATCGACTGAGGTTTTGAGTCCTTCTTTGAAAGGAGATATTTGAGTGCGGCATGATCAGAATAGACTATGACCTTAGACCCTAGGAGATATGATCTAAATTTCTCCAAAGCAAAAACGATGGCTAACATTTCTTTCTCAGTAAAAGTGTAGTTTAACTGGGCATCATTTAGGGTCCTACTAGCATAATAAATCACACTAGGTGCTTTATCACGTCGTTGACCAAGGATAGCACCAACCGCATAATCGGACGCATCACACATGAGTTCTAATGAGAGGTTCCAATCGGGTGGTTGGATAATAGGAGCAGAAGTCAATAATAATTTAAGATTCTCAAAAGCTTGAACACATGCTTCATCAAATACAAAGGTAATATCTTTAGCAAGT
The DNA here is from genome assembly GCA_023531105.1 of Papaver atlanticum. Classification (NCBI taxonomy): domain Eukaryota; kingdom Viridiplantae; phylum Streptophyta; class Magnoliopsida; order Ranunculales; family Papaveraceae; genus Papaver; species Papaver atlanticum. The sequence goes on along the minus strand of JAJJMB010001778.1, from coordinate 857,461 downwards.
AGGTTCGATAGAGGTAAAGCAATCTTGCTAAAGTCTTTGATGAAACGACGGTAAAATCCTGCATGGCCAAGGAAAGATCTAACATCTGTTACATTCTTAGGTGGTCTTAATTTTGAAATTTGGCCAACCTTGGCTTTATCAACTTCTATTCCCTTAGAGGACACCACATGTCCTAATACTATTCCAGATTTAACCATAAAATGACACTTTTCCCAATTAAGGACTAGGTTCTTTTCTTTACAACGTTCTAGATTTAGTGTAAGGTGGTGCAAGCATTCATCGAAAGAGGATCCAAAAACCGAAAAATCGTCCATAAAGACCTCGAGAAATCGCTCAACCATGTCCGAGAAGATACTTAGCATGCAACGTTGGAATGTTGTGGGTGCATTACACAACCCAAAAGGCATACGCCTGTAAGTAAAAGTACCAAATGGACATGTGAAGGTTGTCTTCTCTTGGTCCTCCGGAGATATAGGGATTTGGTTATAACCATAATATCCATATAGCAAACAATAATGGCTGTGGCAAGCTAATCTTTCTAACATATGGTCGATGAATGGTAAAGGAAAGTGATCTTTCCTTGAGGCCGAGTTTAGCTTACGGTAGTCTATACAAACTTTCCACCCGGTAGTAACACGGGTAGGGATCAATTCATTGTTCTCATTCGCAACTAATGTAATCCCAGACTTCTTTGGGACAACCTGGAAAGGACTGACCCATTTACTATCAGAGATGGGGTATATGATACCCGCATCTAATAATTTGAGCACCTCAGTGCGAACAACTTCCTTCATATTAGGATTTAAACGTCTCTGCATTTCTCTTGAGGTTTTGGCACCCTCTTCTAGGTAGATGTGGTGCATACAATCAGCAGGACTAATTCCTTTCAAGTCTGCTATAGTCCACCCTATTGCGGTCTTGTGCTCTTGGAGAACACTAACTAGTCTACTTTCCTGATTGGGCTCTAAGTCAGAGGCAATTATGGCAGGAAGAGTATTTTCACTACCAAGAAATACATATTTCAGTGTATCTGGTAGCGAATTTAATTCAAGGGTGGGTGCCTTAACTGATGATGGGAGGGGTTTATCTATGGTCGGCGGAAGAGGTTCTGGTTTACGCTTCCATTTTCCATAATTCATTATTGGCGCAGAATCCAACAACGCATTAATCAAAATGACTATCCTCATCATAGTATGCTCCAAAGTGGGCCAAGCACGCCTCTAAAGGATCACTAACACTATTAGTGGTAAAAGTATTCTCAACTAGAGAATCAATCATTCATATAGACTCATAGTGTTCAGGGTCCGGTGGGGCTTGTAATTCTACTAGGCCAGTTTGACAATGTATGACTGCATTTGCAGTGGCTAGAAACGGACGACCTACGATGATTGGGATATTGATATCTTGACTAGAGACAGGTTGAGTGTCCAAAATCACAAAGTCAACTGGATAGATAAAGTTTTCTACCTGAACCAAAACGTCTTCAATAATTCCACGTGGGATTTTGACTGACCTATCGGCTAACTGTAGCGTTATCCTAGTTGGTTTCATCTCACCTAGTCCAAGTTGTTCATATACCGAGAACGGTAAAAGATTCACACTATCCCCAAGATCTAAAAGAGCATTTTTTTTATCTTTTGGCTACCTATAACACATGTGACAGTAGGACAACCAGGATCTTTAAATTTGACTGGGTACTTTTGTGAGATTATGGAACTAACTTGTTGGGTCAAAAATACCTTTTTGTGGACACTTGTGTTTCTCTTGACAGTGCACATCTCTTTTAGGAACTTAGCCATAGCGGGTACATATTTAATTGCATCTAACAAGGGCAGGTTGATCTTAATTTGCTTAAAGATGTCTAGGATTTCAGCATATGTACTAGGCTTTTTCTTAACGAGTCTCTGAGGAAATGGTGCAGGTGGTATGTACACTCTCTCAGGGATATTTTACTCACTTGGACTCTTAGCACTCTCAGGTCCATTAGGGTCTTTAGACGAAGTTTGGTCAACCTCAGTCTCTTTTTCAGCTGGACTTTTGTCCTTAGGTGGTTCTACCGAGTTCTCTAGAGTTTTACCACTCCTAAGGGTGATAACTGCTTTGACATGTTCATTGTGGTTAGAACTACCCGACCCATTAACCTTGTTGACTCCTTTCGGATTCGGAGTCGTTTGGCTAGGAAATTTCCCATTTTCCCTATCATTTAACCTATTTGACAATTGACTTATCTAAGTCTCTATGTTGGCAATAGCTCGGTCACTGTTTTGTTGGTTACGTTGAACTTCATCAAACCTCTGTCCTAAAAGTTTAAAATTTTGGGTAGTCTCGGCATTATTTCGGGCACTACCTTCAATAAAGAGTCTTAAAGTTTCCTCTAGAGAAGACACCTTTTGTTCAACTGGGCTCTGTTCTTGGACTTGAGGTTGGTTCCTAGGAAATCCTGGTGGTGGGTTGCTAGATGGGCTACCCCGATGAGCACCTTTAGACCACGATAAATTCGGGTTATGTCTCCAACCAGGGTTATATGTATTAGAATAAGGATCAAACTTTGGTCGACCCTCATATTTAGAGTTCAAACAACCATGTAGGAAACTAACCTGGTCACGAGTAGTTTTAGTTGGGTAAAAAAAGGGGAATTGAGGTCCATTATGACTTTGGTCACCAAAAATGGTACATGGATAGGTTCTGGGCTCACTGTTACAGCTCATAGTTTGGGTAGACCTATGGTTCATCTCTAAGGCCTCTAGATGCCTAAGGATATCTGACCCATTATCAACTCTATTGACCCTATGGATAGGGTTCCTAGTTATTTCGGGCTCCCTCATTGAAGACCATTAACGAGTCTTTTCAGCTAACTCGATGAACTCGTCAAAACATTCATCTGGTTCTTGATGGGTAAATTCTCCACCACTCATTGTTTTTACCTGCATTCGGGTTTCACTATCAAGGCCCTCATATAAGATTTGGGCCATGTGGGATTTCTCAAAGCCATGGTGCGGGCATTGGTATAACAATTCATTAAACCTTTCTATGTAATCATGTAGGCTCTCACCTATTTTCTTGTTAAAGGTTTGGATAGAAGACTTCCTAACAGCAGCAGTCTTGTGGTGTGGGTAGAACTTCTTAACAAAGGCCTCTACAAGGCCATCCCAGGTGGTGATTGTTTTAGAGGGAATCAAATGGTACCACTCATTGGATCTCTCTTCTAGGGATAAAGAAAACAAACGCAACCTAAGCACATCTTTTGTGACGTTCGGATAATTCATTGTGTCACAGATCATTTCAAAGTCTCTTACGTGGTTATACGGGTTTTCATTCTCTATTCCCCTAAATATTTGAAGCATGCTAAATGTCCCAGGTTTAATATCAAACTTAACGGTAGTGGCCGGTAAAACAACCCCAGGTTCACGTATCACTCTAGACGGGTTCAAACGGTCCTTAAGGGTTTTGGTTGGCGGGACTTCACCATCATTTTCATTAACCATCTTGGCAAAAATCGAAGTACCACCTATATCTGTGTAGCGGGTCGGAGTCAAATTAAAAAGGTCGTTTTCCTCAAGTCTATTTCCTACTCGTTTCCAACGGCGCATACACAAGCAAAAATACTAGTGAAGCAAGAAAATCGTGCACATGCAAATGCTGGGGTTCACTAATTTAGGTAAGCTTGGGTTACCTACAGCAAAATATACCTACAGTCAAAGACTGGTCACAGGTATTGGGCTAAGGTTTGTGGTGTTTCGGATGATAACGCCCAAAGGGTTCACCGTACTAAACCACGTGTTTTCCTAGAATCGGTGCCAGACGAATAATGCAATTGGTGTGTGCACGTGTTTTTTTTTTTTTTTAAATAAAAGAAAATAAAGGAAATATACACAAAAGGAAATAAAATCTAAAAGAATAAATAAAAGTTGGGTTTTATTACTTACCTCTTTTGGTAGGCAATTCCACAATAAATGTAGAATATTACCTGCACAATAAAAACAAGAAAAATACCCAAGTAAAATCAAAGAATATAAATCTAATTAAAATAAAAAAAAATAAAAAAAATAATCAAAAACCTAACCTAAAGGCAAGTCCGCATCGGCGGCTCCAAAAACTGATGTAGTTTTTACAAGTGGTAAGAAAGATTCGATTCTCGGACTTTTTAGAGGTTTGGTTCAAGACAAATAAAGAAAAACTATACAAACTAATAAACTTTGTTTTTTTTTTGTTTACCAAGGAGAAAAGAATCTAGGGTTTTGGATTTCACTACTTCCAATGATTGTAAACTCAATAACAATTTCTTTGACAAATACTCCTACTTACTCAAAACAGTTTCGAACCCAATCTCATGCTTTGGAAGATATAACGTTACAAGCTCTTTTTATGACTATCGTCACTATTATGTGGCCTAATTTTCCTTCGCTTATAAAAGATCGATAGATAAACTACCCAAAACAATTAGTATGAAGCATATAAAGAAGAGAAATTTTTTAATAATTTTAAAGCACAAAAAATGGAGTAATTGTCAAAGAAAATAACTAGTCAATTATAACTGAAACGAAGACCATTACAATTAATGTTTAGTCAGTTAGAGAAAACCCATTGAATTTCAGCCTTTTAGTCTCATCACAACCGCTTTAATTCTCAAACCCTAATTCTGTTTCCATTAAAACCTTTTTCCCGCCAAATTTCAGATTCAAAAGGTTGAAGAAAGGTTCCCCTTATCCAGTCCGTTAGGGTGGCGACAGTAAAGAGTACAATGTGACAGATGCAAGTAAAGGTGATCCGTTACAGATGATCACTTTGCTCCGTTGAATTTGGCTAGTTGCTTCGCAACTCTTAAGGAAGAAAATCCTCGTGGGAAAGACAATAGCTTTAGTTGAGAAATTACATTCCCGGTGTTTGTTGTTGTCTCATTAAAAACCTTGCCGAGTAACAAAATCTTATGGGAAAAAGTAACCTCGGTGAAGGAAAATAGTTCAACACACCATTAGATGCTCCCCCTGATGTCAGACAATTTTCATTAGTCTAATGCAGTCAGAATGAGTTTATCACACTTTACTTTGGTGACTTGAATGTTTATAAGACCATGTTGTTGATTCTGGAAGTTACGTTGCTTAACAGAATATCGCGTTTCATTTCTTTGATTCAGATATTTTTAGTAATATCAACGCGATCTTTATGTCTTCAACATTCAACATACTTGATGTTTTTAGTGTTGTCTCGCTAAAAACCTTGTCGAGTAACAAAACCCTTTGGGAAAAACTATTCTCAATCGAAGGGAAAAAGAGTACAACAAAGCTTCAATTTCGAAGTAAAATATGTCGACATCATATCCTTGGATCATCCCCCTGATGTCAGCACCTCCCCCTGATTACTTCCAGAGTTGTTCTAGGCAGTTCCTTTGGTCATGTACTTTTCGAAAATGAATATCGGTAATGACTTAGAAAATAGTCTACCATATCTCCCCCTGATTACTTTCGTTGGAGAATATATTATTTTTCCTTCATAATCAACAACCTTTGGATTGCAGTTCCTTTAGCATTCCTTTTTTATGTCTTTGCAGGGATAAAACAAACTCATGTCAGTGGTTACTTTTAAGTATATGATTACGTTCATTATACCATTCCAATGACGTTGCGTTGGCGCTGAGCTATATCTAGCTAACAAGTTCACTGAGGATGTAACATTTGGACAAGTACATTATGCTAAGTACAGCAATGTGTCTATTGCACTTAGATAAGGGAATTTCATATCCCAACACATCTTCGTCATCTTTCTTTAGACGAAATTGTCATTTACTTATTTTGTACTTCAACTAATCATGGGAGTGCTATCAGGATGCATGTCTTAGTTAAATTGCCTGACAACTTTAGACATATGCAAACTGGTGGAATAATATACCACAAGCTCAGTATTCGGTCGAGCTGTCCCCAGATTTTTCATCTCAAATTCATATTTCAAATAGCTTTGAAGGTCTCTTATTACATCAAGAGTACCAATCATGTTTGTACCATCGACATAGATAGCTACAATTCCAAATCAAGAACTTTCTTGTGAATATGCAAGTAAAAATAACTTACTTGTCTATCCCCTCCAAATCAAATAGCCACTTAGACGGGTATACCACATCCGCCTGATTACTTTAATCTATAAGTGAGCGTTCTATCTAACTATAAACACACTCTATGGTTTAGAGTCACTTGATTTGGGAAACAAAAGGCTATCAAGTACTTTTGTAAATATCTACTATCTCTTGATTCTTTCAGAGATACGTAACAACCATATACACATGCTGCATTTCAAGTCCTTTTGAAATTACCAAGCTAACTAAGTAGCGGAACGCTATAATGTTCATTACTAGAGGACGATTCCAGGGCTTTGTGAGAAACCTCGCGCCACAAGGAGAGTCTTGATACTTTGATACTTCATTCTTCCAACTGTGCTTTATGAAAAATAATCATGTATGTCCCATAGGCTTTACACTTGGTTGGTTAGCACTACCACACCAAATACCTGTATATTTGTCAAAGAACAAAGTTCTACCTGGATTGTGTAGGCCAAATATGCTATTTGTTGACATTAAATAATAAAAAGCATGGTTCGATCTCATACTGCTCTATTTCCTTGAGCAACTATATATAAAAATAATCATTAATATGCTCGCACGATCTTTCCATTGACTCGTGTGTGTTCTCATAATCCTTTAGGATTTCATTGTTCTCTGGAATCATTAAAATTCGGAGCGTCCTCCAGTTTTGATTCATGGACATAGTCAGAGAAAATCAAATGTGATGATTTCATTAATGATAATTATAGGTTGTGCCTTACTCATCTACTTCCTTTCTAGGTGAGCATTAATCGAACCTGGTGGTCTCTCCATCTTCCTTTATGGAGCCACGGCCTCAACCACACTTCCACTAAGTATAGTTGCAACACCTTAATCTATGGTGTATATCCCTTATTGAGGATTCGTAACCTTGTAGGTAGGTTTGCAGCTGGTATGTGTGATCTCATCACTTTAGCGACATCAGTGTACATTCTGAAAATCGATTATTCTTTGTCACTTCACATTTACATTTGTGGAGTACTAGAATCAATATGAGACACAGTGGGAACACACCACGAAAATTCCTGTCGTTCCCTTAAAAAATACTTTTTCTTATCTCACCCTAACGACGGGAAGATTGTCTCATCAAAATGACAACCCGTAAATCTAGCGGTAAGAGATCTCCTGCCAAAAGTTTTAAAATGCAGATAATTGTTGGGAACTCGTTTCCAACATAACTACTTAACAGTTTTGAAGACCCATCATAGTACGATGTGGAGTCGTAATGGCAAATATACAGTGCAACCAAAAATGCGTAAGAACACGAATGTCAGGCTTAAATCCAGTTACCAACTGGTACGCATAAAATGTTGACTAATATTGGGCTCTAAAACAAATTAAGTAAAGATGAGTTAATATTGCATATTCCCCAAGCAGTTAAAGGTAGGTTTGTATGCATAACCATGCCTTAGGCACCATCTGTAACCTTTGATGATAGCCTTGTGAGACCATGGGGTATAGGATGCTCTGCATTGGTCCTATTAAACATGCAATAACCATCAAGTCCTTTTGATGTGCACTAGCTAGCATTTTCAAGGGGTGGTGAGCCCTCATATGTATAATATAATATGTGCTAGTAGTTTTCCAAACGCAAAATTTCTTGGGAACTATAACTAGTTAAAAATGTCAAAACATTCACCGGAGCCATAAGTCACTTTAATGGTCCGCATTCTGCATGAATATTTTTCTAAATTTCACCTCGTTTTTTTCTTCTAATATGTAATTTTTTTACCATTTGCATCTTAGGATGGTCCCTATCCTGTTTTACTGAAGACTTTGTGAAATGAGTGATATGCTCTATTACTTAAAAGCATAATGGGAAGGAAGGGGGGGGAACCTGGACTTTAGAAAACACTTATTGAGAGATATGCCGTCACTTTGCATTCTTTCAATCTTTTTCCCATTTTCGTTCACTCAAATAAAGTGATATTTGTATGAGTTCTTTCAAAACAATCATCATGTCACAACCAAAGTTTCTTTATGGTTATGCCCAAAGCCTGTATGAGTCAGTTCCCAACATTTCATCGTCGGAGTCAATATGGATTCAATAATCCAAATATTATAGTGAATTACGTTGCACTAGATTGACTCATTAGTTTCTCTAAAATATAGTTCCTTCCAATTTTATTTTATTTTTTGCTGAATCACCATTTTTTTGATTGATAAGAATAACTAAAGAGTTTTCACAAGAATGAGAACTGAATAGTAATCAAAAAAGGAAAATACAAAATATCTAAGAGCAATCAACAAAATCTATAATATTTCTTATTTGGCATCTCAACCTGTATTAAGTGAGCTGGGTTTCCAATATGATGAATAACTTCTCCCATTTGCAGATGTACTCCTTTTTTAGCAAAACTATCAGCAGAGAAGTTGATTTCTCTATAACAATGTTCATAAAATATTTGGGATAGGAAAGCTTTAGCCTTAAGCCATCTTGATTTAAAACACCATGGAATGTGTCCCCTCTGAAAGTCTTCTATCACTGTTTTTGAGTCTGATCTTATAATGATTTTGTCACAATGTAGTTTCACTGCCCACTCAATAGCCCAGGTGATTGCAAGAGACTCATCTATATAATTTAAAGCTATTCCAAGCCCTCCTGAGATAGCACCAATAACAGTGCATTCATGATCTCTTGTTATTATGCCAAAGCCTGCCAAGCCTGGATTTCCTGCTACAGCACCATCACAACAAAACAAGACAAATCCTCTTGGAGGATTCAACCAGTAACATTCTTTAATGTCAGTGAACTTAGTGCTCCTATGACCCAGCTGGAAGAAATTTAAAATATTGGAATCATAGTCTTGACTCCATCTTGTCCCTTTCATTCTGTATCCTCCATAGTGAACCAAGTATAGAATTCTGCTTTTGAAAGCATTTTCATTTGGTTTTACATTTTCAAATATGATCTTATTTTTAAGAAACCACAATTCTCTCATAGTGGAAAAAGCTGCAGTAAGCCATACTTCTCTAACTATGGGACTTTGAAGTTTTGCATAATGTATGATATTATCAAATGAAGCAGGAGTGGGAAAGTTGAAGATGTTACCTAACCACTTCCAGATTTTCAAACTGAAGCTGCAGGACCATAAAAGGTGGGGCATGCTATCTTGATCTTGCTTGCATACACAACACATAAAAGCAATAGAATAACCTTGAGTTGTCTTCATCCGATCATCTACAAAGACTCCTTGCTGAAGTTTCCAAATATTACTTGAGATACCAGGGTGAAGAGAAGTTTTCCATATCTGAGAAGGCCAATGAATGACTGGTTCTCTATACCTGATCTTGTTAACTGCTGCTGCTGTTGAGAAATTTCCCTTCATATCACCACTCCAAATAAGTTCATCTAGATTGCCATTTGCTATTGGCAATGGCAGAGAAATGAAATCTTGTAATTTTGTGGGTATTACTCATTCATTATTTTGAAGTAAATCCTTCACTTTCATTTGTAAGTTGTTTTTGACATAATCAGTAAAGCCAATTCTATCAATTAGAGGACTTTCACCAGTCCAAATATCAAACCAAACTGAAATATGCTCCCCATTGCCAATAATCCATCTTACATCACTCTTGAGAGACTGCCAAGCCCATTTCAAACCAGGCCATACTGATGATAATTTCCATTGTGAAGTTCATTGCCCATTTTTGTCTTGGAATTTAGCTACAAAAAATAGAGCCCATTCCTCTTTAGATGTTAGCAGCTTCCACATCATCTTCATTAACAGTGCTTTGTTCACATCTGATAGCCTTCTAATGCCCAATCCTCCTTCATTAAAAGGAGTACATACTCTTCTCCAAGAAATGGTTTTAGCTTTTCTTATTTCTGCATCTCCTGACCATAGAAAATCTCATTATTTTTTCACATTGCTTAATTACTGAAATGGGCCATCTGTATACAGCCATGTTGTATATGGGAATGCTACTTAGCACATGTTTGATCAAAATCAACCTGTCATGAAAAGATAATAATTTTCCTTTCCAAACTGCCAAATAGTCTTGCATCATTTCAACCATTGACCACACAGATGCAGATTTAATTCTTCCTGGATGAATGATAACTCCCAAATATTTATCTGGAAATGATGTGAGTTCCATCTGTAACATATATGATATCTGAGATTTTCTAATCAGTGAGCATCTATCAACAAAACATTTGCTTTTACTTTTGTTAATGATTTGACCAGAGCAGCTTTGATAATCTTCAATCAGTTTTAAGAGATTTTTTATACTTTTTTTTTAACCATTACTAAACATAAAGATGTCATCAGCAAATAGTAAGTGTGTAGGAGCAATACCATTTCTTATCACCATTGGCTGTAGCTTTCTTGTTTCCACCAGTTTTGTTAGACCTCTGCTTAATACCTCCTCCATTAGAACAAATAGAATTGGAGATAATGGATCTCCTTGTTTGAAACCCCTGTGCATTGAGAAGAATCCATTTGGTCCTCCATTAACCATCACAGATATTTTGGCAGAAGATAGAAGCACTTTTAACCAATCACACCAAGCCATAGAAAAACCATATCTTTGAAGAACTTTGAAAAGAAACCGCCAACTCACTAAATCATAGGCTTGAGAGATATCTAGTTTCAAACTTAAGTTGCCTCCTCTCCTCTTTTTCTTCATTTTATTTACTAGTTCAGAGGCTAACAGTATCTGCTCATGAATGTTTCTACCAATATATGCTACTTGTTGAGGAGAAACAAGCTTATTCATAAGACTGGCCATTCTTAATGAAATAAAAGATGCAATCAATTACATTCTCATCATTGTGATGTTCCACATGATATCCATTTGCACGGGTTACTTGAGAATTTAAGAAGGTGTGATTATCTCCCGGTACATCTAGATATTTTGCGACGTCTTTGTTCTATCTTAAAAACAAATTTTGAGCAGTGTTGCGCCCGATGATCCAATCCTTGTAGTCACATTATAAGGAAATAGTTCAACAACTAATTTAAAGTCCTAAAGAGTTTTGTGTAATAAGTGGTGTGACCTTATTACATAACAAAAGAAAATCTATCTCATTTACTTTAGAGAGTTACCGTTCATGAAGATGATATACTTTTCATCATAATGTACGAATGATCCTTATAACTCGAGTATTTTTGAGTATATCTCAAGTTCTTTAGAGTATTTCAATCTCATGAAAATGATATACTTTTCATTCCATAAGTGCAGACAATGAATTTAATTCTTCGCAAAAAAAATATTGTTTATTTTTGCTAATGAAATATATGTCAAACTATCATGTAGACAACATTTTAGGATCAAAATATATAATCTAACCATACGAATTCGATTGAATAAAGGTAAGAAAAAAATGGGTAAGTGTATTGACTTGGAAAATTTCTTGTTGCCATTAATGTTGAAGTCTAGGGCATGACCTTCTCCAAGAATATAGTGTGTTCGTTTTCCTTTAAACTCCCTATATCTCTTGTAGTTGACTACTAATATATGATACTTGCATTACAATGCTTGTATCATTCTCAGTAAAATGCTTATACCAAGATTTGCAACTCTCTTTGGTATGAGTCAGAATTACATATTTGTCCCATTATAGGTAGATACATTTACTTTGTATCATTACTACTGGAGCAAGAATTACATCTCTGACTAATGGAAACTTTTGTGAGTATCTTTCCACAAAACGTGAGGTGTGCTTTTAATTACAACATATCGTTGTCAAAGTTATTGACTCATTATAGTCTAACAAGTGGATTACATCCCACTGAAAATTCAAGTTTGGGGGAAAATGAATGTTTTGACAAACTTCCTTCAAAGCATTACATCGCCTGAAGTTAATATGTCGCCTTGGAAATGTTGAAGGTATGGCTTCCTCTTTGAAAGGTGTATCTTTACAAATTGAAGATTTTTATGATGAAAGTATTGTACTTGTGCACACAACTTCCACATCATAGACTCTTTAATGGTGCTCAAGTACTTCTGAGTTCAAAAGGTAAAATTAGAGCCGATTTGGTTTAGTCAAAGTCTGGTCAACTATTTGGTCAAGACCCGGTCCATTGGGTTGATAAGGTCATAGTTTATGAATATAAACATATATGGTTCATTATATATGAAATATTCAGTCCCATTGATAATAAGTTTGAAACTATTAGCATATGAGCCCAAAACATATCGTTAACCCTAAAAATTGACAAAATTCTTCTCTCAACTGTTATTATCACATACAAATGCATCATGGTCCGATAATGATGAAAGTTTTACAATAGATTCATCACAATGTTTCGACAAACATATTAAAATTTCAAAGACATCCAACGGCTCTATAAAAAGATATTTATGACACCGTATGACTGTTCCGATTCACGTTTCTGTGGACACAGCAAGAAATATCACGTACTTTTGAGTACTTTCTATGGTTGGATCTTTATGAAATTTTTACAGTATCTCCATGAGGATAACATATACCACATATTAAAATTAAAGAATAATCCAATGGTTAAAATTATACGAAACCTAGGTTTTTCGATGCTGTTATAATTAGGATTTTCTGAACGAAGACAGTTCTACTAAAATCAGAATTTGGAGATTGCATCATTTTCCGACTTGATTGAAATTTTAACAGAGTAAATAAAGACTAATTGGGTAAAACATACTAACTTTTCATGAAAATCTAACGGTAAAATATATACGTTTGATAATCATGCTTTCGTTGAACCCTAATATATACTATGAAACGAAATTTCTTTGTTCAAAAGAAATACCTGGTAACGCATTCATGGAAAAAAAAATCAACTGATCCAATCTAGCTCTCCAGTATAGCTTATTGCATGATAACGTGTTGGAGTACCAATTAGAGAAGGAGAAGAATTTCTTATTGATAAAGAGGCATCCTATATTACATACACATAATGTTCTTTATATACATGTAAGGGAAAACCTAGTCATCTAATGGACTGCACACCCATAGGCCATAGGTCCTATAACAAAATAACATTAATTAGGCTAGTGAAGTGGAGTCTATGATGCCTGACTACTGATATGATCCGATAAAAATTGTGTATACATTCATGAAAGTCTCAGTTACTATGTTTATAGACAACATGGTAGTCATACTTTTTACTCTAAAAATAGTTTGTTTTGAGTGAAAAAGGAACGCATAAAACAAAAACACTATCAGAAGCCTTTTCGAGCCTTACAATCAAACAATTCTAAGTAAGGCTTCTGGTAGACAATCAATTAGACGTAAAAGTCATATCATTTTTCCTAAACATATGAGACCCTCATATTTCTTAGATTGTATAATTACGGACCAACATTATCTCCGATATACATAAGATAAAGAACCAATGATATTGTAAATGATCATTGTTTATAATCTGATCGGAAAAATTTAACAAACAATAAACAACCGATGTTATCATATTTCAATCTTCTTCTATATATAAAAACATGAAAACTTAATTAGAATCTATACTAAAATAATATTAATATCAAACATAAAAGCACAAGTTCTACCATAACAACATTAATATTGGTAAACATGTATGATAATGCTGATATTAACGACAACAACATAAAATAAACAATTCAATCTATTATTTATTTTCAGATTTTTTTTTTTTTTTTTTGGTTCCAACCTATCAAACTCCTTGATCAACTTCTCCATTTCCTTTTGCTTCTTCTCCTGACTCGCCATGTAGTCCTTGCTCTTCAACTGCTAGATTAACATCTGGATATCCTCGACAATGTCATCCTACACATATAGAATAAGAACAACACCTTGATTGAGAATAAGAATAGTACCTTGACTGAGAACAAAAAACGATGGAAATTGAAAGGTTAGCCCAAAAAGATGAAAATGAGAAGGTTAGCCAAGGAGTTGGCGGAGTTGGAGAAGAAAATGAGGAAAAAATAATCTTGATATCATAAATGAAAACTTATATTAAGAAAAGGGAGCGGATCCCCTAACTTAAAATTTTGACTTAAGTTTTAACTTAATTTTGTGGCAGTTGATCTGATTATATCCAACCGTTCAATGGTAAACTCTAATATGTTAATTAATTGTTTGGACATTATTCGGCTCAAGCCGAGCTGATAGATGATTGGTTACCATATATATATAAAGCTAACTTGATCTAAATTTAGGCTAGTTATGGATTGTGAAACGACATCTTAATACAAAGCAATGATAGATCCTAAGAGATAAACAGAGTTAAGACTTTTTTAGAATAAAATTCAAGATTCCTAATATTGCAAGTTGTTTTGATGAAAGAAAATAGTTGGCTTGATGATAAGCATCCACGTCATATTATGAATTATAAGCCTCACGGGTGAAGGGATTTGGAATCATTTTCATTTTGCTTGATCTTTTCTAACAGACCAAGAATGACACCTAATGACCTAAATCACTGCTACCTTTGTGATATATATAAGTCAAAGAACCACAAAAAAGTAACTACAATCTTCGAGAAGTTTTGTTTTCTTTGTGATATAGGCAACAAAAGAAAAACTATAAAAGTTTAACAGAGTTGCAGATTGTGAAGAAGTTTGACATGATACTGGATCAAATGGTACAATAGTTAACTAAGAAGACGTCGATTTCAGAAAGAAAATTTTCTTTATTTTTAATCGATAGAAAGCAATTTGGAGAACAGACTAACTGAATTCTGTAGCATCTTGGGGTTAATGATTAGCATCATCATCCATGAAATTCATGTTTCAAAAGGATCCAGGGAAGACAAAGAATTGTAAATATTAATGTTTAATTAATGTGTCTATGTTTACTAACGGTAGAAACTTGATTGAAATTCCTGTGTCAAAATATTCTATTATATATATTTACGTGATGGATAGAGATTTTGGGAGAGGTAAAGTGTCTCGGCTTGGGTTGAGCCGAGCTATATCGGCAAGTTTAAAATGTTAGTGTTGTATTTTATACAGTCAGATTTAAATTCATCAACGGTCATAAATTTAAGTTAAAACTTAAGTCAAAAATTTAAGTTAGGGGATCCGCTCCCTTAAGAAAAAGCTACTTATTTGTAAATTATTAGATGCAAAAAAACAAAAGAAAAATCATAGCATAAAATTCGTATATATAAATAAAAATCTAGTATAACATTTTTCTTCAATGATTAAAAATATATCTTAAAATATAATCATAGAAAAATTTGATAATGAGTTTGTAATAATACCTTAATGCTGACTATTTTGTGTATTAATCCATACTTAATTATGAAAATGAGTTTCAGTAGTTAAAAACAAAATGAATAGAAAAACTAACACAAGAACCAATTAAAACAAAATCTTGAACATCATAGTGTGTCTTCGTTACTCCTGATATTGTTCTATGTAGGGACACTGACTTCACCGCTCAATATCTGGAGATACGCCATTGGTAAGTCAATTTTCCTTTGATTATTATTTTTTGTTATCTCCATATTACAAGTGTAAAAGTTTCTTATGTCTAACATTGTTCAATATATCTAGTATCCTAAAATGTCAAATCAAATACCCAATTGTGTAAGGATTTATAATTACTCTTATCCTCATATGGCTCTTGTGATCCATGGATACTCTAGATGCCCTGAATGCGTAGTTTTTGTTTGAACAACTCGATTATGCATTATATTAAACAGATACAATCCACTATAGAGATCTAAAGTTTTTTGACTGAAATAATAGAGTAATTTGATTTATTCACCCATTTATTCATTTAACAACAAAAGTGATAGATATAATTCATTGAAAGTCGACAAAACCCTAGATCATGGTAAGTATTGATGGTCTACATGTTTCATATCGTAAAACATACATGTCTTAACTAATAAACATACATGTCTTAACTAATTTAAGATCAATAAATTGCACAGGGACGATGATGTTATAACTGATCAGAAAACCTGTTGGTTCTTCTACTAAATTATCAAGTTGCACAGACCATCTTACGACGGCCGATTTGGAGGCATCTGGGAGGTTGGAGAAGGAAATGAAAAGAAAATAAATCTTCATATCTATAAAGAAAACTTAAATTTTAAAAAAATCTATTCATTTATAAGTGATTAGATACAAAAAAAAGAAAAAAAAATCATAGCATAAATATCGTATATATAACAAAATCTAGTGTAGCAGTTTTCTTCAATGATTAAAAATATATCTTAAAGTATAATCATTGCAAAATGTGATAATGCATTCGTAATACCTTAATGTTGGCTATTTTGTGTGTTAATTCATAAATGCATTTCCTTAGTAAAAAAACCGAATGAATAGAAGAAATAACACAAGAACAAAATAAAACAAAATCTTGAACATCACAGTCTGTCTCTTGTTGCAAATGCATTTACTTATTGTACTAAAAGAATGGTCATATGGTCCTCTTGAACGAATAAAACTTGTTGTTTTAACTTAATTCCCAATACATCATAGGATAAAAATTGTGTTTTTGAAAATTTGGTTAAGACTAGCATATTGGAAGTTTTTGTATAAAATAAGTCATTGACTTTATATGTTTTTGAAAATTTTAATTATCCAAGGAGCCGTCATTTGTCTTATTTTGACTTGCATTATTGGAGATGTGTACAGAAACAACGATTTTGATAATTTCTCCGAGGGATACACAGAAAAAAAGATTTTATTTTCTGTTTTCACATAAGATGTTTAGATAGATTATAATATGTGATAGTTTACATGCTCTCCAGCGATGTTATAATTACATTATTCTTATACATGTAAGGTGACTTCTAATATTAGACGGTGATTATATCTTAAATAACTTGAATCTTGTATAACTAGCACATGTAGGTTATTTCATGCTCTAACTTGTACAAAATTGTATGGCTAATATTATTCCTTTCTCCCTCGAGTATTTTTTTTTTTTGCTACTACCATGATATGAATGAATAATGTATTTGGAAACTTGCACGTCCACACCAATTTTCAGTTTCTCTGTATTTGGAAATCTGCACGTAATTTTGATACCAATTGATGGTTGTATACTCAATATCTAAGGCAGTGCATCTTATACATTTTTATTTCTATTATTTGTCGAGACACTTGAATCAATGTAACTACGTGACTCTGAAGGGCTTGGAAGATGGAAGTAGAGAAAATGGATAACGAACAACAGTGCTGGTGGTAGGGGTGAGCAAAAACACCCAAATCCGCGGATTTTACATAACTAATCCGCATTTTGGCGGGTGGACACGGATTGGACGTGAGTGTATTTTTGAAATCGGTCATTTTCATGGGTTGGACATCGGTGGGTATCACCTTTCCGTTAGATACCCGATCCTAAAGATAATGTTAGTATTATTCATATATGAAAGTTATTATAAAAAATTCGTAGAGAATATATATAGTTTGCTATTGAGAAGAATTGAAGATCCTTAATGATATTCCAAAAGTATCAATGTTGGATTGATCGAAGGTCTTCATATCAATAAATACTATAATTTTGGTTGTTGGAAAAACATTGTGTTACTCTTATTATGTTAATTACTTGTATTTTAGTAATCTAAGTTTTAAACTAAGTTGTATTACTCATGTTCCACATTTATCCGTTTACGTTTATAAATTTTTTTAGATCCGCAAATTCATCCACTCATCCCTCACCCGCAGGTGTTATATCCTGTGGATGACGGATTGGGCTGGGTGAAAATCCTAAATTCGTCATTTAGATGGGTTCGACACGGATTTAGTACCAAATCGGCACCCACCCATCCATTGCTCACCCCTAGCCGGTGGTAGTAGATCGACTTTTATGTTAGTTCTTGGTTGGGCCTTCAGTAAATTCTTACATCATCTCCAAAGCCCATTATATCAACACCGAACGCAAACCAGCCCAATAGATGGAACTCCACTAACTTACCCAACAGAACAATAAAAATAACACTATCTCCTTCAACCAACCTTAGTAAAACTCATAAACTAACAGGGATTAAATAGTCAATAATAATTCTTTCTATCTGTATCCCCTCTTAACCTCTAACAAGCTTTCCTTTTCTGCACAAAATCGAGAAGAAGAAGAAACCCTGCGTTTTACTTAAACCTCCCTCCTTCCTCCATTGTTGTCAAAATTCCCTCTTTACTGTTAGAATCTTCTCTTTTTCTCACTTAATCACAGCAACAAACAAAACAAAGAAGAAAAAGGAGAAAGGGATGAGTCGTTACGATAGTAGGTCAAGTGACCCATCTTCATACCGAGACCGCAAAAGGTAACAAAACTCCTCACCTTCAAAACCCTTTGTTCCTTTTCAAATTTCAAATTCTGGGTTCTTTTTAATTTTTGTAATTATACCTAATATTTTTCTAATTTGGGGGTTTTCAGTGATTCGGGGCTTGGTGGTGGTAGTGGTGGTGGTGGTGGATATGAAGGGAATAGTCGTTATTCATCATCAAGTCAAAGAGAGAAGGTCGAAGTGAGCTCACCAAAGAAGTTTGATTTGGATGGATTAACACATTTTGAGAAGAATTTTTATGTTGAATCACCTTCTGTTGCATCAATGACTGAGGACGAAGTTGAAGAGTATAGGATTAAGAGACAGATTACAGTTGAAGGAAAAGACGTTCCTAAGCCTGTCAAGGAGTTTACCGATATTGGGTTCCCTGGTATTTCTTGGTTTTTGTTTTCTAAATCCCTAATTTTGCTTTTAATTTGATTTCATCTTGTTGTTTTAATTGGTAGAAAATTCTTGCGGTTAGCATCGAAAGGGTCTATTTGGCATGCGATAGTAACCTAACCAGTGTATTGACTTTGTGTTGCATAGTTTAATTTTGTGGTGGTGATGGTGCCTTAGACCCACCTATCATCCACCACATGGTTGGTTTGAATGAAACAGTAACCTAACTTGGGTTACAAATGCTTTGTGTTGCATAATAAAATTTTGTGGTGATGGTGGTCCGTGCAGACTCACTTAGTTTCCACCACCGCCATCGCCCACTACCATGAACATCCACCACCTTTGAAACACACATTTTTGCATGGTTTAATTTCTGCAATTTGTCACTGAAAGGGTTTATTTGGCACGAAAGAATAACCTGTTGCATAATTTGATTTGATAAAGTTTGGGTTCTTAAACTGTATGAGTAACGCCTGGACGCACTAATCCAAGTTTCAAACATCTAGGATGTTAATGTTTTACTAAATGTCGTTGATGTTTAATAACATTAGGCAGGGAGTTTTTGATGTGTAGTTCTTTTCGAAGATTTGTGGAGTTGTGGGTTGAGTTTAATTGTCAATTTCTCGATGAAAACAAAATACTTTTGAATAGACTTTGTAAGTTCTGATAGCAGTTTATTCCACATTTATCATGTCCGTTTATGAGGTAACATGAAAACTGAGCAGATGCGACTATATCTTGTAACTCAGGATTTGTTCTGTTGTTTTTTGAGCTAACAAACTAAGTTTTGATTCAACTAGATGGTGTTGCATTCTATGATTCATGTTGTACTGAAGTAAAGGAACCACTGCAGTGTTGTTGTTTCTATGATAAGTTGACTAGGATTAGATTTATGAGAGAATGGTGGAAGCCATGGACTCCTATAGAGAAACCCTGATTTGCGTAAAAGAGTCTAATATTTTATTTTTCATAGATGAAAATTTTATTTAGCACAACTGAGTGTCAATGTGACATTACATGAATATTTATTGTAGTTATTTTGACTTGCAAAGGGGATAGTGTTAACTCTTTGATGAGTTGAGGCCTAAAGGTTATGTTTGCCCCCTCATATTGCTGTTCAATGGTATGGATTTTGTTCAATCCCATTTTATAGTTTGATTAAAACTGATCATTCAATTGTATTGGCTTCACTCCAGAATATGTCATGCAGGAAGTGCTGAAGGCTGGCTTTGTTGAACCTACTGCAATTCAGTCTCAAGGATGGCCCATGGCTTTAAAGGGTCGTGATCTCATTGGTATAGCGGAAACAGGGTCAGGAAAGACACTTGCCTATCTACTGCCGGCAATAGTCCATGTTAATGCACAGCCATTTTTAGGTATCACTGCTGATTCATCATGCCTTGACATGTTTGCGAATGGTTGCTCGATGCATTATCCTCTGTATCGACTGGTTCAGAACTTAGACTTATATCTACTGTGTTTACATTTTCAGCTCCTGGTGATGGTCCGATTGTTTTGGTATTGGCCCCAACCCGTGAACTTGCTGTCCAGATACAACAAGAAGTTTCAAAGTTTGGGGCATCGTCAAAGATCAAGAGCACCTGTATATACGGAGGGGTTCCAAAGGGACCTCAAGTCCGAGATCTTCAAAAAGGTAGAAGTTGGTTAAGTTTGTTATGATTCATAGTTAGCCTTGAATCTGATGAATTGGGTAGCCTTGACTGGAGATTCTTACTTGTTTTCTTTTGCTGGTTTAGGTGTTGAGATTGTTATCGCCACTCCTGGAAGGCTTATTGATATGTTAGAATCTCATCATACAAACTTGAGAAGGGTGACATACCTTGTTTTGGATGAGGCAGATCGAATGCTAGACATGGGTTTTGAACCTCAGATGAAGAAAATTGTCGCTCAGGTATTTCTTGATCATGCTTTGTTAACATCCTGCTAACTTGTCAGAATCATGACGTGTTTCACTTTGATGATGTCATGTCTTTTTTAATTTGTTTTCCCTTGTTTATGTCAGTGCCAGTGACTCCGCGGTAAAACATTTTGTACAAGTTAATTATTATAAACTAGTCGTACACTATTTTATTTTAGTTGATTACTTTGTTGCTAACCAAATATTACATCATGAACATACTCACCAAACCGGTGCATGGTTTTACTTGCTTTGAGTAGCATCCAGGAGGTCTGAAAACTATAAAATTCTATTTGTTGTTTCAAGTAGATACAGAAAGCATAAGCATATGCTGAGTCTTGTTGTTGTACCGGTGTTAATTTTCATCAATTGCCCTATGTTATCGTGTATAGAATGATTACAGTTAGGTAGTTCTGATGCATGCCTACTGAAGTTAGCTTACTTTTTTGTTGCCTTGATAGTTAAAAATTCTTTAACTCGCACTGACAGTTTCGGCCTTAGTTGCCAGGAACGTGAGAAGTGGTCACGAATCTCAATGAGAACTGCGATTTTGCGCTCCTCACTAAGATTCGTGATGGGAGCGCGCTCCGAGCATGAGAGAAACGCGCTCCCAAAGAGTGAAAAACGTTTCACTTATTTTCCTCTTTTTCTACTTGTAATAAGCAAGCATGTCTGATATCTAGCTTCATATCTGGTAGAAAATATTCTCGTATCTTCATATCTTTATCTAGATTAGCTCCTATATCTTCTATGTTACCTATTTTATAGCCATATAACATCTGTATTACTTATCTAGTTTAGTCTTTATCTTATCAAGAAAACAGGTCGATGTATATCTTATGTGATCAAACTCCTTTATTATATGATAAACTAAATCCTCACAAGTCGTCTAAACATTCTCTTCAGGCTTGTATTTTTATTACAAAGGCCCACAATTTTAAATTTACACGAATCTTATTCACTACTTTGGTCAGATTGTAGGAAAGTAGGAAGAAAATCTAAGTGTAAGTATACGTTTTTGTGTTCTTTATTGTTTATGAAATTGGAAAATTAGTAGTATAATTAATGTATTTATGAAATCTAATCACGCTCCCAATACGCTCCTCGAATTTCATTTTTTGATAATTTTACGATTTTCGAATCCGTTCTCGATTTTGTTCCCGACCGCGCTCCCGCTCCTGGTAACTAAGGTTTCGGCATAAAAACAACTTGGACTATAAAATGCCGTTGTTGCATGTGTCATGTAAAGACCATTTTATTTGTTAGCAATGTAGAATGTTCAGTATGTTGTCTTTGGATGCATATTTTTATCGTGTTAAAAAGTTCATATCCTTAACTGCTTCTGTTAATGTAGATTCGACCAGACCGTCAAACTTTGTACTGGAGTGCTACTTGGCCAAAGGAGGTTGAACTACTTGCAAAGCAGTTCCTCTACAACTCCTACAAGGTAAACTGCTAAACCTCAAATTAGTGATTTTCGTTTTTTGTCATGCATGCTTCATGTTTGAGCTGTTGGTTAAGTTAATAATGTTTGACTCTGTATAGGTGGTGATTGGTTCTGTGGACTTGAAAGCAAACCATGCTATCCGCCAGATCGTGGAGATTGTGTCAGAGAGTCAGAAATATAACAAGTATCTATCCTTAACACCTCATAGATAATCTTGAATTTGATTATTCTTAACTTCTCGGTAGGGCATATGCTTAGATATTTTGTTTTAATGTGTCAGAGTGGTAAAATTGTTGGAGGACATTATGGATGGTAGTAGAATTTTGATATTCATGGACACCAAGAAAGGGTGTGACCAAACCACGAGGCAGCTTCGGATGGATGGTTGGCCTGCTCTCTCAATCCATGGAGATAAGAGTCAAGCAGAGAGAGATTGGGTTCTCGCAGAGTTCAAGTCTGGAAAAAGTCCAATCATGACAGCAACAGATGTTGCCGCACGTGGCTTAGGTTTGTCTTTGACCTTAATGCATCTTCTTGGATCTGCATGGTATGCTTCCTGGTGTCACTTTTGCTTTGATATAGTTCACCATTTCACAACTTTTTTCTGCAAAATTATTCTATAGGATTAGGACATGAGAGTTCTGCTTGCATTATATGTTATATGTGTCCCAAGTATATCGCCATCGATTACCTATTTAAGGGCAAAAGTCCATCCATGAACAGCTGAGTCTGATCACTGTTGTGCTTGGAGAAAATTTATGTTGATTTTTGCCTGATATGTGGACTCTGATCAAACAATATAAGATTTCAGAACCATCTGCTTGTCAACTTCTATCGCCACAACCCATATAGTTGACAATGTAGGAAATGATAGCCTGGTACTCCTAGTACGGTGAAACTGAATATACTTATGAATTGTTAATCAACTTCGGTAACCACATGGTCAGTTCCATTGATTAGTTAATTTAAATTGTGGTTGTAATGGCAGATGTGAAGGATGTTAAATATGTGGTCAACTATGATTTTCCTGGTTCACTGGAGGATTATGTCCACCGAATTGGTCGAACAGGTAGGGCTGGTGCCAAAGGAACTGCGTACACTTTCTTCACTGCAGCAAATGCGAGATTTGCTAAGGAACTTATTGGCATCCTTGAGGAAGCTGGACAGAAGGTCAGTCCTGATTTGGCATCAATGGGGCGCGGGGCACCTCCTCCTCCATCAGGTTAGTAAGCTGCATTTTTTTTTTTTTTAATCTCTTATACATATTATTTGAGATGTCGGGTCCTACTGTCCAAGAACTCCGGCCACCGATTTAATCAATAATTAGAAACATCATATAAGAAACACTCCCTATGAGATAAATTTGTCATATGCACTGCCGAACTTATACTGCATGTTTTTGACAATTATACTCTTTTTTTTTGATGTAAATTTTGAGCTTGACTGTTGTGTTTTTATTTTGATTGGTGGTGCATGCATATCAACTTTCTAGAATAATGATCCGCATTATATGCTTGATATTAAATGGGCTGGTGATTGTTATTTAAAAGATTCATCGTTCCTCATTTGCCTATATTAATCAGGTCTTGGCGGCTTCCGTGATCGTGGAAGGGGTTTCGGTGGAGGACGTACGTGGAGTTAATAGTAATACCAGTTAGATGGGAATGAGCCAACCCCTCAAGAAACAGCTAAAGAACCAATACAGTGGAAGAAATAACTACCACCACTAGAGGTGCCGTCTTGTATTGTTCAGCTCCAGCTTTGATGTTGGAGATGATGCTGTTGGAAGCACCACTTAAGAAACCTATAACTTCACTACATCTATTTTTACTGTTGGGGAGGAAGTTGTTCGATATAGAGAAGAGATCTGAACATAGCATATCGTCAAACGTGCCCTAGCTAGTCGAGTTCACTGCAGCTTGAAAGATAAAACAACTTACCCTTATAAAACCCACTTTTTGAAGTAGAAATAGCATTTGTAGTTTTCATCAGTTTAGCAGCAGTTGGTCGAGTCCTAAAGTTGCCTTTTGTGTAATTTTTCCCGTTTTGGGGAATAATTTCTTTTCCCAGGCTTCTGAAGTAAAAAGGTAATTTTTTTTTCATTTGAACACAACATATTGATGCTTTGTGATGGTTCCCGGAGCATAATACTGTCACCTGTTATCAAGGCTTTACAAATGCTTGTTTGGGTTTTCTGTGATACTTTGAGGGCACAATATCTTTGTGGATTGGCAACTGGTATAGTGTGGTCATCCCCTCGGACGTGAACTACGGTGGCTTGCTGACAGCTACCGTAGTCATTTGGTTTCCAACAGACGCAGTATTGCTGACTGGTTTTTTTACTTTTCCAGTGATTTAGTCTTCTGATTCTGTAGTGTTTTGAAGAATGAAGCTTTTTGTTAGTTTGTTGTGTACTGTACTAGCTACTCCCCACTTTGGTGGCACAAGGATAACTCGAAGCAAGACAGCATAGGTCTCGCCACTGACAGTGGTGTTGCTTGGAAAATAAATTAGCTCCACAAAATTGAAGTCTCCGACTTTTTTTTTTTTTTTGAAATACTATTTTTTGCTGCCAGTTTGATCTGTTCACATGATTAACAGAAGTAAATTCCACAACAAAGGAGATCCTTTAACAAAGATAGTCTAAGATCGGCCTCACAAGACTATGTCCGTTGGTTGAACGAAGCATACCCGTAAGTCCTTTTAAATGCTTCAGAAATCTTCCCTGCTTCATAAATACCTCGTGCAGATTTTTCTTGTTGCTCAAATGGGTCTTCAATCTAACAATGTCATTTTCGAACAAACAAGACAGTAACATAGAGTTAGAATTACAGTCGGTGAGTGATTATATTTGGCCTTTCGGTTAAGAGAAGACTGATAAGATGAAGCTGAAGACTATACACGTAGAGGAAAGCTTTCAGAAACCCTGAGACTACAGCTCCGTTTGTGTTTCTGCCCATTTCCCAATATACGCGCAAATATCGGGACCCATAAATGTCGTACTATTACTAGATCAGTAGTAAAAGCTTAACCATATCAGGATGACTATTACTCCCTCCGTCCAAGTTTACTTGGGGAATTTTTTTTTGTTCTAATTTAGTTGCTAAGTTTCATGTTTTTTCCCATTTTTTCCTAATTTACCCCTATGTTGGAATCAAGTCATGGTACTGAGAATTGTGTAATTCTATTTCCCACGCACATCTTAAATACTCCACTCTCTATATATATCGTTTATTCCCTTTTTCTCCAACTCAAACTAGATATGTATCTTAAATACTAGTTTGGGGTAATTTTGGAATTTTTTTTCCTCTCTACTTTTCTTAATCTGTGTGCAAAAACCATTTTAAGCCAGTAAACTAGAACGGAGGAAGTATCAAACTGTTAAAATGAGGGACCTTAGGCCTTATCGCTTCGCTATACCAACTTAATTAATATGCGACGAAAGTACTAATTATGGACCTTTTGAAAGAATGAAACAAACAAAAAGCCCAGACAGAGAACTCGTATTCGGTAAGGTATTCCTCATAGACTTTTCTACATTAGCAGTCATTTGATTGCGGAGATCATCAAAGTCAGGAACCGAGCTACCTACACGAAATAATTAAATATGCAGGATTAGCACAATTTTGTTTCGATAACTTGCAAAGATGCACATGCTCAAACTGACAGTAGGTTTCCCCAACGTCATACATATATGACTACAAGAGATGAAAACAAAAAAATATGTGCGTGATTAAAAAAATACTGATCCAGTCTTTTTTAATCACACCGACAGTTATCGAAAACTATTGCTAACTTGATGTAATCCAACCTACCTACCTACTGTCAAAAGTCAGAGTTGGTAGGAGAAATAATTTGAAAACTTGATCGTTTATCGAGCAAATGGTTCATTAGAACCAAGGATACAGAATAGAAAAAAACAGATTAAGGCAGCATCCAGGAAAGCACTCACCGTCATGTGCGGACTTATCGAATTATCTTCTCATGTGGCTAAGCATTGCAGACTTATCTTCTCATGATAATACAGATTTTCAATAAGGAAGATTTTAACTCCTTATTTCTTTTTCAAACCAAGAAAATGGTAGATGCTGTTCTTTTATTTGCTGTGGAGAAATTAGGTGATGCACTTACTGGCGAAACATTTTTCTTACTTGGTATCCGTAATCAAGTCAAGGGGTTACGCGATGAACTAATACGGATGCAGTGTTTCCTTCAAGATGCAGACGCCAAAGAACAACAAGGAGATGATCGTGTTCGCAATTGGGTCAAGGAAATTAGAGACGTCGCTTACGATGCAGAAGATGTTATCGACACCTTCTTACTTAAAATTGATTCCAACCGTAAAACTAAAGGTATCAAAAACTTCCTCACTAGGAAGGCTTTGATGGTCAAGAATTTGGGACATCTCCACAGGGTTGGCAATGAGATCCTAGCAATCCAAGCTAGACTCAAAGCTATCTCTGATAGTAGAATCACTTACGGTATTAAGGACTTGCAGGGAAATGAAGCTTCAAGTTTTGAAAATCGAAAGATGATTCAACATCCGCAAAGAAATCGTTATCCACATTTTGAAGATAATGATGTTATCGGATTTGGGGAACATACAAAGACGTTACTGATCGAGTTGATGAAAGATGAAGAACGGCGTCGCGTCATATCTATTATCGGTGTTGGAGGCCTGGGGAAAACCACTTTGACCAAAAACTTGTACAGGCATCAAACTGTTAAGAGTCGTTTTGATTGTTGTGGTTGGGGTTCTGTATCTCAACAACTTAATACGAAAGATGTGTTGGGAGAAATTTTGAAGTGTATGTCTCTGCCGATCGATGAGTTGCAGATGGATGAGGGAGATCTTATGGAAAAGCTTTATAACCACCTCCAAGATAAGCGATACTTTGTAGTCTTGGATGATGTATGGAAAGTCAATCACTGGAATACGTTAAGTCCCGCCTTTCCGACTGGAAAGAGAGGAAGCAAAATATTGTTAACAACTCGTAACAAAGAGGTTGCTTTACATGCAGATCCATGGAGCCTGCACTTCGAGCCGCAATTTTTAAACGATGATGACAGTTGGGAATTGTTGTGTAAAAAAGCATTTCCAAAAGAAAAGTCAGATGCTCATGGCTACCCAACAGGTTTGGAGAAGTTAGGAAGGGAGATGGTGCGTAAATGTGGTGGTCTTCCATTGGGGATCTGTGTGCTTGGGGGGTTATTAGCAACAAAGAGGAGCAATGGGAACTTGTTCACAAAGACGTTATTTCGTACATTAATAGAGGCGAAGATGGAGGTGTGAATGCAATATTAGCATTAAGCTACCACGATTTGCCATCTCACTTGAAGCCATGTTTTCTCTATCTAGGTCTCTTTCCTAAAGACTATGCAATTCCAAGAAAGAAATTGATTCAACTGTGGGTTGCCGAAGGTTTCATATCACACACAGAAGAAAATATACTCGTAACAATGGAGGATATAGGTAAGAACCAATATTTAGCTGAGTTAACTCAAAGGTGTATGATTCAACTCGGCAACGAATTTATTCTGGAGGAGAGTGAATTTGGAAGTATATGTCGAGTGCATGATCTTATGCGAGACCTTTGTTTGTCAAAGGCGAAGGAGATCAATTTTCTAAATATTTTTAATCCGCAACATCGCACAGCTGGTGATGTACGAATATCTCATCCTGTGATTACTGATTCTTGCAGAAGAGTGCGGAGGTACCCTACGTATTTTAATGGCAACAACGATTCAGACAGGTACGACATTTCTTTCAATAAATCAGATTGCACAATTCGTACTCTTATCGTTGCCGCCTCGAGTTACAAGTGGGGTTTTTGTATAGAACCAATAAATTACCAAAACATCAAGCTGCTTAGAGTCTTAGATCTTGGAGATGTAAAAAAACACAAAACAGGTCTCACAAAAGCAGTTTCCAAATTAATTCACTTGAGGTATCTGAGTTTAGGATATCTTTCTGGGATTTCATCATCCATAGGCAACTTGCAAAATTTACAAACTCTGAAGTTATATGGGTACAAAGGAAGCTTACCTGAAACTACATCAAAGTTGGTTCAACTAAGACACCTAGACCTTGGATGCGGTTCACTAGATCAGAAATTTCGAATTAAGAATCTTACAAACCTCCAGACTATTGACAGTATACTAGCTGGGGAATGGATAAGAAAAGGTTGTTTTGAGAAGCTTTCAAATCTTCGTAAATTGTCTGTGTGGGATACCTCGCGTTTGCAAACTGATATAATCGTAGATGAGGTGGTTCGTAAGCGAAGTTCACTGTCCTCATTTTCATCATCATCTGATGACCAATATCAAAACCCTATCCGATCTTTGCTTATCTATACTAAAGAAGAAATTCCTAACTCAATATTTGATTCACTTTCTTGCTGTCGTAACCTTCACACACTGGATTTGACTGGGAGAGTAGAGATTGTCAGCCTCCAAAAATACCCACCAAACCTCACCAAGTTATCATTGAGTCGGAGCTTTTTTATGGAAGATCCGATGGCAACTCTTCAATATCTCCCAAAACTAAGGAATTTAAAATTGGATTGGTGTGAATACGAAGGGGAGAAAATGGTATGTTCTTCACAAGGATTCCCTCAACTCCAATATTTGTCTCTGCAGTTGATTAAAAATGTTAAGGAATGGAGAATCGACCAAGGTGGAATGCCCCTTCTTAAGAAATTACATACTGTCCTAAACTGAATATGCTTCCGGAAGGCTTAAGGTTCATCACTACCCTAAAGGAACTGAAAATCGAGTTTATGTCGTGGGTCACAAAAAGGGTTGTCGAAGGAGTAGGAGAGGACTGGTACAAAGTGCAGTATACCCTCGATCGTCACATATCCACTTATATAATCTTTATCCTTTTAACGATAAGGAATTTTTTTAAGGGTCACGCATATACCATTTTCAGATTGTTTTTGTAATAGTTGAATAATGTAGTTTGTAATAGTCTTCGTCACAATCTCACCATTTTTCTTTTGTATTTTGTAAAATGAATTTGGCATGTATGTGCAGTAATTGCTTGTAGGGATTGGCAAAGCATTTGTGGTAAATCAAAATGAATTGGGGCTTTGAAAATGAAAGACCTTGACCTTGATTTTGACCATCAACTGTTATAAGAGAGTGGTTAAGTAGGGTAGAATGATACTCGATATCAGCTGTTAAGTAGGGAAATCCAAGATACTTCCATGGATACTCTGCTAAATACTTTTCTGGGTCCTCTTAAAACAAAGTTTGGATGAATACTCGGTATTTGCCAAAACTCTAGTCAGATACTCATCAGTATACGGATAGTAGAAATGCCCCCACAATAGTTGATTTTCATGCCCTAAAACTTACTCTGCTTTATAAGGTTTTGAGAAAAAATTTCCTCATCATAGAGCTTGGTCTAGCAACGTGACCACGAAACATGATGCGATGAGATGCGATATCATTGAGAGCGCTGAGCTAAGTTTTGGACGACGAGGTTAGCATCTTTTCGTTGTTTCATCTGAGGTGATGTTCTTTGAAGTGGCAAAGAGAAAGCTCGATCGGTATACACGAGGGGAAAGAAGAAGAGAGAGGAGATGTCCAATATATTCAGATGAGGTCGATTGTATTACTGTGCAAGTGGCTCGTCTCTTGGTCATCAACTCAAACAAAAAAAAAGAGAAAAAAAATTGGTCTTACTCTCAAAAACAAATATTCCATAAATTTCCAAGTCTCCAAAAATATCACCTATTGAAGTGATTTTTACCATGCTTATTTTTATTAAAAAGTCTCACCAAATATCTGAAAATTACAAATTAATGACTTTTAATTCCCCTTCGAATAACAGGGACGTTGAATTGACTCTTACGAAATCCTAATCCAATAACATGGACTTCCAGAGAATTTAAATGACTTAAAAAATCTCTAACCAATAAAAAAGACATTAAGAGACTCTCCAAAATTCTCTATGGACTAACAGTATATTCGGAAACTCTTTGAAAGTCATTTGGAATCTCAATTGACTACCTCCGTGTAGGTTTAGCTAGCTAGCTAGATGAACATCAATGACATTGTTAATATATTACTACAACACGATTCAAGTAAATCAGAAACCATTTAGCAATACGAATTTGGTTGAAACAAAAGTAACTTCTGCCGCATGCATTCAAGGGATGTCTTTAAGTTTAACAAAGATGGTATTAGTAAATTGGTAGACTAAAAGCAGTGTGCATGGTCAATTAAAATGAAGGTTGGCACTTGGCAATAGATAAAGGGAGTTGAATCTCATATGATATATCTTCGGCGACGGAAACTATCAGCATGTATGCCAACACATGATGCGGATAAGATATCAGTGTCATCATATTCAAAATTATGACCATTTTGAATAGTGGGAATGTTATAAATACCCTTCATTTTTATTGATCCTGCACAAATACCCCCGAGGGGTAAAAAATAATCTTTTTGGAGTTAACTTGAGAAAGTTGCTTTCACTTTTTGGAAGCAACTTGTGCTAGTTGCGTCCACTTCTAGAAGCAAATTGTGCTTTTCAGAAGATATAAGTATTTTTAAAAATTGAATAAGATTATATTTTAATGGGCGGATTTTGAGGGGTATTTAAATAATGTTTCCTTTTGAATACGAACATATTTTCAGTTAGGATTCATGTTTTGGACCTCGGGATACATTTTGTGCCACAATTCACGATGCAAATTTTATATAACACGGCAAATTTTGGGTCATGAGACTGATTTTATTTTATTTCAAAAGGCATATTTCAACGGACAATGTAGATTTTTGAGTGCTTGAAAAATAAATCACCTCTACAAATTTAAAGTCGCTGAAATAATATTTTTGAAATACTAATTTCTGCTACCAGTTTAATCTGTGAACATAATTGAGTTGAACTTAACTTCCACAGCAGAGAAGAGCCTTTAGGGTAAACAAACATAGTCTCAGACCATTCCGCAGTACTGATTAACCTCTTGTAATGATTTGAGATCTGATTTCAGGCCTCACAAGATTGGTTATCAAAGAAAATCTATCACGTCCACTGGCTGAAATAAGCATACTGTAGGTCTTTTGAAATGCTTCAGAAATCTTTCTTGTGTCATAAACACCCCGTGCAGCATTTTGTAGTCTGGCAAATGGATCTTCGATCTGACATAGCCATTTCCAACAAGGCAGTAAAATAGAGTTAGAATAACAGTTGTGGTTCCATTCAGTAAGAGAAGGTAGATTAGGATGATGCCAAAGGCCATACATGTAGCTTAGAGCGTTCTAAGAGGCTGAGGAAACCACCCCTACTTTGTTCCCATTTCCAAGTATAGGTGCAAAAGTAGTTATCTTTCGCCATTTCGATTGCAGAGAACTGCAACAGTAGTTAAAAGCAGTAAGATAGAAAAATGGCTTAAGCATATATCATCATTAACGTTATCAAACATATCATCATGCCATACTGCGTCAGTAGTTAAAAGTAGTACGATAAAAAAATGACTTAACCATACCACTATTAACATTATCGAACGGTGAAACTGGGTAGCTTATTGCATCACCACACCAGCTTAATATGTCTAATGTAAAAGGGAAAATAGGTGGTGAATATACTAATTATGTACCTTTTGAAAGAATGAAACAAAAAGTTCAGACAGAGAACTCGTATTTGTTAGTCTCTCCCTCTTAAACTTTTCCACATTAGCAGTCATTTGATTGCGGAGATCTTGAAGATCACAACTATGAAATCTACCTTCTTGAAGATCACTATTAGTCAACATACCTAAACGAAAGAAATATGCAGGATTAGCAAAAAATTATTTTTCGGACAGTAAGTTTCTACAGCATCACACATATATATATATATATGCACTCTCATTACATGCCCTATCTATAAGTGAGCGAGGCTTAAGGTTATATCTTATACCTGCTACAATCTCCCCAGTGTGCAGTTCCTTGAGCGGAGGTAATACTGGAGGTTCACATGTCTAAGGAAAAGGTAACAAAAAGCACGACAATGAATGACTAAAAGTATGGCAAGTCGCACGATGTCAAGTTGCAAGTTGTCGAAATGAATTCGGTAAAAAAGTTAATGAAACCGAAATCAACATTAGGAGAAGACAAGATAACTATATGAATTGCATATTTAACCTGAAAATGGAAAATGACAAGCAAGGAAAGAGCGTATGAAGTAAAGGTTCCATTCCTCGAGTTATTGATTCCTTCAGATTTAGCCCATTCCTTGACCAGGAGAACCATATCCCTGTAACGATCGTCTATATCAGCGACCCAGCCAAGGAAAATGGATTTGAATACTCCGGCATAATTGTCAATTGATATGTCACAAGTTATGTTGTTGTGGTTATTGCTCTCAACTACCAGAAGAAGGATTCTTGCATTCGGGATAAATTTTGTAATGCGAAACGTGTCTCCTGAAACCAAATAAAATGAAAAACATAAACTTTAATTAATTATTTACTACAATCCAAGGAAAGTACATTATCATTCATTAAATTAGCTAGTGCACCCGTACACTTTATTGTTGAAATTTAGAAAACATACTTCTTCTGGTGACAGCCTCCCTTAAGTGTTTCAGTGCAGTCGATCGGCGTAATGGATCCTGTATTTGGATAGAAATATCCAAATCCCCCCATCTTGTGTAGAGGTTACAAATATATGATCCAAATGGATTAACAGCTGCACCTATACGTCAGTAACCAGTACAAAATGCTTAAAGGTTAGATGCCTCAATAGAACAATGGTCAATGGAAATCAGTTGGCATAGTGATATATCCACGAGTGATACTCATGTAAATTCTAATTTAGCAACAAAAATAGATGAAGAAAAAAAGTTACCAGTACCTCGAAGGCTTGAATATTGCAGTGCAGATTGATTAACAATGGCCTTAAGTTCATCAATGACTCGAGTTCGTGCTGTTACATCTTCTTCTGATGGCTTAATCACTGCTAGTGTTTCTTTAAGAGTAAGTTCAAGTACTCCACCATTAGTACCATAATTTGATGATGAGGAAGATGAAGTGTTCATGAAATTACTCATTTTGTTCTGCAGTACTTAATCTAAAACCCGAAGTCAAAGAAAGAAGACAGAGAAATTGGATAATCCTCGAGGCCTCAGTACCTAGCTATATAGGGGGTAGTATTAATGTCTCATGGGAAAGGCAAGTCAAGGGATGAAATCACATTAAATTGTTGCAACTTTTAAGAATCAGCAGCAGAATGAAGTTAAAGATACGATGACCAAAATGTTTGTCTTTCTCAAAGCTAGCACTTGAATTCTTTTGACCATCATAACTCAGTTGGTCGATTGGAATGTGCTAATTAATTGGTGGTTATCGGATATAGACCATCGCAACAGGTGTAAGACAACTGTTAGTGTGACACAGCACTAGTCAGTAAATTGATATTTGGAATCGTGTGGTAGAATTTTCCCCAGTTGTAACTTTTAGGTTCTGGTGTAGATTTTGGGTTTTGAGACAGATTTTTTTATCGTGTGGTAGAATTTTCACCAGTTGTAAATTTTAGGTTATAGACGTAGATTTTGGGTTCAGAGACAAGATTTTTTTCACGATACCAATTTTGTGCCATTAGGCAAATTTTAATCATTCGGGGTGTTCTTGTTTTTCAAATTTGGTGGCAAATTTGGAGTCACTAGACAAATGGATAAATTTTTGATGGGAGAGTTTTTTTATTGGAGCATGGGGGGAAAATGATATGCTGACATGTGTTTTCCTTATAAATTGTTTTAACAAATTTTGTTATCAAAAATATGAAAAATTAATATAACTTTTTCTCTAAAAATAAACTATTTTATATTTGTGGAAACAAAATATGTTGTAATCAATTGATAGGAAAAACACGTATCAACATATCCCTGGACAAATATTAGACTAGGACTTGGGACACAGATTTTGATTCATGCAAAATCTCCTGGGTAAGGCTGAGCCTTCTTATGGTTATGTAAGATGTTCACCGCCTTCACACGACTCATGCCCCCAAAAACATCAAAAATGCCGAACTTCACAGCTTCTTTTATCAGAAGTAGGGCAGGAATTTGTGAATTGCTGCTTGAGACGAAACAAATTTAAGATATAATGTAAGATTTTGAGTTACGCTCCAGAATTATTGTCAAATGATATACATCAGGTTACAATAGCAAAATAGTTTATGTCTCCAGTCATCAAGGGTTTACATGGTGGTGGTAGTTTGAAGGGTTTTTTTTCCCTGATGGGCAACTGCTACAGTGTGGTCAACCTACCAGGTAGTGGCCACAGTTCACCAATGTGCACCGTGGTGATTTTCCGGCGGCCATTAACCATACCATCGTTTTGTTGGTTCTCTGATGGTTGTTTTTGCAAAATTTTTTTATTAAAAGTTAAGAGATTACACTTGCATCTTGAATAACTCATTCCTGGAGATCAAGTTGTAAATCATATTGAAATTCAAGATTGGGCTTCAAAGTTCTAGTTTTTTTAACTAACTTATCAGCTACTCCATTAGAATCCCTCTTAAGTGAAACACACTACCACTGATCAAGATTTCTTAAAATAAACTTAATATCTAGAATAAATGACTGGTTCATCGAATGAACATAGATATTTTGCTACTTGAACAGCCAAGTAACAGCTACTTGACAACAAATATGATGTGGCAGAGAGAGGAAAATATTTTATGTTTATCTATTTATTTTTAATTTTTAAAAAGAGTTAATTTCTTAATTCTTACTGCCGTTGGATGTACCCGACGGTTCAAATGTAAAACAAAAGCAAAAACTTATAAATTTGGCAGTGGGAAAAGAAAGAAGTTTCCTATTTAGTTTCTTATTCTTCTTACTAAAACAATCTAGGGTTTCCTCGTCTTCCCAAAACAAATCTGGGTATTATGCGATAAAAAAACCGTTCTCTTTGAATCTTCGGATAGAAACAAATTCTGTGATGGTAGTTCCATAGATCACTACCGTTTTATCTCAAACTTACTAACAAGGTAAACTTAAAAAACCAACTCTATATTTATTGTATAAGAGTTTTTGAATGCCAAAACCATCTTGATTTTGTAAGGTTTGATACAAATCGTATTTTATAAAGTGTTTACAGTTCTTCTTTTCGTTAGATTTGGTAAACATTCCGATCAAGAATTTTAATAATTTCAAAACTACAACTTATATGATTGGTACGTGTTACTGTTCACAGAGGTGTTTGTATCGTAAACTTGTGTCACTTTTATAATACATCTAATCTGATTTTAAGTGTAGATGGTGGCTTGCTGGCAGCATCATCTGGGTTCCAACAGATGCGACCTTGCTTATTGATTTGGTTTGTTTTCCAGTGGTTGAATATACTGGTTTTTAGTTCTTTTGATGAATGGAATTTTTGTTACTTTGTTAGCATATATTGTACTACCTAGTCAACTCTTTGGCAATTCATTATCACTGTCAAGTCTCGTCGAAATAGATATGTTATAAGTGAGAACTCGAAACAAGACCACCTCAAAGGTAACGGTGATGGGATATTATGGCTTACTTTGGTATTACTGTGAGTTTTGTAAAAGTAATACCAATACAAAGATGGTCTAGATCCCAAAAATTAGCATGGGTTGTGGATCACTCCAAACTTACAAACAAGCTTTCAACGGTAATTGGTATGACCTATTCGTATAACCGAAAAACTGCTAGATTAATCAAAGAAATAATCTAAGAGGAAGGATCCATTGCTAAGGTGCTTTTTTACAATATCTAACAGGCCTTCAAGACTATTGGACTCCAATACAAAGATGGTCTAGATCTTATCGATTTTACCATTCTAATCCGGGAATTTGGGGTGATCCACAACCCATGCTAATTCCCAAGAAGATTCTTCTCATTTTTTATTTTTATCGGTCTTCCTCTGTAGAGAGTCATACAATGAAACAAAAACTAAACCATTGTTCTTGAACAAAATTTTTACAAACTAATTAACGTCTTGTTCTTAACCTATAAATACTTCCAAACTATGAATCCCAATTTTAGTTTATAAGGTCATAAAAGTGTTGGAAAAATCAATTTTGTGAATAAATAAAACATTTACATTATGCCACTTTGTTGTGTTTGTGGGAATATTCTCTTGTCCCCCACACGCTTCATGGCACAATTTTCCAAGGAATCTTGTGTGATTTCTCTCCTTGTTTTGTGCATATGCATGTCACTATTTTTCCACTCATGATGTTCTTTATCTTTTGTTTTCTTATGCATGACAAAAGTTTGACACTACTTTTCTTACAAAAGAACTCATGAGATTCTCAATCTTTGTCTCTCCATTGTACGCATGAGAATGCTTGTCATTTTTCTTTTTTCATAGACATGCAAGATCCTCTTCTTGTTTTTAACAATTTGAAAACACTATAAGAAAAAAGTCTTAATTTTATTTGAGGGGGGAGAAAAAATTTGAGTAGGAGAAAGAGAAAACAAAGAAGGGACTTTTTCTCCTTTCAAGGGACGAAATCACATTAAATTGTTGCAACTTTTAAGAATCAGCAGCAGAATGAAGTTAAAGATACTATGACCAAAATGTTGGTCTTTCTCAAAGCTAGCACTTGAATTCTTTTGACCATCATAACTCAGTTGGTCGATTGGAATGTGCTAATTAATTGGTGGTTATGGGATATAGACCATCGCAACAGGTGTAAGACAACTGTTAGTGTGACACAGCACTAGTCAGTAAATTGATATTTGGAATCGTGTGGTAGAATTTTCACCAGTTGTAACTTTTAGGTTCTGGTGTAGATTTTGGGTTCTGAGACAGATTTTTTTGTCGTGTGGTAGAATTTTCACCAGTTGTAAATTTTAGGTTATAGACGTAGATTTTGGGTTCAGAGACAGATATTTTTCACGATACCAATTTTGTGCCATTAGGCAAATTTTAATCATTTTGGGTGTTCTTGTTTTTCAAATTTGGGGGCAAATTTGGAGTCACTAGACAAATGGATAAATTTTTGATGGGAGAGTTTTTTTATTGGGAGCATGGGGAAAAATGATATGCTGACACTTGTTTTCCTTATCAATTGTTTTTACAAATTTTGTCATCAAAAATATCAAAAATTAATATAACTTTTTCTCCAAAAATAGACTTCTTTTATATTTGTGAAAACAAAATATGTTGTAATCAATTGATAGGAAAAACACGTATCAACATATCCCTGGACAAATATTAGACTAGGACTTAAGACACAGTAATACCAAAGTAAGCAGTTTTCCGGGTATTTGGGGTGATCCACAACCCATGCTAATTCCCAAGAAGATTCTTCTCATTTTTTATTTTTATCGGTCTTCCTCTGTTGAGAGTCATACCATGAAACAAAAACTAAACCATTGTTCTTGAACAAAATTTTTACAAACTAATTAATGTTTTGTTCTTTAACCTATAAATACTTCCAAATTATGAATCCCAATTTTAGTTTATAAGGTCATAAAAGTGTTGGAAAAATCAATTTTGTGAATAAATAAAACATTTACATTATGCCACTTTGTTCTGTTTGTGTGAATATTCTCTTGTCCCCCACACGCTTCATGGCACAATTTTCCAAGGAATCTTGTGTGATTTCTCTCCTTGTTTTGTGCATATGCATGTCACTACTTTTCCACTCATGATTTTCTTTATCTTTTGTTTTCTTATGCATGACAAAAGTTTGACACTACTTTTCTTACAAAAGCACTCATGAGATTCTCAATCTTTGTCTCTCCATTGTAAGCATGAGAATGCTTGTCATTTTTCCTTTGTCATAGACATGCAAGATCCTCTTCTTGTTTTTAATGATTTTAAAACACTATAAGAAAAAAGTCTTAATTTTATTTGAGGGAGGAGAAAAAATTTGAGTAGGAGAGAAAGAGAAAACAAAGAAGGGACTTTTTCTCCTTTTATTTGTTTTGGTTTTCTTGTTTTTGAGTGAGTAACAACTTAACATTAAATGCTCTATTTTTAAAAGGAAATGAGAGTAGGAGAGAAAGAGAAAATAAGTTTTGTTCTCCAATTTTTCTGTACGTTTTTGTGTGTAACAAGGAGGTTTCACTGAGTTCTTTTCACTGCCAAGTTCTTAAGGCGTTCTCTTGTATGCTACAATGAGGAACGCTAATGATAGTTGTATCCTGGAGGTAACTCGTCAATCAAGTTATAGTATCTCTATGAGTACTAGGAGATATTTTCTTTAGGTCAGCGTATCTAATACGTGCCTCTATCATTTTTGTTCTGCATGTTACTCGACGTGACTCATCCACCAAGTTGCTGCAAATTAAGCTAAGTATCACTTATGCTTATTCAATTTATTTTCAATATTGTTGTTACTTAGCCAACAATCTACAGACAATATGTGCTAGTTTAATTTTTGTAACAACAATGAAGAAACATATTGTTGACAAAGCAAACTACTAAGTTTAGTGGAAAGAGTCATAAAATAGTGGGTTCAATAATAAAAAATTCAATGTTTGAATTGTTTGTGAATGGTTGATGTTGACTAACTTTGGAAAACTAAAGATGTTCACATTTTAAATGAAAAAAAAAAAATCAAAATTTTGTTGAGACGTGGTGTTTGAGTTTATCTCTTAACTCATGAGGAGTTTTGTTAAAATCCTTTTAACAGAAAGTAGTAGACATTTTGATTATAAACCCCACCAAATTTCATAGTTTTTGGAATTGTAAAAGTATTATGTATTTGATAAAACAGTGAAAGAACAAAAAACTAAAATTTTGTTGAGCTGTAGAAATTCGGGTTTATCTCCTAACTCCGGATTTTTTTTTTGAATGCTTTTAACTAAATAAACATATTGATTGTT
Source organism: Papaver atlanticum (assembly GCA_023531105.1). Lineage (NCBI taxonomy): Eukaryota > Viridiplantae > Streptophyta > Magnoliopsida > Ranunculales > Papaveraceae > Papaver > Papaver atlanticum. Next base: position 818,617 of record JAJJMB010001778.1, on the reverse strand, counting down.
ACCCTCACCAAATTTCATGATTTTTGAAGTTGTAAAAGTATTTATCTAATATTTTACAAAACAGCGACGTGCGTTAAATAACAAAATATCAAAGCATGTTGAGAAATCTCGATAATTGTGGGGGTGTAAAATAAAAAATATTTATTTTGATCTCTCAAGAAGATTGTACAAGGTGCATAACCTATTTTTGTGTTCTTGACCTTTATGTCTAAAAATGTGGGGTTGTATTGACTATTTCGCCTCCCAAGCAAATCAAAAAATTTACTTAAGATTATGGACTGTGTAATCCTAACCTATCCTGAGCATGCCAGTGCATATAGGTTAATGGTCATAAGATTTGACATTGATAACATTGGTATGAACATTGTAATGGAATCTAGATATGCATTCTTTTTTGAACATATATATTCTTTGAGGATTGGACCTCGAAAAATGGTTCATCACAGTCTCACAAATGTTCATTCGAATAGTCAACCCTGTCTCAAGATGTCGAGACTGAACCTAATAGAAGTAAGAGAGTTAGAACTTAAATAAGTTTTAGCCCCGTGTTTGTGACTCTTATAGTAGTCAACACTGAACCTGCAAGAAAGTTATGTGTTCTCCTAGATAGTCTTCAAAAGGAAACCTTCGTACAGATGGAACTGTAGACAAATACAAAGTTAGGTTATAGGTATAAAGGTTATAACCAAAAAGTAGGGATTGAATTTCTTTGACACTAATTCACCTATCACTAGAATCACTTATGTTAGGATGATGATTACATCAGATGGATGTTAAGACTGCAATTTTAAATGGTGAATTGAATGTAGAAATTAAAATGTACCAACCTAAAGGTTTTTGTTGTGAGAATAAAGTATGCAAATTTCGGTGTGGTTTGAAATAAGCACCGATACAGTGGCATGAAATTTTTTTGATCATGTAATGATATATAGTGGTTTAAGATTAATAAATATGATAAATGTGTTTATGAAAAGACGAGAGTACCCAAATATACCTCAATCTAAAACTTTTCCACCTATAAGTCCTTTCTCCGAAAGTGATTGTCTATAGACTGAGTCGAGAAAATACAACTAATCGGTTCACACTTCGTGTGATCGTCTAAGGATACGAGATCGAGACAATACGACAACAACATAACTTGTGTGATTGACTATGGATACAAGATCGAGACAATACAATAACGAAGTATGTTTACTTGATAATAGGTTCGGACTTAACCAAACTCTAGGGATTGTCTATCAAGTAAAATAGGAATTAACGTTTGTGTAATTTACTTTAAATTATAATAACAACAATTATAATTGCGGAAAATAAAAGTAAATGACATAGCAAGATTTTGTTAACGAGGAAACCGCAAATGCAGAAAAACCCTGGGACCTAGTCCAGAATTGAATACTCCTTGAATTAAGCCAGTATAAAAAATCAAACCAACTTCGTATAGTTGAGACCAAGCAACTAAACCTATAGTTCACCTAGTTTCCTCAGTATCCCTGCGCCTCCAACTTTTTAATAAGTCATGCACTTGGAACAATTCCTTTGGTTCGTATTCCAAACAGTAAAGGAACAACAAATCTGTTCGGTAACAACTCTTTTCAAACAACGTGATTTGAGTTTGACAAAGGCTATTCCGTTGAACCAATAAACTCCTTTGTCGGGTCCTTATATCAATCTCTTAACAACTACCGAAGTAATTGTTAGACTATGCAATCAATACTATTAATCACAAAGAAGTGTATTGATGCCGATCTACTCAACTAATCAATCCAATCTATCACAAAGATAAACCGATTATAGTTGGATCCCTTTCCAGCCGAAACAAGTACTGTGCACACAAAAGATTACTAACCCAAAAAGTCTTCTTGTCTTCAAATCTTCTTTAATCTTCAATCAGCACCTGCACACAATCAACTTGAATCTCTTGTGATAAATCACACACAGAACGGAGTCTGTTAACGTTGGATTATCACAAGACGTATTTAGATCTACAAACAGTATAAAGATCCCCGTCGAAACTTCGATATAGTTTGAGTGAATCTTATATCAGAAGAGAAGATTCTCAAGCATAAACAAACTAGGTGCAATCAAAGTTCAACAACCGTTACTCAATCAAATACATCGAAAACTAAGAATAAACTGCAATTATCTAGTTTCCCACCAACGGTACTAATAGAGCTTCTCAATCCCAAAGAAGTCTTTAAACTGAGTTGCCGTAAGAGATTTCGCCTAATTAGGTTACTTTCCTCTCCGAATAGGCGGCTCTACCAGTAACAACACAACTAGGTAGTTTTGCTGGCTCTGAGGATTAGTTTGCTAGAAATGCAAACTTCAATATTTATAGACAAGGAAGTTTGGACACCAAGGAATTTCCAAAACCGAATATTCTCAAAGATATGCAATAAACACAAAATCGGTTTTCATAATTCCTGGAAATGCACTGTCCAAATATTGACCGAAATCCCAATAGAAAAATTTATAATCAGTAAATGCACATTACTAATTATTATTTTTTAAAGATATGCATTTAATTGTTGGAGATTAAATAGCATATAAAAACTAAGAAACCTTAAATAAAAGATTCTCAATTTATTTCGATCCTGGGATTCTCCTTTAGCTATTAAGGAATATCTTTGAACAATTAATGATAAGAGTTACTGCACATGTTCAAAGTATGTCGACATCTTTTACTTTGTAAGTATTTTTTCATACTTACAATCTTGGGAACAATTTGTCACACTTCCAAACAAGTTTAGAATTGGTTCGTCTGAATTCCAAGAACTATGTGATTGATTATCCTATCAAATCACCAATTATGGGTTTCTCGGTTCTACCAAAACAAGTTCGGTTCTACCTCCATGTGAGTACTGTGCATAGTCACGCTAGTTACCAAAATTCGGTTGACTAGGTACTAGGATCGGTTCCCCACAACTTATGGTAACTACCTGTATTCGGTTGCACATGTCCATAGGATCGGTTCCCCCAAAACTACAAACTTGTTGCACATGTTCATAGGATCGGTTCCCCCATCTACTAAAAATGTATTGCACCTCTTACAAGGATCGATTCCCTCTTGAAAATTTGTTGCACCTCTTACTAGTATCGGTTCCCCAATGACTAGATAAAAGTTGCTATTTACAAGGCATCGATCATACCATCTTTAGTGATTACTTAAGATCGGCTTTACTAATAAAAGTCATACCAATACATAAGTCAGGCCTTGTGAATAGTTTTACCAAGATACATAAACAAGTTTATGAGCGGTTATACTAAACATACATATTGGTAATTCAAAATAGATTTGCAATGAATAACAATACCAATAAGCCTAGCGATTTCCCTTTTGATTCACAAAACAAGTTTATGAACTTACTTCCTTTAAACGAATGTAAAACATTGTTTCCTAGGATGAAATCTTCACTCATACCCATACATAATCACAATAGCATTCATATGATCATGTCGATGTCTTATATACAAAGTTTAATGGTTAAGCAATAAACCTCGTATTGTATTCCTTAATACTATGTCTAACTAGAGTTTCATACACAACTTCGCAGTTATGTTTTCAATATGCACGACTTGAAAGATACGTTAGGGAAAGAAACAGTTCAAGTCAAATATCACTAACCTCAAGAGGAAGGATGATGTTGTCGTTGTAGCTCCATACTTCTTCACATTCTTCAAGTCTTCATGTAATACTTGTAAGTCACATATCCTAACACTTTTAAGCTAACCTATACGAAGTTGACTCTAGTATGTAATCAAGCGACTCTTTCAATGATTCACTAAAATATGACAACCAAACTTGACATACTAACACTTGGTGGGTTCAACCGAGCTATGCTCTAACAATTTACATTAAATCCGTGGATGATGCTTATATTATTGTATGGCTGAATGTTGATGATATGCTCATCATAGGCAGTAACATTGATTTTACCACTAAAAGCAAGCTAATGAAAACTTTGACATAAAAGACTTGGGCCCTACTGGTGTAATCTTAGGGAGGAAAATCAGAGAGATGCATGATGAATATTGTCTTAGTCAATATCATATCATTGAAACCGTGCTAAAGAAATTTAATCACAATGAGGCTAAACCTGCTTCTACTCCTTATGATCCCACTTGTATTTTTAAAAAGAACAAGGGTGACGTTATTTCTCAACTTTTGAGTAATTTTGCGTAATTAGCAGTCTTATGTAATTGATTAGTTGTATAAGACCTGTTATTGCTTACATTGTGATTAGTTTTAGCAGGTACACATGCAACCCTGGGAAAGATCACTGGAATTCTCTAAACAGAGTTTTGTGCTACTTGAGAGGCACTTCAAACTTTTGCTTAAGTTTTGGGAAGAATCCTGCTGTGCTGGAAGGGTGCGGTGATGCCAACTAGATACAGGGCTCAGATGAGTTAAAATCCACAAGTGGGTACATCTTTATACTTGAAGTTGCGTCTATGTCGTGGAAGTTTTCCAAACAGAAAAGTATAACTCGATCCACAATGGAGTCAGAGTTTATAGCTTTGGAAAAAGCTAGAGAGGAAGCTGAATGGGTAAGAGCTTTCTTGAAAGGTATTCCACTCTGTCCCAAAACAATGCCATCAATCGCGATCCACTGTGATAGTCAAGATGCTTTTTGTTGTGCAAAAAATAGTGCATATAACGGAAAATCTAGACATATTCTAAGAAGGAACGAAACAGTGAAACAACAACTTTCTACTGGTATTATCTCTCTTGACTTCGTAAGGTCCAAAGATAGTACTGTAGATCCTTTGACGAAAGGTTTATCTAAATAGGTAGTTAGATCCGCATCGAGGGGGGTGGGACATAAGCTCATAAAAATAAAATCATCCTGAAGGATACTCAACCTTGTGATTGGAAACCCCAAGATCAAGGTTCAATGAGAGAACTAATTTATGTTGATACCGAGAAAAGCACTATCAAGAGATTTTATCTCTGTCCCTCCCTATGGTGTAATTGGGTGATAGTTCTACCTGCATGAAATAGGATGATCTGTTGAGATCTTAATGGGTTCCATAACTTTTCTTAAAGAGGGTGTGGCAGGACACTCATGATGGACTCACCTATGTGGATGTTGGAAGTAGAGGCCGCTTCCTATGAGAATTTAAGCTGATTATCTAGAGACATTCACTAAAACCGGGATTTAGCTCATAGCCAAAACGGGCACAACCGCAAGAGCTTAGCATCTTTCGTTTGAGGCATCAAGTGTGGCTATTATTTATGAATTGCATTCACTATTGGTGGTTGAAGACATTGTGTTCACCGTTACAACAAACATTTTTGGTAACTTTTCACAAAGTTAAGGTTCAATGTTTACGACATCTTGGCATATTTTGATGTCTTCAGTTTTCTAGTGTTCTATCGATATGTTTTCTTATGATGACAAAAGTTTGAGACTACTTTTCTTACAAAAGTACTCATGAGATTCTCAATCTTTTTCTCTCCATTGTAGAATGCTTGTCATTTTTCCTTTGTCATAGACATGAAGGATTATCTTCTTGTTTTTATCGATTTGAACACTATAAGAAAAAAGTCTTCATCTTATTTGGGAAAGGAGAAAAAATTTGAGTAGGAGAGAAAGAAAAAGAGTGATGCTAGACACATTTCTTTTTTTCACTTCAATTCATCCCGAAAGGGAATCGCACGGACCAAACGGTGCGTTCTCAACATCGAGATTGGGAAGGACAGAAGTGGGGCCCCTGTTTTGTTTCTGTCGGTGAAAACTTCGGTGAAAAACCGAAGTCAATCTAGAGTTATCGAAAGAGAAAACAAAGAAGGGACTTTTTCTCCTTTTATTTGTTTTGGTTTTCCTGTTTTTGAGTGAGTAACAACTTAACATTAAATGCTCTATTTTTAAAAGGAAATGAGAGTAGGAGAGAAAGAGAAAAAGGAGGTTTCACTGAGTTGTTTTCACTGCCATGTTCTTAGGGCGTTCTCTTGTATGCTACAATGAGGAACGCTAACGATAGTTGTATCCTGGAGACAACTCGTCAATCAAGCTATAGAATCTCTTTGTTTAGAGGAGTTGCAGGCGATATCGTCATTAGGTCAGCGTATCTATCATTTTTTGTCCGCATACTAATCGACGTGAATGATCCACCAGAGTTGCTGCAAATTAAACTAAGTATCACTTATGCTTATTCAATTTATTTTCATTATTGTTGTTACTAACCCAACAAAAAGTAAATCAAGGGTTTAGCAAAATATACATGATCAAATTAGGTATACTGATTAACGTTTTTCGTTCTTGACCTAGACTGAATTTAATAGTTCTATGAGGATGGTTTCGTATACTTTTGGGAAATTAAACCACTACCAGACGAATCAAGTTCCCAAGCTATCAAGTTCAATAACTTGATTTAGTCATGCCCTAGAAATATTCAATTGGATTATCATGATATAAAAATTAACTTGTTTTTTTACGGTGACAATCAGGCAAACCTAGGATTGTGTAGAAATCAATGAAATCAATATATCCCCTTTCACTACATCATTTCTTCGTTTCATTCGTTCTTAAGGAAGCTACAGAAGGAGGAGAGAGGGTAATACGAGGGAGAAAATGAATTTGTTTGACGGGTTATGGGTCTATTAAAAGAATCCGGATGATTTTTATGCAATTGAGAAAATCTTGACCGTCTACATCAGTAACATCAGGATTTGGGTTCACCCAGATTTTCGGTAATCTACATGATTCGACAGTCGCCCAGAGTCCCAGACCAACACTTACTTTAGGTTTTCTAGTTTATTCTTTTCCCAGATAACTCGGTCACATTTTTCTGTTAGGCAGTAGACAAAATATCACTACATGGCCGCTGTCACGGTGAGACGGCCGACCGAAAATTTGACGAAACCGCCACCTTGAATAATATATTATTAATCCGTAAAATCAATTCTATGGTTTTTGCTGCTGCGTGATAAAACCATCAAAAACTGTTGTTGGTTTTTCATATCGTCAAAGTTAACGGTCAATATATTCAAACTGTTGTCAATTGGTCAAGGGAGGAGAGAGTCATCCACCGAGTGCTAGTCTTACTGAGGGTCTGAATTAAGCTGCATCGGCTGACACACCGAGTCATCCACCGAGTGCTAGTCTTTCTGGCCATTTCCAACCTGTTTTCTTCAGTCCCTGCATCAATCCTAACATACATCTATTGTGTTTAACAACTTCACTTCATACCACCCATCCAGCACCAGAATCATCTTCATACACAGACCACAAACCACTGGCAGCAACAGACTCAAACCCCATCTATTTCATGGCATAACTACTTTCACCACTACATAATTAAACCTTGTTTCTGTTGCAGTCATTCAGAGCCACAAACCCTACTCAGCACCACTTCAATGCGTCAGCTTCTGCAAATCTCAGTACCACAACCACCATGCCCATGTAATATTGCAGCACAACAACATCATCTTCAATAATTCTGTACAGGATCAAGTATTGAACCTGCACCACCAATTCCTTCTCTATCTCATGAACATCACTGCAAACAACCACCATCAGCTCTGCACCACCACCTTGTCTTGTTCTTCAGTTTTGTTGATTGATATGTCACAAGTTATGTTATTGTGGTTATTACTCTCGACTACCAGAAGCGGGACTCTTGCATTCGGAATATATATTTCGTAATGCGAAATGTGTGTCCTGACATCAAAAAATTCCTTACAATCAAAGGCAATAAGTACATCTTAATCGATTAAATTAGCCATGCATATCCTTACACTTTATTGTTGAAATTTAGATTACATATATACCTCTTCTACTCACAGCCTCCTATAAGTCTCTTAGTGCAGTCGGAAGAAGAAATGAATCCTCCTGTTTTGGATAGAAATATCCAAATCTCCCCATCTTGTGTATAGGTTACAAACATATGATCTGAAAGGACGAACAGTTGCACCTATACGTCAGTAACCAGTACATACATAAAAATTAAATATACTTCAACAGCACGATATGGTCAATTAAAAGTAGTTCGCATAGTGATACCCAGGTCTCGGTCGATACTCATGTACGTCCTAATTTAACAACAAATTAATATAGATGAAATTAACAAAAAACTTTATAGTAAATAGCAAGTAAGCAGTACCTCGAAGACTTGAATACTCTACTGCAGATTGATTAACAACGGCCTTAAGTTCATCTATGACACGGGTTCGTGCAGTTACATCTTCTTCTGATGGCTTAATCACTGCTAGTATTTCATGAAGAGTACGTTCAAGTACTCTATATTTTGTACCATAATTTGATGATGACGATGATGAAGAGCTGTTCATGATGATGAGGAAGAGCAGTTCACTGTTAGTATTTCTTGAGTAAACTCAATATGAAATCCAAATAAGAAGGCTAGATAAGACTAGAGAAGCTGGTTTTCAAAGGATCGGCATCAATGCATATCTGTCTATATAGGGGTAGGTAGTATTTAAGTCTCATGGGAAATGCAAGTTAACGGATGAAATCGCATTAATTGGTGCATCTTTTAAGGAATCAGAATGCAGTTAAAAAAGACTATGAGACAAATGATTGTCTTTTTCAAAGCAAGTACTTAACTTGGTGAATTGGTAGACTAGAAAAAAATGAAGATTCGCACTTGGGACTTGGCAATAAACAAGGGAGTTTGATTCTCATATGGTAATAAATTCAGTGATTTTTATCTATCGTGTTATGAGTTACCCAACCTCAAAACAAATGGCCGATTCAAGCTAGACTCTAGCAGCATGAACACGGACGTAAGATTAATGCGACACGATAGCGGTATCATGATTCGTGAGATTTGAGACTAAAACCAACATGGTAAATATTGGATCACAATCACATTTGGCAGATTCCGGTCCAAACCCTTTTTGGCCCAGACGACATGTTATCAGTTGTGGTGCAAACTTTCATCGTGACCGAAATTTGCACCTTATTGACACAAAATTAGCCTCGTGGCATAACATGTATCCTCTGACACAAAATTTGAATCGTGAACGAAATTTTATGGCTCGAGGAACATTTCCACTTAAGCCATTTATCAGTTCCTAGACGGGAAGGCACATTCAAGGTCACTAAGCAAATTTGGAGTCACTAAGAAACTTATGTCACAACTTCTTACTAGTTACTACAGTTTGGTTAAGGAGCAGATTCTGAGTCAGTAGATAGATTTGTACATGGGGAAGAATGAGGATAGTATATCAATAGGTCAAAGTTTAGGCTAGTGAGAAAAATATTGATCACTTTTCCATTTCCATTTTGGAGTATCTAAGCAAACTTGGGTCTCCATATGATATTTTAAGTTACGAGGCAGATAGTTGGTAGAGAGAAAGTTATCGGACACATGATATATTTTGGGTTACGGCAAATGTCGTGATGCAGATTTTTAGGCACATTTCAGTTCACCAGATATGTTTTGACAACGAACAGATTATTGGTCACAACATGTAAATATTGGGTTACATGGGGAACACTGTAAATATGGGATATTTCGAAAGTTCGCTATTTGCACAGTTGTAATGCAGACAAAATGCAAGGTGTATTAAGAATTCGGGAAACAAATATTCTTGCAAATTAAATTAGCTAGCAAGATGAACATCAAAGACATGTCAAAATTCAAGCAAGCAACAGCATAATGTGTTCATATTCGATTGAAACAAAAAATAAGTTTAACTGCAGGTTGGGTATTTAAGTTTAACAAAGATATACTCCCTCCATTTCTAAAAAATAGGCTTGTTTGGTTTTCACAAAAATTAAGAAAACTAATCATTATAATAAATTTTTCATGTTTTTTCCTAATCTATCCTTTGGTCTCCATTCATTTGATAATAGAGAAAGAGAGAAAGAAGTGGTTCAATTTTTGTATTAAGAGAGAAGTGGTCCCCTCTATGGGTATACTAGTAAAATCATAACCTTTGATTTTTTATATATGGAAACAAGCCTATTTTTTTGACATATCCAAATAAGGAAACATGTGTATTTTTAGAAACGGAGGGAGTAATATTAATTGTCGATCGATATAAGGTGAAGCAATACTAACTAGCTAGCTTCTTCTTGTAATGATTTCTGATCTAAGCTGAGGCCTCACGAGATTAGAAATCAAAGAATGTCTATCACGGCCACCAGCTGAAAGGAGCATTTGATAGGTCTTTTGGAATACTTCAAAAACCTTGCTTCTCTCATAATCAACTGCCCGAGCAGCATTTTCTGTTCGTTGAAAGGGGTCGTAAATCTAACAAAAACATCATGACAAACAAAAAGACATTAAATTAGAGTTAGAACAAATTTTTTGATTTTCTTCAGCATCTATTACAGAAGACAGATAAGGATGAAGTCGATGATTACATTCAATGGATAAATTCTAAAAAGGCTGAAAAAATTGCCCCTTCTTGGTTGCAATTGTCCAGAATAGGTGCAAATGGCGTGATCCTTTGCCATTTCTCGGATTGTAGAGAACTGCTAAAGAAGTTTAAAGGTTTACTGCCAGGAATTTGACTCGAGTACCTAATCATATTACAAAGTAGCATTATCAAATATAAAATTGGTATTAACGTTGAGTTGTATATATACCTTTCGGAAGAATGAAACAAAAAGTTCAGGTAAAGAGCTCGTATTTGCTAGTCTCTCCCTCTTAAATTTTTCTATATCAGCAGTCATTTTATTGTAGAGAGCACGACTGTTAACGGATTTACCTACACAAAGGAAGCAGGATTAGCAATTGTTTGTTCACAACCTGCAAAGATGCACATACACAAAAGGACAGTAGGTTTCCACATGGTCATCATATGACTACACAAGGTATATGCGCATTCTCAAGACATGTCCTATTGATAAGTGAATGAAGCTTAGGGTTATATGTTTTACTTACCATAGAAAATATCCCCAGGGTGAATTTTTTTAAGCGGAGGTAAAATTGGAGGTTCGCATGTCTGAAGGATTAAGTAAGAAAAAGCACAAACATATACAAGTGAAGTAAGGATTAGAATGGATGGTGAGTTGCACAACTTCAAGTTGCAAATTGTTTGAATGAATTCAGTAGGAAAGGTAAAGCTAATGAAACCGAAATCAACATTAAGAGAAGAATACGAATTGCAATTATAACCTGAAAATGGAAAATAACAAGCAATCAAAGAGCATAGGAAGTTAAGGTTCCATCCCTCGGGCTATTGATATCTTCGGATTTAGCCCATTCCTTGACCAGTAGAACCATATTCCTGAAACGATCGTCTATTTTAGCGACCCAGTCAAGGAAATAGGATTTGAGCACTCCTGTCCAATTGTTGATTGATATGTCACAAGTTATGTTGTTGTGGTCGTAGCTCTCAACTACCAGAAGAGGGACTCTTGCATTTGGAATAAATTTCGTGATGCGAAAAATATGTCCTGAAACCAAATAAAATGAATTCCATACACCAAAAAATTTCTCACAGTCGAAGGCAATAATATTCAATCAAGGATAAAGCTAGTGCACCCGTACATACACTAGATTGCTAAAATCTAGATTACATACCTCTTATACTCATAGCCACCTGTAAATCTCTCAGTGCAGTTGAATAGAGTAATGGATCCTGTATTTGGATGGAAATATCCACATCTCCCTATCTTGTGTAAAGGTTACAAACATATGATCCAAATGGATTAACAGTTGCACCTATACATCTAAAGATAGATTATTATCTTTGCGGAGGAAAAAAAAAAAGGAAGAATAGTTGCTCATGTGCATCCTAATTTAGCAACAAAAGAAGATGAAGCCAAAAACTTTATAATAAATAGAAAGGAAGCAGTACCTCTAAGACTAGAATATTGTAGTGCAGATTGATTAACAATGGTCTTAAGTTCATCTATGACCCGAGTTCGTGCTGTTACATCTTCTTGTGATGGCTTAATAACTGCAAGTATTTCATTAAGAGTATGTTCAAGTACTCTATTATTAGTACCATAATTTGATGATGATGATGAACTGTTTCTGAAATAAGTACTCATAGCTTGTTCTTGATTCAAATAATACCCAAATAAGAAGACTAGAGAAGCTGGTTTTTGAAGGCTCGGTATCAATGCGTATCTATCCATATAGGGTAGGAATAGTATTTAAGTCTCATGGGAAATGCAAGTTAAGGGATAAAATCGCATTTAACTGGCGGAACTTTTTAGGAGATAGGGAATCAGCAGAATGAAGGTAAAAGAGACTATGACTCAAATGTTTGTTTTTCTCAAAGCAAGTACTTAATTCTTTTGACCATCGTAACTCTGTGAATTGGTTGACTAAACATTGTGTGGTCAGTTAAAAAGAAGGATGCCACTGTGCAAATTCTTTCTGAATCTACTGGTTTCGCAATCAAAGCAGCCACGTCCGCTGGCTGTAAATAAATACAGTATATCGTAAGCCTTTTAAAATGCTTCAGAAATCTTCCCTGTGTCATAAACGTCTGGTGGATCATTTTGTTGTCGCCATTTTTGTAAGAGACACATCAACTTCTTCATTAACTGCAATCCCTCTCTATTAACTGGTTACTATAAAAATATTCTGGATTTTAAATGTCTTTGTGTTGCATATAAGGCATCTCTGGATGGCTTGGACGGTCATTGCAGACGTGTTATTGCATTAGATGGGTCTCCTTTAAAGAGAAAGTTTACTTGTGCGGTTTCGGCTGTTACTTCAGTGCATGCTGACAATGACATGTATCCTACTGCCATATACATTTCCAGAATGGATTGCTTTGAAACATAGAACAAGTTTCTTGGCATCATTTCCAGAAAGGATTGTTTGAATTATTTGATTTATTAGTGGGGATGCTTTTCATCTTGAGGCTGAAAACACTTCTCGCCCTGATCCCCCTTCGAATGATGATGTGGATCAAACTTCTCGTACTGATGACCAAACTATTTCTTAGATATTGCTTCTTCTTCTTTTATAGTTTCTATATTCCGAGCTTGGGGAGCATAATTCTTTTTGATAAGTCCTTCTTTTGGTTATTTGTGTGTCTTTTTATTTTCGTATTCTTACACTGCATTTTATTAAAAGAAGCGAAACACTATTGCAATATTTGGCAAATTAGATAAAAAAACGTTTTTTTATTATAATTCTTAATTATCTTATAATATCAATATAGCATAATAATTGGGGGCAAATTCGATCAGGTGCCCTTGTCAATTAATTATAAACTTTTCTTCGAAAAAAATTAATTGTAAACTCCAAAACTTTTCAAAGTCTAAATTAATTATTTTATCTGCACTCCACCGTCCTCGTGTACAATTTTACTCTCATTATTTTATTTTATTTTTACTGTAAATGAAATTTCTGGATTGTTTCGTGCTATACTGATTTTGCTTCATCATGCTTTATCTTGAATCTGGTGGTTGTTTGCACAAGGTAGTTTCGTTTATAGCTTCTTACAGCGCGTCTTATATATTTATCTATCTAGCTTCTAATGGGCCACAGTAACACATTTTGGACACAACCTCGGTTCCTTCTACAGCAATTTAGAGACTTTAAGTTTCACTGTTTCGGTGTTTACAAACGCGTAAATTATATGTTTTCACACGGAACAAACGCGTAGGGGTCGGTTCCTTATATAGGGAAATTTAGAGACTTTCAGTTTCAGTGTATACAAACGCGTAGTAGTAGCCTTCTTTGGGAGGCATGAAGTATTTCTTTCGTTACGAAATTTTGAAGCATTTCTTTCTGCTTATCACCTTCCATCCATATCTTTTGTTTCATTTTTTCATTTTAGTTAGCCCCCAAAATAAAGTAGAGGAAACGCGCACTGTGGAGGAGCCAACTTTAAAGTGGACAACAAAGGGGGAAATATCCTGCCACTTTGGGCTTCTTTACGGACATCTTGGGAGGCTTTCCTAGGAAAGACTCGGAATTAACTTAGAAAAGAGTCGAAAAGACTCAGAATATTCTCTAATTAACTTAGTAACAATTATGGAAGTCCTTTCCGCATATATAATAATGAAGACTTAAGTGTTTAACAACATTTTTCTCTTCAAGATTTTTTTTTTAGGCACTTTAAGATTAAAAAAAAAAATGCTGTCTTCTAAAAGTTTCAGTCTCTCCAGCCTAATCTTATTTCTCTGTTTCCTAAGCACGGTTACCGGTCAAAAAAATTGTGCAAGGGTTCACTGCAACACATTCGGGAATGAACCAGAAATCGCCTACCCGTTCGGAAATAAAGATCTTCAGGGTGTAGGATGTGGTTACCAGGGTTTTAATGTCACATGCAATACTTTAGGTAAAACAGTTCTTAAACTATCACAGGCAGGAGAATTTTTCGTTCGTAAAATCGATTATGTTAAGAAAGAGATAACACTTTATGATCAGAAGAATTGCCTTGCTCGACGTCTTCAACAACAAAATTTAAATGTCAATCTTTTTCCTTTCAAGGCTTATGCTTATAAGCAGTATAACTTCTTCAACTGTCCAACATCAGTAACCAGGAGTGACCCAAATGTTGGTACAATTGCGATAATTCCTTGCTTAAGTAACCCAACCAACACTGTACTGGTAACAATTTCTTTGAGCGTAGACGTTGATAGCTATACAGCCGAAGTATTGGTTGCCGGAGGTTGTGAGATAGGTGCTTCTGTTAATATTCCTATTCCGTTCAGTGCTATAACTAAGATCTCTTCTTATGATTTTAGAAAGGATGATCTTCACCTTACATGGGTCGAACCGGAAACATCCGAGGACGGTAAAAAAGGTAAGCTGCTTCTCAATCAAATTTCTTTATATATGTTCTAGTGCATATGAGTATCCAGTCGATTAATAGATGAAATTTTCTGTCGCTTATTTCAGGCAGTGATGATCCCAAAGGAGAAGGGAGAAAATTTAATTGGAAATTATTTGCAATCATAATTGGGTCAATTCTAGGAGCGGGTATCGGATTAACAATAGCAAAAACGATAATCATTGAAAGGCGTAATGATAATAATAGTAATAGTAACCATATTCATCTTGATGGTAATAATAGTAATAATATTATTACCAACAATAATTATAATATAACTGTTGATAAAGAAAAAATTACTATAATATGATTACCGTTAGTTAGACAGATTCGTTATTGTAGTTAGAGTTACTGAGATAGCTTGGTGACTGTCTTTTTGTCTGTTACGCTTACATATCTCTGTAGTCTGTATGTCATCTTTTCAGTCGATGATACAAGGTTTCTCAAGGAATTAGTTGGTTATTTACTTGTGTGTTTAAATGTAAATACTTCCATATCTATCAGAAGTTAATTCTTTTCGCAATGAAATTCTAACGCCTTAAACATTTATGAACATAACTTTAACATCGCAAGTATATATGAGCAAATCAAACACAAATAATGCTCTGAAAGTACCTCTACAATGCTTTGGAAGTGTCTCTAAACCAAGTTTGAGGTCCGAAATACCAGTGGGGACAATCAAGAGTTTTTCAGGGGTCAGTGCAGTCCACGGAAGTCAAGACTGTAAGGTCAAAACCACCAAAATCCAAACTTGTAATCAGTTTCAGCCTACGGGACTCAAACTCTTTTTCTTTAATCAAGATAGTAGTTGTTTATTTAGAGAGCAAGCATTTACTTTCAGTCTACATCTTTGCTGGGAAAGGAAGAATCGATGAAAGTACATTTTGGGAAGCTACGAACTTTTTGGAAAGCTTTCTTAGAAAAGACGCGCAAAATCTTCTCTAACTTGTTTGTCTGAGTACGTAGGTTAGGATGTTCCAATTGTGAAGGTGTTGATAGTTTTGTCACTAGTCAATGAATCATATGTATAATTTCCAGCTCAAATCACCACTTAAAAAAAAAAGGAAAAATAATGTTGGTTTTTCCGAAAAAATAAATAAAAATAAAAATCGTTTTCCGAAAAGTCAAACCTATTCATCTTTCACATTTTCCTTAAGATTGTCATGGGTCAAAAGAGTTGTTCATGTGTTTGAGGCCGCGATGAACCAGAAATTGTTTACCCATTCGGAAATAAAGATCTTTAGGGAGTGGGATGAGGTTACCTGGGTTTTAACCTCACTTGCAATACTTTTGATACAACAGTACTAATATTACCACAGTCAAAAGAATTTCTTGTTCAGAAAATCCATTTTGCTGAAAAAGAGATAAAAATGTTAATCTGCTACCTTGATCTAAGCTGATCCACCGGCTGAAAGAAGCATTTGATAGGTCTTTTGGAGTACTTCAAAAACCTTGCTTCTTCCATAATCAACTGACCCAGCAGCATTTTTTGTTCGTTGAAATGGGCCTACAATCTAACAAAAATAATATAATAAACTAAAACACATTAAAGTAGTGTCAAAGCAAAAGTTTTGATTTTCTTAGGCGTCTCTATTAGAGAAGACAGATTTGGATGAAGTCGGAGAACATGCTGAGAAAATTGCCTCTTCTTGGTTGTGATTCCCCATATAGGTGCAAATGCGTGATCCCATCTCTCAGATTGTAGAGAACTGCTACGGAAGTAGTCGGTTAGTTTAATGTCTATCTTCTTGTCTGTTACGCTTACATATCTCTTTAATCATCTTTTCAATCGATGTGGAACTAGTCGGTTAGTCAACTTAATTTTTCCTTTAAATTCTCTTCAAAAGTGATCTACATTTCTATATTAATCCATGGCATTCGGTTACAAGGAAAAAAATTGTCTCGGTGCCGGCCAAATTTTAAGTTTCCCCATGGGCTTTCTTCCTTCCCCAACAAAGAGTATATTGAATTCAATTCATCAGGATTGGGATCCAATCGAATGGCGAATAGTAACATGAATGTTTTTCTAATTTATTGGCTTTGTCACTCTTGTACAATGTACATATCTACCGAAAGTTAAATGTTTTTGCAATGAAATCCTAATGCTTATCAAGTTATCATGAATCCAAGCCTTCAACATACATGAAAACAACTTTAACCTGGGAAGTTTATGCGAACGAATCAAACACAAATAGTAAGATCTGACTACTCAGAACTGTTTGAATCAAATTGAAGGCTACGCGGTTGGCAACATTCATATACAATGCTCTGAAAGTGTCTCTAAATCACCTTATTAGAAACCGAAGTTGTGATCCGAAATGTTTTATTATGGCACCTATTGAGAAGTCATAATAAATTCCTACTATTTACTGAAGCTAGATAGACATCTTCTGATTTAGCCCATTCCTTTACCAGTAGAACCATATCCCTGAAACGATCATCTATTTGAGTGACCCAACCGGAGAAATGGAAATTGCTTACTCCTTCCCAGGTGTTGACTGAAGGAGTGTTATTTAGGAAGATTGGTGTCCAGGAAAAGTGGTCCGGATTCATCAAATTCCCTCATAAATTTTCCTTGTGGTTTGGCAAGCAATGTTGAACAGGTTAGCTAGTAGAGACAATTTATTAAAAAGGAACATTATGGTATCTCCTTTGTGTGGCTTGTGTGGAGTTGAAGATGAAGATGCAGCACACCTTTTCCTACACTGTAAGGATGCTGATCTGATATGGAATGAAGTCTTCCCTAATACATGTTGGGCTTAGGTGAGACCTAAAACAATTTTACAACTGACTCAGCAATGGAACTTTGAATCATTCTGAGGGGAAGCTAATGGCTATATGGAGATATATGATGTACGCATTCTCATGGACATTATGGAAAGAGCGGAATCGACGAGTTTTCCAGAAGAAGGCATCAAGAATTGAAGAAATGATAACGCAAATAAAGACGATGATTTTCTTATGGCTGAAAGTCTTTCACAAGGACTTTAGCTCCTGTTTTGATTCATGGATGTATGGGTGGGATGCAACTTGCACTTGGAATCCCCCTTGGCTGTTTCATCGTTTCTGTTTTTTTACGTTTTGTTTTTCTTTTTGCTTTGTTCTTCTGAGTCTTTGGTTTGAGATCTTCTCTTCCAGGGCTGTGTTCTTTTTCTTTTCAATGAAGTTCTATTCTCCAAAAAAAAAAAAGAAGAAGAAGAAAGATATGTCACAAAATATGTTTTTGTGATTATTGCCCTAAACTACCACAAGTGGGATTCTTGCAGTTGGCGTACGTTTTCTAAGGAGAAAAGCATATCCCGAAACGATATAAAATGATCAGCATACACCTGCCGCTAGTGTGCGCACCGCATTTTTTGAATATAAATATAAATTACATCCCTCTACTCACAGCCTCCTTTAACCAAGTCTCCACATGCAGTCGAATGGAGTAATGAACCTTTTTTTTTTTGGATAGAAATATCCAAACCTCCCCATTTTACGACGATGTTTATCAAGAACGGTAACTCTAAATCGATGTATATCAACAGTTATTCTTTACCGATCTCAAATTCTTAAGCGAAGTGCCCGTGTTTCTTTCTCAAAACTCGTTTACTCTCTCTTCTTGTTGATAGCTACCAACGAGTCCAAATTTGTTCACACTCCTCTAACGAGTGTATGTTTCACATAGTCTTCTGATTGGTAGATTATTTAACTGATACCATTACCCTCCATATTTAGAATCATGACTCTCATTACATAACTCCCTAAATATAATCAATGGTTAAGATTAAAATGTTACGTGTACACTCGTTAATGAGTGCGCACAAATTCGCGCTCGCTACCAACAAAATATACACTTTTCTTTTTTTTTCTTTTTTCGGTATCGCTTTCTCTGTAAGCTGGCACTTGACTTGTAAATATTAACATTTTTGGTATCTTTTAATGCTTTGCTTTCACTCTAAGCTGGCATTTGACTTGTAAACAATGTTAAATACGTGGCATCATATCATTCATATCTCTCTATAATAAATAACCACCTCAAATCTCACTTTCTCTATCACTCTTTGGGATCAAAAGAAAGATGCAGAGAGCCAGAGACAACAGAAGCAGGAGGCACATGATTAATTAAGTTCAATGGCGGGTTTTTGGCCAATGCATTCTATTGACTAAAGAGGTACGTTTATCTACATTGAAAATTAAGTTTATGTAGTTCTGATTAGTTTAAAATGGAATTAACCATGGCACAACGTACATACATGCTGGTGCACAGCGAGTTGGGTATGAAGCAGAGATGGACGAGGACGACCAAAATCGTCTGTCTTAATTTTCATGTAAATATATACTACATTGTTAGCAGTTAACACTCTCATTTTCTTTAATAAACAAGAAAATTTATTGAAGATTAAGAGAAAACAAAGTTCTGTTCTATAGCAAGATAAATGCAGATTAGGGGAGGAAAATTGGAGTAACACCAAATACTGTTTTTATTCTCCATGACAAAGCTTAGAGAGTGTCTGAATACCTTCTCCAGAAGCAGAAATTAATCCCAAAAATCATAAGCAAAAAGGTTTTGTTCCGTAAAAGACATTTTTGTGTTTCTTAAAGTCATTTTGATATTAGGTTCTCGACAAGACTTTTGAGTACTCTAATTTTAAAGTCGTATAGAAACTTTTCAAGATTACGGAAACACCCCCGTGGATATTGAATGAGCAACTTCATCTATATATTCACAAAATTGCACTTTTGTTGTGTGTGGTTAACTATGTCATGATGGTGTAGGTGAAGTGTAAGAATCAACATATATATTTTAAAAAAAATTCCTCGCCGCTTTTGAAAAAGTGAAAATCTTTCCACCCTTGATCCTTACGTCTGTTCATCCACAAAGATCCTCCGATTCTCCTTTCCGGAAAATAAAAACAATAAAAGAAGGTATAAACAACAACTGACTTTCACCCAACTTCTACTTCTCTTCAACTTAACTACTTCTATCATATAAATTCTTCATCGATTAATGATCATTTTTTATAGGACAAAAGATCGAACTCATTTCGGTCTCTCCATGATCTTGTATTTCTTTAAATGAGAATGTCTTCAAAGATTATTGATCAATATTTTAACAGAAAAGTGATAACCAATACCAATTTAGCATAAACAAAATTAATGTCAGACATTTATAATCTTCAAGGTTGATTCTTTTTGTTTCTTTTTTCTTTTTTCTTTTTTTGCTTTTCTTTGATCAACAAGACCTAATATATACACTGTCTAATTATTTACAGTGCATAAAATAGCAACATTGGCGCCCTTACATGCTGCGGAAATGATGTCATCAATTAAAACTTCTTGTACATGCACGTTACATTACTTGTTATTGTTAATTCTAGTCAACAATTACGCACGGGACACATCAGCTTTGGGCAATCTGGAAGATGGTGTACAATTGTATGTACAAGATAACCATGTAAGTAAATTGTACTTTTCGTGTTTTATTTTCTATAGATTCTATTAGCATGCAGTTTGTTGAAGTTACGGTTTCTAGCTCATTCAAGAGTTCTTTGTTGGTGTTTGTTGAAGGTGGTGATGGATTATGGGTTAGTTCAAGTGAATATATCCAATCCTTCTGGATTAGTCACCGGAGTTCAGTACAATGGAATCGATAACTTGCTAGAAATACTCAATGAAGAACAGAATAGAGGGTACATATTTGTTCTCTAGCTACCCTTATTGATCAACTATAATACCTACTTCTCGCTTTGACTTTGACCTTGACCTTGAGTTTTTTTTTTTTTTCCCCTTGAACTAATTGATGGATGTATAGGTACTGGGATCTGTATTGGACCCAAAGGGGAAACAAAGGAACACAATTTGTGTATGTTAAAAGAAAACGATTTTAGTGACATTGTCAATGTAGTAAAACATTTGAATTTACGAAATTAAATGAGTTTTGAAGGATTGAAGGAACTAGTTTTAAGGTAATAGTTCAAAATGAAACTCAAGTTGAAATTTCATTCACAAGAACATGGAATTCCTCGGCTTCCTCATCATCCTCAAATCCATCAAACTCAAACAGTGCAGATGGTCTTCCCCTCAACTTTGATATAAGGTATTAACCGATCGATCATACTTTTTTTCTTCTTTTTGATGCTCAGCTCAATACCAGTGGAATATCAGTGGTTAAATAACTTTGCACAACTTCCAGATGTGTAATGTTAAAAGGTTCGTCAGGATTCTATACATATGGCATCTATGAGCACCTAAATGGATGGCCAGATTTCAATCTCAATACAACTTTGGTCGCCTTCAAGCTTCGTAAAGAAGTAAGAAAACTAGCTAGCTTGCTCGTATTGATATTTGACAACAGCGTATAGAATCCCAGGATGGACAAATCCAAATTCCTAACTTTGCTTTTATTGTGTCGCGGAGGGGATAAGCAAATTATTAAGATTTCAATATGCAGCTATAAGTAAGACACGGCAAAGACGAATGCCACTGCCAGAGGATCGTGAACCACCAAGAGGCAAATTACTACAATTCAAAGAAGCCTCTCTTCTTGTAGACCCTGTTGAGGCAGAACTAAAAGGCCAAGTACCTATAAAATCATCGACTTGCTTGAATTACCCTGTTTCGGTTTTTGGTAATGAAGTTGTTACTCAAAGTTTCAAGGTTGTACTATATTCTGTTATGTGCAGGTGGATGACAAGTACATGTATGCACAAAATAATGAAGACATAAAGGTTCACGGATGGGTTAGCTCTGACCCTCTAGTAGGTTTCCGGCATATCACAGCCAGCGATGAATATCGAGGTGGTGGTCTTCTAAAGCAGGACCTCACCTCACCTCACATGTTGGTCCTACATCTCTCACTGTAAGTTCTAAGCTAGCTTCCATCTGCAATCTACCTATATAGACCCTGTTCCAATACCTATACTAGAATCAAGAATTGATTGCATTACCTACTCCTCATCACGCAGGTGTTCCTTAGTTCCCACTATATGGGCCAGGATAAGATACCTATGTTTGGAAATGGAGAACCCTGGAAAAAAGTGTATGGTCCGGTGTTCTTATACCTTAATACAGCTCCGCACTGTACAAATGAAAGCGTATTGTGGGACGACGCCAATGAACAGGTTTAGCTTTCTTATGGGATTTACAACAAAACTGATCTTGGTTAAGATTTCTCTCTCTCCAACTCAATCTGGAAATAAAAATTTATATTCTTTTCTTTTCGTTTTAGATCCAACAAGAAGCCCAGAAATGGCCGTATAATTTCCTAGCTTCCACCGACTATCCTAAATCTGATCAAAGAGGCACAGTCCATGGAAAACTACTTGTCCGTGACAGGTATTTCATTTTTTTTAATCAAAAATACAGTAGAGAATATGTCTGAAATTATACACCAAGAATATGCTGACAATTAATATATACATTAGTATAAAAATTACTATAAGATCGATTCATTGTTTCCTCTATATAGTTTTCAGGTTTGTAAGCAAGGAAGATGTACCTGCAGTAGATGAATACGTTGGGTTAGCTTTACCAGGAGAAGTTGGGTCCTGGCAGACGGAGTGCAAGGTCCTATACCCATCAATTAGTTTATACCGATGCATGTTTATGTACTTCTCCTTGAAAATATCAATGTATGATTTGAATTTCAGCCCAAAGAAACTGATATTCTTTCTGTTGTTCAGGGGTACCAATTTTGGACTAGAGCTGGTCCTGATGGTTCATTCACAATTAAGAACGTACATTGTGGAGAATACAATCTATATGCATGAGTTCCTGGCTTCATAGGAGATTACAAGTATGGAAATCTCATTACAGTTCAAGCAGGTATATATATAACAAATTCTCTTCATTGAATTGATTATTCTGCGCTGGTTTACTTATATTCATCACTTCATTATTAAAACAGGTGATTCCATTGAAGTGGATGATGACCTTGTTTATGAGCCTCCTAGAAATGGTATTACATTGTGGGAGATCGGTATTCCTGACAGAACCGCAGCTGAGTTTTTCATCCCATATGTTGACCATAAATATGTTAATCCACTATACTTGACGCAAGACAGGTTAGAATGGTTCTTTCTCTTAGATAATACAAAGATATGACCAAATTAGAAACTGAAGCTTGATTGCTTAACTTTGCTTCTTTTCGCCGATTTTATCTGTACAGGTTTAGACAGTATGGATTGTGGGAGCAGTAGAGTGTTTTACATCCAAGAACAGACCTTGTTTACACAGTAAACAGCAGCACTTACCAGAAAGATTGGTTCTACGCGCAAGTTAATCGGTAGGGGTTCTTGTATCTTTTACCGCACTAAACGAGTCTTAGCCAGTCCATGATTTACATTACACCTCATATGTTTGAGACAATACTAGAAGTAAAACAAAATTTACTTGTCTAATAGGAAGTTGGGAGATGATAAGTACAACTCAACAACATGGCAGATAAAGTTCAACCTAGATAGTGTTGATCAGGGCACGATTTATAAGTTGCGAGTGGCACTAGCATCCACAACTCGAGCAGAATTGCAAGTATATCCCAACTATTTATTTATTCATTTGGAAATTATATGCCAACTATTTATCATTCAAGTTTGTTCTTCTCTCTTTCTAGCTAGTTTCAACTTATTGACTGGTTGGGCTAATAATTGTCTTTTAATTTTTTTCTTTGAGTAGATTCGACTCAACTATTTGAATACAGAAATTCCTCATTTCACAACTGGAGGAATGTACAAGGATAATGCCATTGCGAGATATGGTATTCATGGCCTGTATCTGTTGTTTAACGTTGATGTAAAGAGTGATTGGCTCCAAGATGGCGAAAATACCATTTTTCTTTCACAAGTTAGAGGTGAAGGTCGGTTTAAAGGTGTAATGTATGACTATATACGTCTCGAAGCACCAGCAGACGATGAAAGAACAAATGCGGAAGCAAGGCTATATAGGGAACCCACTAATTATTCAACTGCTAACCTAATTAATTCTCCCATGTAGTTGGTAATTAACTTGGCATATATATGGTTTGTTGTATATTCTTGAGCAATCGTCCTAGAAATCCCAAGGTATGTGTTTTCCTTCGCAGAAGGATAAAGTTTCATTTTTGTTAACCAGACAGACAGCCAAATCAGTTGTCCTGGTTGGCACAGAATCAGTCTGAAATGACCTTCTAGTCCCTTGTGTGGTTAACTTCACCAAACGGGGCATGGGAGAAATGGAAAAGCCATACTCGTAATATGGCCGATACCTAACTTCCCTAGTCCTTATTTTATACGGCTTTTCTGCTTCGTTCTCCTTCATTCTTCTTCTTCGTCGGTAGGCGGTGATGGTACCAGTGTTTTTTTTTTTTTTTTTTGTTATTGGAGTTGATGGCGGTTGTGTTGATGGTAGGGGTGAGCTCTTTTATTTTGGTATGGTTGGGCTCCTGCTGGTATTATTGGAGTTTTCTACTGGTAGGATTTGGTGGTAAGTGATGGAATCTTTTTATTCAGCTACCAGCAAAAGTCTCGAATTCTGACCTGATTTTCTTTTTTTTAAACCTATTCTACATATTTCCTAGAATGAACCAGTTAAGGATTTTTTGGTATTTAGTTGTTCTGTGCCACCACTATTGAACTTTCTCTACACTTACAGGAGTTTCGTTCATCATCACGTAACAACACATTCAAAATCTCAACAGAGAAAATGGACAATTAGTGCTTGTAAAAATCGTCATTTTAGGGGTACGTACTATTAACTAATTTTAATTACAAATTTAGGGTTTTGCATTTATTTGTACATTGAGTAGGTTCCGTTAATGATATCCCAGAGAAATTGCTATCAGTATTTGGTTAATTGAATAAAACACTAATCTTGGTAGACACAAATTTAATGGTACTTGTGAAAGTTCAGCTGCTCACAAAATTCATGAGTATAATTATGTCTTGCTGGGATGATTCTCTTTTAGACAAAATCCAGCTTGTGTAAAGCACTCATCTACTGAATGCATGAGACTTATTTGATTACTAACTTGTGCATATTTTTGGGGAGTAGTACTTGTTTGTAGCTTGTGCTTTTTAGTGGCTAAAATTACTTCAAAGCTATTAATTTAGAGGTCCTCATCTAATGTCTCTAAAACGTTGTTCGGAACAAATAAGTATCGATGAGCTAGTGGAATTGGATGTCTTGGTGTATGCTAGTCTGATGTATCCGACATACCAGCATAAAAGTGTATGCAGAGCATTTCCAGTTATTCAAAACTTCACTAATTCCCCTCAGGGTTCTCTGTAACCAAAAAATTTAAGTATTATACTTATAGGGGTCATCTTTTAATTCTTATATATAGTATCTATTTCAGATTGGATTCATTTTTCTTGATTGTTAGCTATGCTGGTGTGTATTTTGTACATTAAGTTCCTATTTAGTGACGCTAGAGCTTGCTACGAGTATTGTGCAGGTTCACCAAACTGAGGAAACTTTTGAAGTTCCCGAATTTTATGTTCTCTATCCACTTCCGAGTGTAGAAAGGACTAAGTGTGGGGGAAACTTCAATAAAGTGATAGCTTCAATATTTATATTTTGTGCTAATGTTTTTGTGAAGCTGTTACTAGAATTGCAGATTGTTATTTGGAAGAATTACCAAATTTTCAGATTATTGGTGTACGGACGATAACAATAACGTCGGGCTGACGACGTTAAACCAAGCTCTACGTGGGAGGCAACCCATCGGTTTTGTATTTCTATCCCTTCTATTTTTATTTTTCTTAGTTTTGCATATTATATCTTGCATTCCCATCTTAGATTTTACAAAGTCCTATATCTATAATGAAAGTTTTGACGAAACAATTCTCGTCACAAAATTCTGACTGCGCACTTTTCACGAAAAAAGCTCTCGAGACTTCATACGGAGTCCGATTTGAGTGGTTGACCCCAAATTTTAAATAGGACAGACATACCTTTCTTTTCCAAAAATAAAATATGAATTTGGAGTCTCTTAAATTGGAGAGATAGGCCTGAACATTTGAGTTTCGGTATTTTTCCAGAATTTTTTCAGATTGTATGTCAGTCAGTCCGGAGGCCATAAAAGTCAGACCGTTTTTCGAAACACTGTGCCCTTTTGACATGTTATAGAAAAGACTTAGGTGCACAACTTTCGTTTAGGATGTTTTTCCTAGTTCCCTACCCATTGGTACAGTTTTTGAGTTTTTCAGGGCTGTTATGTCAGAAATCAGAATTTCGGTTTTGAACATTGAGGACAATGTTGAGTTTAAGTGTGAGGGAGCATTTAGTAGCATACTATATGCATATGCACATAATAAATAATACTCTTTTATTTCTTGCATTATTGACACTTCATATTTTGGAGTTAATTATAAGCTATTTAGGATGACACTCTAAACCTTTTCAAGTTGAAACAGTTCTTACGGCTGTAGATTGAGTTCCACTTTATCGTTCTAAAATCCTTAAATATATATTTTCATAATTGAATGCGAAACTCAGTTATGGTAGTCGTTTGAAAGATTCATCCTCGCAATTAATCATTACTGAATCACTTTCTTTTTATTTTTGCAGTTTTTTGTTTCTCTAAAGTGATTTGGTGGGATCCTGATACTGCCCTGGATGTTGTAGCAAGGTAATCATTGATTGAGTATTTGAAAGCCCCATAGACAATTGTCTTACACTCATAAAGAGTGAGCCGAAAAGAAAGAAAGGAAAAAAAAAACATTTATATAAGGCTCCTCTTCATTTATCAACACTAATAAATGATAAGTCTTGAATTACGTACTAATCATGTAGTCGATGAAAAATAAAAACCTATCATCATTATATAGCAAGTCAAAAGACTATTGATGAGGTTCTTGACACTTAGATAGCAGTATGTGTGAAACGTTGTCCCTATCTCCTTCGCATAAGCAAGCGTGGAATGCAGGATCCAAGGCAACTATCACGTACTTGCTGAAAAGGAACATGCGCTTAGAGTATCTAATCATTTGGTCGAATTAAATGGGTGCTTCTCTCAACTATTGCGCTATAAATAAGAATCATTTGACGACATTCATACAAGTATTGTGGGTAACATCTTTCACTTTAGTCAACATTTGCACACTTCACTTTTTTATTTCCATCTTCTTATTTATTCATGTGATTTCAGTATGCGAGTGTTGTGACAAACGTTGCAACAAGTACGATGACTATCTTAGTAGAGTTTTGCAATCAGGTTGAATGACACACGTAAGTAATTGCTTATGTGTGATGATTGGAATGTATGTGGGATGTTTGCAGCTAAAGAACATATGCAAGCTAATTATTTGGCTTTCTACTTTGTGTCTATCCTTAGTGGTTCTTCCAAGGCGAGAGATTGGAGTAGGTTTTGTGGGTATACCTCTTGTAATCCCTCACGCGACTATAACTCGTCCACTAGGGACACCTAGGGGTGTAAAGGCTTGTTAACATGCTAAGTGTAACCGTATTCTCGACGACATGGAGTTTTTGTATATTTAGGATTAGTTTTATTTAGTTTGCTCGAGGACTATAAAAATCTAAGTGTGAGGGAATTTGATAAGTGCATAATTCATATGATTTTAGTGTCCATTCCGTACTTGCTTTAGCTATTATTCTTGCATATTTTCGTATTATTACTCTTGTTTTCTCTTATTTGTCTCTATTAGGTGAATCATCCAAAAAGGAGCTACAAAGTGCTGAAAATAGCTATGAAGAGAAGTATTCAATGTATCCAAGTGCCCAAGTCCAAGAGAAGTTGAAGAAGTGCGACGAAAAGGAGCAAAACGCTCAAAATCAAGAGACGGTCCAAAGACCGAGATTAACTCATTCAAATTAAGGATTTATCATCACCATCTTGAATAGAATTTAAATATAAAAAGAATGCAAAAAGAATGAGGTCATTCCGAGTTCGGACAAAAAAGTTGTGGCCAAAATGAGTTTTTATCGAATACCGAAGACAGACAAGTATGCAAACGGGTATGCATAGTTATGTCCCCTGGATTTGACTTATTTCCCCTGGATTTAACTGAAATTTAGGTATGCAAACCCCTATGCATACCTATGAAGTCCAAAAAGTCCCGAACTATGTTTAGGGTCTTTATTTACTACTTTTGTAGGGTCGGGTTCCTTAACCGACTCGGATACTTGGAGGCCAAGCATTGTAAACCTATATAAATAGGTATTAGGCCTTCCAAAGAGATTCATTCAATATCGATCATCTCATATCACAAGTTCTACATCAAAAACCTAGTTTACCCCTTTAAGGGGAAACCACCATTATTCATCTTTTTTGTAATATGAGTAGCTAAATCCTTTGTTGATAAGGATGAATTCAATGTTCTAAGCGTGAAGCTTTATTATTAATACAAATTTATTGAGAGTTTTTATCATCATCGTTTGTTTTGACTATATTTAGGGTTTATGATTGATTTCTAGATTGTTCAAGTGTACAATTGGATTAATCTTTTGATCATATTCTATTGCTAGTAAAGGGTTAGGATATCCGTGTAATTGTTGAATAACCCTTACACAAGTAGAGAACATGAGACCTCGCAGAGGGATTCTGTGGATAAATCATGTGTGAATACAACACTAGTAATTGGACCTTGCGCTAAGAGTCTAACTGCTAGGATCAATCTAAGTTCACATAACTTAAAGCTTCCGATTGGGTTACACCTTGAGTGCGCTACTACTTGGTGGTTCGGTTGGATAGAACTTCATATGTGAGCGCTTCGGTATCCGGTTACATATGGAACTTTTAGGATAACACTGCTCTAGCTGTTATTCTACGGTTGGTTATGAATGGTTCTTACGAAGATAGATAAGTATTCTAATCCTGTTAACGCTTGGTAACGACGAAGGATTCCTTGATCATCTCTTTTCTTTATTGTCTTTTTATTTATCTTACAACCAAACCCCCCTTTTGTTATTTACTTTATCTTGCTGATACAAATAACTTATCAATCACACAGCTCTCTGTGGGAACGATCTCTTACTACAGCTATATTACCAGTTAATTAGTGGAAAATATCTTTATTAATTTGTTGAACCTACGACAGCCCATCAAATTTTGGCGCCGCTGCCGAGGAGCAGTCGCTAATTGATTTGTTATTTGTTTAGCTTGTTTTTATTTTATTTTTATATTTTTTTTTTTATTTTCTCTTTCTTGTGAGTCGTCATGTTTCCTTACGGAAATAACATGTACGGAGCACAAGATTACACATATAATAGTGGTAATCAATATGGTTTTCAATCTCATTCATATGACAACTACCAACCATCCTATGGGTATAATCAAAACCAATCTTTTGGCTATGATCAATATCCCATGGAACCTTATGGATATTCTCATGCATATCAGCAACCTTGTGACGGGTATGTAAGTGAGCAACCGCAAGGATGGGAGGATAGTTATGCTTTTGATCAGAAAGTCTCTAGTTTTGCAGAACGGATTCCTTGATCATCTCTTTTCTTTATTGTCTTTTTATTTATCTTACAACCAAACCCCCCTTTTGTTATTTACTTTATCTTACTGATACAAATAACTTATCAAACACAGCTCTCTGTGGGAACGATCTCTTACTACCGCTATATTACCAGTTAATTAGTGGAAAATATCTTTATTAATATGTTGAGCCTACGACATCCCATCACTAATCGTCTTCCACTTCTAATCAAACCTTAGGATCTACAACCATCTCTATATACTCAACCACAGTCATCGACCCAGTATACTAACACTAGTACAAAAAGTATCCTAGGACACACTTGAACACCGTGTCCATATATCTTTAGCTATGGATTTTTTTCACTCTAAAACCATTATGGGAGGAGGTGTTACAATAGGTTACCTTTATGGCTACATAAACTATGAGTGACTATTGTACATGATTTTCCATAGCCATACACCTGTAACCGTGTCTATTTGGTACTCATTTCTTTTTGTTTAGTAAAGCGTTTTAAGATTCATACAAACACACACTTTAATTTTTACGTGGTTAATATTTTCCATCGGTTAATATATGCCATCATTCGGACACGTCAAATTCATTTTAACATGGCCAGTTCATGAGTTCTTGTTACGTTGAATATACAACACCATGGCAGTCTGGCGTATGTTTTCACCGGGGTGGAAGTTGGGTTTTTCCAAGCTCTGTGTACTCTTTGGCTATGTGCTGGGATCATAATAACTTCTCTTGTTCTGGAAACTTAATATGGGGCCTTATACCTGCTGCTATTGTTTGGATCATCTGGAGAGAAATGAACTGCAGAACATCTGAGAAAGATTATATGTTCAAAACTGACACAGATTTGGTAATTGATGCAAAATCTCTAGTTATGAGTTGGGCTGAAGCTGCAGGAAAAAAGGTGCATTTGAACTTTGCAAATACAGTTCATAACAACTGGGAAGCAATCTTCATGTAATTTCAACTTTGTTTTGTTTTTTTTTCTCTCTTTCTGTTGCTACTTATGGTAGCATCTGTGTACATTCTTTTCTTCTGATAAATTCTTCTCGTTCTATCAAAAAAAAAAAAAAAAAACTTTCTATAAACACATAGGTATATTTTAATGTGGCTATTTTTTATGCGTGATTTTCTTTGGGGATCTACTATTACTTCTACAAAAAGAAGATGAGTGAAATGGTCAAAACCTATGGTTCCCAAATCTAATGGGGGTATTGGAATAAAGAGGCTGAAGGTGGTCAATAAATCCTTACTTTGCAAATGGATTTGGAGGTATGGGAGAGAAAAAGACGCATTAAGAAGAAAAATCATTCACGAGAAATTTGGAGGTAATCTTAATGCTTTCCTACCTAACAATTTTTCTAAAACTGTGGGTCATAGTCTTTGGGATGGAATCTAAAATTCTAGAGAATTTGTTAGGGATAACACCTCGCTCATAACTCAAAATGGTAATTGCATACAATTTTAGACTGATAAATGGTTAGGTGGTGTCGCTTTTAAAGATATATTTCCTAATATCTTTAAAATCTCAGTTTTCAAAGACTCGACTGTAAAAGACACGCTGTCTTGTCAAGGCTCTTCGAAATTTTGAGTTTAAGCAGAGCCTAAATGAAAGAGAATTAGGTGAGATTTCAAACTTGTTACAGTTAGCAGAAGGTCTTACTGCTTCTATTCGTAACTGTACTTTGGAGGATACTAGGAGTTGGGGTTTTAGAGAAGACTTTACAGTGGCAAACTGCTACTCATCTCTTGAAGTTGATGGTTTTCGTTTTTTTCTGTATAAGCAAGTCTGGAATCTTAAAATTCCATTCAATGTGTCTTTTCTTGTTTGGAATTTATGCCATAGAGGTGCTCCTACTTTGGATGTTTTACTCAGGGCCGGGATTATCAATAATAGCAAATGTCTATTTTTCTCTACCGTTGAAGAATCTAAGAATCACCTTTTTCTTCATTGCACTGAAACAAGAAAAATTTGGCACTATTTTTTGAATAGCTTTGGGGTTGATCGGGTGTTTTCAGAAACTGTCAAATCAAATATATGGGAATGGGATAATAAGAAAATCAGTACTATGGTTAAGAAGATTTGGAGTATTCTCCCTTTTTCAATTTGGTGGAAAATTTGGAGTGAGTGAAACTGTAGGCTTTATAATCATAAGAAGAGAAATTTTGATTAACTTTAAGTGTACTATGTTTAATTGGTCTTTACATTCGAAGCTTTTTGAGAGTTATTCGCTTAGTACCGTAATATGTAATTGGAATGTTGTAACTAGTCAAAGTTAACATTTTTGTTTTGTTTTTTATTTCCCTAAACACTCGTCGTTTTGGTGAGTGTTAATTTTTAATGAAATTTGTCGTTTTTATGTCAAAAAAGGCTATTGTTTAGCTTTAAGACACAATAAATCTATTAAACTATGACGATAAATTACTTATGGAGAGTATGGTTTCAACGTGGCTATTGTGTACCCTAAAGCCATATCGATTTTTTTTTACCATGGCCATCCTTATCATTTAGACACGCAAAATACATCTTAACATGACTGATGCATGACTTATAGTTTCACGAATCTGTAGTTTCATGGCTAAAAACTTTCTTAAGATATGTCTAATGTTTTCAATGTGTCTACTAATTACCTTTTAGACACCTTAAATCAGGTAAACCATAGGAATAATTCCCCAAAATGATTCTAATGTGGCTACCAGGATAGATCGTATTATCGATCATTGATGCAAATTTATTACCATTAAAATTGATCCAAAATATTTTTATTAATCATACGAGGAATATCATACATCTTAGATAAGTATAGCAAAACTCTAATAAAATGACATTTCCGATGTAGATCAAAAAAGTAAAAATTTACACATAAAACTTGCTAGGAGCATGACTATTTCTCTTAATTCTTGGCTGCAGTTTTTATTCCATTGCCTCTTCTAGAATTCTTTAGTTCCCAATTGCATATCCAAAGATTCTGTAATCTTGGTAATATTTGGTATCATCATGTTTATCTTCTTAGTCTTCTAAAGCTTTAGTCCATTCTCTTTCCATCTTCATGAAACTTAAATTATAACTTACTAGTATGTGATATGCTTCCGATAAAGAATAACTGACATAACTTACTTTGGAACACTTTAGCTGTCAAAGCTAAACTGATACCCCGCAGGAAGGAGGTTCCTTAGAGACGAAAAGTTGGCATAGATGGGCCTGAAAAAATGCTGAAAACAATAAATTTGGGAGTATGGGACTACAGGGTATGCTGATAAACTACTGGAACTGATACATTAGATTGACATCATGTTCAGTTATTGGCATTACCCTGTTACATTATCACATACCACCTAATTGCTACGAGGTGAGCATCTGAGGGGGAAAAAAAACATTTCCACCTGAAATGACAAACTCTACCATAAATGAATTATCCATCTTGACAAACAGATTGAACATAGTTATGCTTATATGGGCGAATATACATACATCTGACAAACAGATAGAACACAGTTACACTTGTATTTATGAATATTGATGTGTTTTGTAGATAGTGGTAAAAAGAGATTCGTTTTTCGAACTTGTGAAGGATTTTTTAGACTTAAATTAATCTCGATAACTCAAATAAAATTGTATCAAAATTATAAAAAAGACACCGAGACTTTGGATTCCACCATTAACCAATTAAGTGATTCAATCTTATCAATATTCATGCAATTCTTTGCTTTTAAAGTGATTCTAATTTATTGCCACTAATATATTTTTGAAGTAACAATTGTAAACATCAAGCATGAAACATCAAAAGTTTAAAACTAAGCATGTTCCATCAAAACAATTCATAATCACTTAATAAAAATCAATTTTCCAATATTAGTTCTATGCAAATAATCATGTAATAGATTGCAAAAATAATTAAAATAGAAATATACCACTTTTCATGGAACAATGGCTTCCTCCGTTGCCTCGGCTAAGGGGTTTAGCTCCTCATATTAGAAATATGCTCAAAAGTTGATTTCATTGATCAAAAAGGTGTTTTTATTAAAAAGGATGAGCTGTAGATACAGAAAGCCTTTTGTAAGGAAAGTAATTGTCGCTGAAAGTATTAAGCAATTACAGTCAGAAACGATAAAAGCTTTTTGTAGTTGAATATAAGACTGCTTCTGCGACAGTTTGTGTGAGTCTAATGTTCTTCGTGTTCTTCAGCAGCAGCAGCAGCAGAACCCGGTTTCCTTCACCTTTGATTTCTCGGCTCTGTGGTGTTCTAAATTTCCCCCAACTTTCGACACCCCTTCTATATGACCCAAACAATCTATTTATATCAAAAAGACCGATTAAATCTCTCCAAAATCTTCCAAAATCTCTTCCTTTCTCTTCACGGCAAAGTTGCGGCAATTTCTTGTTTTAGAATTTCTACGCATTTCTGAGCTTTCCTTTTGATTCTAAACTCTTCCTTAGATAGATACCAATCTCTGGGAAGAAAATCTTTCCTTTAGTCTCCCTAAAATTCCAAAAATAGTTCATCACAGACCCGAAACTTCCATCACCTTTGTTTTGATTCTACCGGGTTATTTAACCCAATTCAATCAATCCAAACCCACATACCAAGCCTGTCTATCCTTAACAGGGTTAACCCAGCGAAAATCAGTCCTTGAATCTCCTTAAAAGTCGTCCAAATTTCAACCCTAAAATCTGTTCCGTGAAAACAAACTTTCCCGCCATTTTTTTTTGTTTTTAACCCTTGAAGAACTGGAGTCCCCCTATCCAGTCCCGGTATGTGTTTAGTAGCTGCTTGGAAATGGTTACCCCTTATCCAAAGTGAGAGTCCGAATAGAAAATGTCCTCCCAGATGCCTTTAACAACTTTTCGAGCCAATTTCGCCGCAAAAGCTTATTTCTCCAAAAACACCTAAAAAGAGATAAAATACCAAAATAAGTACAAAAATGGGTACTAACAATATACACAATAGAGATGAAAATAGACACATAAATGCGTCTATCAAATATACATACCTCATTTCCGCGAGAAAGAAAACGAGGAAAAAAAATCTGCATTTTTGCTAGTACTGGAAGCTAGTAATGTAGGTGTTGATGTTCCATTGAGTATTCAGGTTCAACCTTTCATAACCCCTAAAATACAGATGAGATATAGTACATTCTTATAAAAATACCAAAATCTAGAAAAACATGTAGAAGAACAACAAGAAAACGGACATCAAGATGGCTAAAACAGAAATCATAGGTAAAGATCTTAGATTTTGGAAGATTTTCTTTGTTTGGATGGAGAGAGGCGGAGAGCTTGAGAAAGTGATAAGAGAGAGGGAAAAGTGAAGTGAAGTAAGAGAAAATATTTTAGGGTTCGATGGAAAAATTGTGCGGTACATCCTGGTTCAAGGTTTAGTCATATGGATTATGAATGTTTATGGACGACAAATATTTGATGTTGCATTCTCATACGGATTAAGACAAAAGTGTGTGAGTACCATCACCATGTTACTATGTAGTTCTTTGTTTTTTCTTAAAAAAGAGGCTTGCCTCAAATATATTCGAGATCGGGATTGATTACAGGACTGACTCGAGAACTTTTCACAGTTATAGAGATTTTAAACAGACAACAAGGACATTCAAATAACTTAGCATCATAGTTACAAGACATGTTTTGAAAAAGAAACTTAATCATGCCCATTTGATTCCAAAGTAACATGACGAATTCAAATGGGATGGTTTGGATCAAAAGAAGCTCATCCAAACTACATAACAATTCTACTAACAGTAAAAATTCTAGGATCAAAAGATCTAAGCATTTCTCAATGTTTTTGTTTACAAAATCATAGTGAAAATGGTAAAAGATCAAAAGGATCGATAGATTCAACTATATTTTTAATAATTTTGTAAGTAATGATAACATAGGTAACAGTTGCAGTAACATAAGTCACATGAATAATCTAAATCGGTTATCATACAGTGGAATCGAACTGGATCGGTCTGGATCTTCATAAAAAACAATCTATTGGAACTTGTTGATGTTGGTGTCTTTGGTGTCATTAGTAGTTGTTGGTGTCTGTGTCTTAATAGGTCTAGTTTCTGGAGGAGTCTGAATCGTAAACAAAGAGATTTGAGATCATCTGTTGTTGCTATTGGAGATGCATCTGATGTAGTCTTTGATATTGTTGATGTTTGTGGAATTTCTAATGTTGAGTAGCAACATGTTCTTGTGATTAGAAAACCAACAAGGATTTACAAGGAAATCAATAGGAACTTCAACAAAACCTTGGAAAAATTCCAACCCAAAATTGAAAACGTTTTAAGGACCCTCAAACTTGTCAACGCTATTAGACCAGTCAAGTGTCGTTTTAAACGTTAATCACTCAAACTTGTCAACGCTATTAGACCAGTCAAGATATGTTAAGTAAGAAACAACCAAGATATGTTAAGTAAGAAACCGAACTGATGGTTAATGGTTCAGTGATGGTAATATTTTTTTAGAAACCAATAGTATTGGTTTGGTTTGGTTGGAAACCGAGCCGAAACCGACAATGAACAGCCCTAGCTTCTAGCTTTTGGGGCTCTACAAACATCACCTAAATTAACATTTCTATGTTATATCCCTTTACGTTTGACAACTGATTACAAAATTAGATTCTTGACCTGCTGGATACTATTGATGTTAACATTAACGTTTAGCTTGTCGCGATGTAATCAGAGTAATATCTCGGACATTTCCATTTTACGCATGAATTAATTCGATTTTTTGAGGTGTTTCGGTATTCCACGAAGTTTTCCAGGATTGATTTGAAATATCTTAATATTTCTTTTTGAGAGTCATTCTTGAGATCTTTTTGTTGGCTTGATATCATCCCTTAGATTATTAGAAAATGTTCTAAGTTGGATATCCTCCTGCGCGTCCAGCTGAAGTGCACATTCACCATGTTGAGGCAACATCATTTTAAAATTCTGATGAATGAGACTAGAGTTCCATTATCTTGTTTTGTTTTTGTAGAAACAAAATCACAAGCAACCCATATGCCTAAAACCAAGAGTTAAGAGTGTTAGTTCTAAATTTAAGCAACTGATATTTCATTACTCAATATCACAAATTGAGGAAAAGATGTCAGATTCTTGAAAATGCACCTTATAGTCCCAGGTTGCAATTTCCTTGATCTTGAAGATCTTCTTAAAGGAATCTCAACATCATTAAGGGACAGTTCCTGAATGACCACTTCTTCTTGTATGACATTTCGTGGAATGTCATGCCAAACAGTAATTCTAAAGAATATGCATGTGTAGTTACTGGATCATGCACTTCTTCAATGACAATTCTTTGAATGCTCTCACTGATATTACCATCCTCTATGAATCTTGCATTTTTAGGCTCAACTATTTTCTCGTATTATGGTTAGGAAAATAAAACTTAAAACCTTTGGATCTCTCCGTATAGCCAATGAAAAGTCCATTGACTGTTACTGGATCCAATTTCCTTTCTTGGGGACCCTAACCTCAATTTGACAACCATATAAATATAGTCTCAAACTAGGTTCCCCATTCTGTAACTCAAAAAGAGTCATCGGATTTCCTTGCTTTGGAACTCTGTTTAAGATGTACACAGTTGTTTTTAATGCCTCACTCATAGAAATTGGGAACTAGAATTACTAACCACACTTCTTACCATGTCCATTAATATACGATTCCTGCTTTCAGCTACACCATTTTTAGTGTGGAGCCAAGAGTCGTCTACTGTGCAACAATTCCATGTTCTTCAAGGAATTTTGCAAATGGACCTGGATTTTCTCCTGTGTTTCTGTGTATCTTCCATAATATAAACCACCTCCATCTAATCTTATAATCTTTATTATTTTACTAGTTTGAAACCAAGGTTGTGGTCTGAAATGTTTTATTATGGCACCTAGTGAGAAGTCATAATAAATTTCTTACTATTTACTGAAGCTAGATAGATATCTTCAGATTTAGCCCATTACTTTACCAGTAACACCATTTATATCCCTGAAATGATCATTTATATTTGTGCACTCCTTCCCAAGTGTTGACTGGTATGTCATAAAATATGATGTTGTGGTTATTGCCCTAAACTACCAGAAGAGGGATTCTTTCACTTGGAATAAATTTTCTAAGGAAAAAAGCGTATCTTGAAACAATATAAAATGATCAGCATACACCAAACAATTTATCACAGTCGAACACAATTGTACAGGTTCAATCAGTACCAACGCTTGTGTGCGCACCCATGCACTTCATTTTTGAAAGATAAATTACATACACCTCTACTCACAGCCTCCTTTAAGTCTCTTAGCTAGTGCAGTAGAATGGAATAATGAACCCTAAGTATGGATAGAAATATCCAAACCTCCTCATTTGATGAATAATTCATCTTAGTACCATCTGATAATGCTGAAAACCTAGTTATGTGACTGTTGGAAAATGTACTAAGTGACAATACATGAGACAAGTTAGTATACACAATACAAGATATGTTAAGTAAGAAACAACCAAGATTACAAGTATAGGAAATTTAGACTTGTAAATATTTCACAGTGGCATTTTATCAAACCCCTTGTATGCAACAGAACTATATATTGTTGTTAGTTCAATCCATTCCATATGCTTACCACAAATGCAATGTTGGTGTATTTCATTCAATACCCAAATGCATAAATATGCTGTAAGGTTAATTGGCGTTCTTCTCCCAGGAGACAACAATATCCTTCTTGATGATGCAGCACTTCAATCAATCAAGAAACATCAAACTAAATTTTTCTTTTATGTAATCCCTTTTCGACACTCAAAACTCAAACAAGAAACCGGACTAGAAACTGATAATAAACTAGGAAATTTGTGGAGGTTTTATAAGAGAAATGGTGACTAAAAACAAGTAAAGGAGTATGTTCCCAAGAGGCACAATGTTTGGTATGAACAGACTTCACCTCATGAAAAAAACCTTTTAGAAAAGACAACTTTTGAAGGGAGGAACTGTTTTGACAGTTAAATCAAATGCTGAACCGTTGCCAACCTTGGATAGTCTCTTCAACTAATTTCTATTCAAAAATGATTGGGCCAACCGATCGGAGGGCCCAAAGGGAGGGAGTTTCTTTTATGACCACAATTTTGTAAAATGAAGCCTCACGCAAATATGCAATTTGATAAAGGAAATAGTTACTATTAAAAAACCAAAAATACCCCTCCCTTTTAGTCCAATTATTATAACTCTTTATGTATCCTATTTTTTAGGGGTATAATTGGCAACCAAACTTTAATATAACATATTCAAAAAATCCGTGCCTTGGAATTTTTATAAATTTTATCTCATTGGAAAGGTTTTGAAAAAAATCTAGGCAATTAATACAAACAACAATATTAAATTTAGAGTTTTGACGAAAAATTCGGAGGTGTTTATAATTTTAGGCACAATTTTAGAAAATTAAATGTATATCCACTATGCGAACCACCACAAAGGATACATAATACTTTATGTAGCCATATTTTTGGGTATGCATCAGCTAATTTTACGTTGCAACTAATAAAACGATGCACTCCCTCCATTTAGAAAAAAGCAATACTTTCACTTTAGGCACAATTCTCGAAAATTGAATGCATAACCATTATGCAACCACCACAAAGGATGCATAACATATTATGCAGCCATATTTTGGTTTATGCGTCGACTAATTTTCCGCTTCAGGAAAAGTGATGCTTTCACATTCCGTTTCAGAAAAAGTAATACTTTCACTTTTTCAATTTGGCCTATTTTTAGGCAAAAATAAAATTGTAAAAGTATCTCTTTTACTAAAACGGAGGTAGTATATGCTTAAAAATATCATTTAAAAAACAAGGAAAAAGATGCATAACCAATTATAGAGCCACCACAAAGGATGCATAATAGTTTATACAATCGTAATTTGGTTCATGCATCCCCTAATTTGGTTATGCAACTACTAAAACGATGTATATGCCTCAAAAATAACATTCCCACAAAAAAGGATGTATAATGCGCTAAACAATCAGGGGTGTTTCGTTTTTCTTCGGTCGGCCCTCCCCACCGTGGCAGCGGTGTTCTAGTTAAGGAATTAACCCTTAGGCCAAGCGCTATGGTGCCCTTTATCCCTTCCCTATCCCTCATATGTAGGAAAATATGTAAAAAACCATCTCCTATGGTCTCCCATATCACTACATAAGTAGGGATATCACTTCCCTACTACTTAAACTGGATCACATCTGATCCAGGTAGTAGGGAAGGGAAATGACACGATTTCGGTTTCCTTAAAAAAAATTGTTTGACATTTTTTCTTTTACACCTTTCTAACACCAGATCCTAACCATCCATCATTTATAACGGCTCTATTTTCTCCACCGTCGGATCCCAACGGTCATTTTTTCAAAATCCTCTGTAGATGCAACTCTAATTCTCTATTCAAATCACTCCAAATCAATTGATTTCTTATTTCTTGATTGTTATCTTTATCTTCTACTTCTCAAGTTCTTCTATTTTAGTTTGATTTAAAATGGTTAATAATTTTGTGCAACGGGAAGAGATTGATCTTACTGCTGCATATATTTATAAGATTTGTGATGAAATTGTAGGTGCACAACATAAAACATCTTTATTTTGGAAACGTATTCACCAAATTTTTGTCCAACGCAACGAAAATCCTAATGGAAGAGATTGGGGTTCCTTAAAAACAAAGATGAAAGCAATCAAAAAAGATGTCAGAGAACTCATGTCCATTATTAACGCTATATATCGGCAAACCAAAAGCAGTGCGTCACACGAAGATTTGGTAAGTTCTCCTAATTTATTAAGTTTTTCCTGTTTGTCTGATAATAGTAATGAACTAAAAAAAAATTACATAATTTTTCAGACACGAGATGGACGGGAACAATTTTAGGAATAAACGGGACAACCCTTCAAGTATGATGCCTTTTATGAAATGTTTAGAGAAAAGGTCCCTAGATTTAATTATGAACTCACTGTTGCCCAAAATAATAAGTTGTTTGATAATCATCATAACTTTTTACCAGTCGAAGATGGTATAGAAGTTCTGCCTAAAGGAGAGACTCGTTGGAATTACAAGTATAATGCACGTCCTATAGGAACTAAAATAGCCAAAATGCAAGCTATAGACATAAGAAGGATCGCGAGCAAGGTATATTTAGAGAAGGTGATGAGGGAAGGTCTTTGGTTAAGATGGAAGGAGATAAGATCTATCAACATAGTGCAAATATTTTGGAGTATCTTAAGGAAACACGATCAAGGAAGGAAGAAATGAAATCTGAACAAGAATCCCAATACCAAAAAAATTGGGCATCTACTCAACAATCGAGTTATCAAATGGAAGAACAACTCAATTCGCAAAAGCTCCAACAACATACTTATCAAATGCATCAACAACAAATGCATTTTAATGCAATAATGGATATGGATCTTAGTAAGTTAGCTCCTTACGAAAAACAAATATTATCGACACTTGCAAAAGGATATTTTGAAGAGGATGAATATAATTAGTGTTGAAGATTCAGAAGATGATGATGTAATCCATCTCTAATTGTTATCTTCTCTAATTTAGTTTAGTTTTTAATTTTCTTTCAGTCTAGTTCTTTGTTTCAAGTTCGTATAGTTGTTAACTTAATTAAAAAAGTGTTGTCTAAATTAATTTATTTGTTGTTTGAATTAATGAAAGGTTTGAATTTTGAGTAACCAACGGTTCAATTTTTAAATAATAGAGCCGTTACAATTTTTTTGTCTATATAAAGATTTGTATTCATTATCTACAAAACACAAAATCAATCCTAGTTATATTTCTTCCTTCCTTCTCAATATCTAACCATGCATCCATCAAACCCACCGTACACACTAAAGGAGGAGATTTGATACGTAGTCTTTGCAGAGTTATGAGAATTTGTCAAACAACCTTAGTAGAAACTGGTAATCGTTTTTGGTTACATGTATGGAGAATGTTCATGTTTCTTTTTAACGGTAATGATAATAGTAGAATGTATTCGAGTTTACGAGGACGAGCACAAAAAATTATAAACAATTGCCAGACATTTAGGATGTGTTTACAAAATCACAATAACGACGGAGAGGCGGCGAAGAAAGAATTTATCCAAATAAAAGAGGGTATCCTTCATCCATTTCGAGGCAAATGAAATGTTAGTTATTGAAATCCATGCATTTAGTACGATTTGATATTTTTTATATTAAAGTGTTTATCACCTGTGTTGTTGTTTAATGTAATACTAGAAGTTTTATAATAAATATTTTTAATTAAACCATTGTTCATTAATAACTAAAAATATAAATTAAAACTGATCATTTGATTAAAGCGTGTAATGCCATGCCCAAACATGTTAATACCGTGGACGATAGGTCTGAACACATTATATGTTATTATTTTTCCGGGTGCGAGATTCAACTATCAATGCCGCTTCGAAATGATAAAACGGCTTTTCTCTCAAAGTGGTATATGCATCCTGTGCCACGAACCTGTCCCTCTGTGCCTAGCGAGAAACTCGTTGTACTTGTGGATGTTATTCGAAATTGAAGAATGGATTTATTTCACCTCGGGATAAGGATCAAAGCCTTTTAATTTAAGCCAACGAATCGCAATGAATCACCTTGAAAATCAAAAGGGGAAAGAGGTTTTATTGGGTTTTAGAGAAGAAGAAAAAATAGAGAAGAAGGAGAAATGAGAAACCCGAGTGGTTTCTGTAAACTACAACACTGCACGCTAAAATTTGAGCACAGCACAGCCCAGCCCAGCACGTGACTTAAACCCAGCACGGCACATCACGTTAGTTTCATGGGACGGGCTGGGTTTGACTAATCAGCAAAGTAGCCCAGCACAGCATGCGGCACAGATAAGCATGTGGGATGACAAAACACAACAAGTTAAGAAAGCACGTCATAATATGTATAAAATATACTACACAACATGGCACAATACATCACAATTTGTGTATATTTCACAAAAGAACCATTATTTTAGCCAATTATTGACATTTTATTATCATTATGTTGACTTATTTTCATAATAACACATATAATACCTAAATATTTGGAAAACATTTATTTTGGAAAATATAAAATAAATGTGCCAGGCACAACACAACACGACACAACACGTTTATTTTTCTGGCATAGCCCAGCACAGCACGCCTTCTAGCACGACACAACATGACACGTCATAATCTCCGGCATAGCACAGCACGTCACATAGCACGCTAAGCACGTGATTTCATGGGTTGTGCTGTGCTGGGCCGACACGTTTTACACCTCTACTTATACCTATAAATGGTCAAGTCAACGAGTTGACTGAAATGAAAACTCAGTTTCCGTTTTTCACTATTCACACAACAACTGAGTTTCCGTATCATGTTGGGAAGGGATGAAAGCACACCATAGTGAGGGCCTTGTGACCCAAATGCCTTCCCTATATACGAGGGATAGGGAAGGGATAACCCCTCCCATAGTGCTTGGCCTTATAATTCCAACAGTGACGATGATGTTTATCAACAATAACTCTAAATAGATGTATATCAACATCTATTCTTAGTTGATCTCAAATTCTTAACCTAAGTGCTTGTGTTTATTTCTCAGACCTCGTTTACTCTCGCCTTTTGTAAGAGTAACCTAAGTATGTTACTCTTACATGTTTTCTAGACCCATCCAATATTCAATTAAATCCAAAGATTAATCAACTAAAATGTGTATAATTGGAATGTAATTTCTATAATTAGTACTCCCTCTGTCATAAAATTTCTGTCCTCTATTCTATTTTCGTTTGTTCTAAAATACTGACCAGCTTCTGTTTATAGTCATATTTTTTAGTCAAACTCTCAAATATATCCTTTAATTTTTATGATTATAAGATTATTTTAAATATAACCAATCAAAAATCTTAAATGATATCTTCCTAAATAAGAAAGAAATCTACTAAATTAATCCATAAATATTTTTATTTTTATCTTCTATTTAATCGTCTTAAATGATATATTCCTCGATAGGAAACAAATTACTAAATCAATCCATAAATATTTTTATTTTTATCTTCTCTTTAAACATTTCTATAAAGAGGAGGAATCCCCTCACATTTTTATTATCACACTATCTCACACGTTGGACGTCATTTTTGCGAACTAAAACAAAACTGTAACGGATTTGAATCTAATACTTTGGGGATATGTTACTATTACATAGATCTACTTTCCTACCGAAAATGAGCGTATTCCGAGACGTATAACAGCATCATCTACTACTTTGAAAATGAGCCATTGAAAACCTGTGGATTTCTGGCCGTCAAAATTAAGATCGGTAGATTGTGAGGTTTTATATTTCGGAATGAGCTCATTTTTGGTAGGCATGTAGAACTTAGTAAGAGAAACATATCCTAAAAATATTAGCTTCAAATCCGTTACGGTTTGGTTTTTATTCACAAAAATAATGTTCAAGTGTGAGATAGTGTGATAATAAGAGTGTGAAGGGATCCTTCCTCTTTTATAAAATAATAAAATTACCAAATATGTTTTTTTTTCTTCTTATATGCTCCATATACTCTTTTTAATTTTAGTAATAACATAACATTTAACAAAGATAGTTTGGTATACTCCTCCGGTCTCCTTAATATATTAACTTAGTCAAAACGGAATAATAATTTAGGACGGAGGGAGTATTTTTTTTCTTTGGTTATCTTTTAAAGTTTCGCTTTCTCTCTTTTTTTGAAGCAAGCTTTCTCTCTAAATATAAACCTGGTA
The DNA here is from genome assembly GCA_023531105.1 of Papaver atlanticum. Taxonomy (NCBI): domain Eukaryota; kingdom Viridiplantae; phylum Streptophyta; class Magnoliopsida; order Ranunculales; family Papaveraceae; genus Papaver; species Papaver atlanticum. The sequence continues at coordinate 774,733 of JAJJMB010001778.1, read as the reverse complement.
AATATATACATTTCCAAGTGCCATGATTAAGCTGGCATTTGACTTGTAAATATAGACCTTTTTAGTTATCTTTTAATGCTTCTCTTTCTCTCTAAGCTGGCATTTGCTTTGTACACATAAATCATGTTAAATACGTGGCATCATATGATTCATATCTCTCCAATATAAATAACCACCTCAAATTTAACTTTCTTCATCCCTCTCTTTGGGATCAAAAGAATGATGCAGAGACAATAGAAGCAGCACGCGGACGATTGATCAAGTTCAATGGCGGGGTTTCCACTTTGAAAAACGTAGTATTCTATTGATTAAAAAGGTACGTTTATCAACATTGACAATTAAGTTTGTGTAGATTGGATTAGTGTAGAATGGAATTAATCATGGCACAACGTACATATATGCTGGTGCACATCGATTTGGGTATAGCAGAGAGGGGCGAGGACGACCCAAAATCCGCTGTCTTAATTTTCACGTAAACATACGACATTGTTAGTAGTTAACAATCTCATCTTATTTTCTTCGATAAACAAGATTAAGAGAAAACCAGGGATGGACCCATATATCTTCCCAGGGTAGGGATAAAATATCACTGTTTGTCAATGGGCGGAAGGCCGCGGTATTTTTTTTTATGGAACAAGTTACGTACAACTTGAATTTACCCATAAAATATTAGATAGATAGACAAGTATTATATTAAAATTTATAAATTTGATTATAAAAAGTGACTAGAGAAAAGAATTTATGGTCAATAAAAGAAAAATGTGAAAATAAATGAATATGACGAAAAAAGTTCTATATTTTAAACAAGTTCCTGGGCTAAAAATTGCCACAACTATAAGGATTAATTATAAATACAAGTGGGTTAATTACTAGTTTTTAAAAAAATTCCAAAGTTCTTGCAGTTTATTAGCCTTAGGAACCCTAACCTCGAATTAGTTATGCCTATAGACTCTCTCTGATAAACCAGAGTAAAAATCAATTCTCCTAAAAGCAAATAGAGTTTTTTCTTCATAAGTTATTTAGAAGTTTGGTTGGGAACCAAACATCTGAATTTTTTACTTCTGGAAATCGAAAATCAATAACTTCTTAAAACATATAGAAACACCCCCATAAAGACTTAATCAGCAACTTGATTATCATCTATTCATAAAAATTAGAAAGCAAATTCAAAATCCTAACATCAGATGCTTTATTTATTTGATGATCTTATGCTCCCATCAAACTAAAGGAACAACACTTGTGATTGATTGAATAACTAGTTTTGTATCAGCTTCTGAATGGTTAGCTTTAGCCCAGCTAAAAGCTTCACGTATTGCCATGCATTTTTTTTTTTTGGACTTAAGATTTCGTCATCACAGGAATCTTTGATGCCTCACATTGTTAGCAATTAACACTCTCATTTGAATATCCCATGTTCGTTGGCTCTCTTCATTGCGAATTTATAATTTGCCCTCCTTCTTAATATAATTTTATTTATGAGTAAAAAGGAAAAAGAAAAAAACAATCTCATTTGAGCCTTACATAATCTACATGTCATGATGGTGTAACTGAAGTGTAAGAATCAGCAGAATTATTTTTTAGGTTTTTAGAAATTAAAAAATAACAAGCTTGATCCTTACGTCCCTTCATTCACAACCACTTTTCTTTTTCGGAAAACAACAACCGACTCTAACCCACCTTACACTTCTCTCCCTCATCGATTAATGATCAGATATTATAGTACAGAATATTGAACCCATTTTGGTCACTTCATGATCTTGTTTTTATATTTTCTTTAAATGAGAATGTCTTCAAAGATTAATCATGCATATCGTATCAGAAAAGATTAATCATCGATTAATGATCACAATCTTCAAGGTTGATTGTTATTCTTTTTCCTTTCTTTGATCAACAAGACCTAATATATACATTTTCTTGTTACCTGGTCCTAGAGTGCACAAAATCGCACCATTGGCGGACTTACATGCTGCAGATAATGATGTCTTCTGTAAAAATTTCTTGTACATGCACGTTGCGTTACTTGCTATTGTTAATTCTAATCAACAATTACGCATGGGACACATCTGCTTTGAGCAATCCTGAAGACGGTGTAAAACTGCATGTACAAGATGACCACGTGAGTAAATTTTACTTTTCCTGTTTTATTTTCTATCAGCATACATTTTGTCGAAGTTCTGGTATACTTTCTAGGTCATTCAACATTTTTTTGTTGCCGTTTGTTGAAGGTGGTGATGGATAATGGGTTAGTTCAAGTGAATATATCTAATCCTTTTGGATTAGTCACTGGAGTTCAGTACAACGGTATCGATAACTTGCTAGAAATCATGAATGAGTTCAATCATGGAGGGTACATATTTGTGCTATGTTACCCTTATTGATCAAACTATATCACGTACTTCTTCCTTTGACTTTGACCTTGACTTTTTTTTCCTTGAATTGATTCATGGATGTAAAGGTACTGGGATCTGAGCTGGAGCCAAAGGGGAAACAAAGGAACGTTTTTTCTGTAAGTTAAAAGAAAACGATTTTCATGACATTGTCAGAGTACCAAAAGTAGTAAAACACTTGAATTCATGAAATGAAATGAGTTTTGCAGGATGAATGGAACTAGTTTTAAGGTAATAGTTCAAAAGGAAACTCAAGTTGAAATTTCGTTCTCAAGAACATGGAATTCCTCGGCTTCATCATCTCCGTCACATCACTCAGACAAAAACAACAGCACAGATTGGCCTCCCCTCAACTTTGACATAAGGTACTAACTGATCGATCCTTCTGTTTTTCTTCTTTTTGATGCTCAATACCAGTGGAATCAGTGGTTAAATAATTTTGTACAACTTGCAGATATGTAATGTTAAAAGGTTCGTCAGGATTCTATACATATGGCATCTATGAGCACGTAAATGGAATGCCAGATTTCAATCTCAATGGAACTAGGGTCGCCTTCAAGCTTCGTAAAGACAAGTAAGAAAACTAGCTAGCATGCTCGTATTCGTATTGACGACAACGTATAGAATTGCAGGATGGACAAATCTAAATTCCTAACTTTTCTTTTGTTCTGGCGTGGTGGGGATTTACAAAAAATATTAAGGTTTCGATATATGGCTATAAGTAAGACACGGCAAAGACGAATGCCACTGCCAGAGGATCGTGAACCACCAAGAGGCAAATTACTAGAATTCAAAGAAGCCTCTCTTCTTGTAGACCCTGTTGAACCACAACTAAAAGGCCAAGTACTTACAAAATCATTGACTTGCTTGAATTACCCTGTTTCGGTTTGTGGTAATGAAGTTGTTACTAAAAGTTTCAAGCTTGGATTATGTGCAGGTTGATGACAAGTACATGTATTCACTAAATAGTGAAGACATAAAGGTTCACGGGTGGGTTAGCTCTGAGGCCTCTGACCCTCTAGTAGGTTTTTGGCATATCACAGCGAGCGATGAATATCGAGGTGGTGGTCCTCTAAAGCAGGACCTCACCTCACATGTTGCTCCTACATCTCTATCTGTAAGTTCTAAGCTAGCATCTGCAATCTACTACCTATATAAACCCTGTTTCAATACCTATACTAGAATCAAGAATTGATTGCATTTCCTACTTTCATCACTTAGGTGTTCCTTAGTTCCCACTATATGGGCATGGATAAGACACCCAGGTTTGGAAATGGAGAACCTTGGAAAAAAGTGCATGGTCCGGTATTCTTGTATCTTAATTCAGCTCCACCCGGTACAAATGAAAGCGCATTGTGGGACGACGCCAATGAACAGGTGTGTATAAAAAAAAAACTGTCTTGGTTAAGATTTTCTCCTCTCCACCTCAATCTGGAAATAAAAATTTATATTTGTTTTGTTTTGTTTTTAGCTGCAACAAGAAGCCCAGAAATGGCCGTATAATTTCATATCTTCCACTGACTATCCTAAATCGGATCAAAGAGGCACAGTCAATGGAAGAATACTTGTCCGTGACAGGTATTTGCTTTTTTTATCTAAAAATATAATATGCTGACAATCACTATATACACTACAAATGAGTATGTGCAAGATTCATTGTTTCTTCTATATATTTTTCAGGTTTGTAAGCAAGGAAGATATACCTGCAGTAGATGCTTACGTTGGGTTAGCTTTACCAGGAGAAGTTGGGTCCTGGCAGATGGAGTGCAAGGTCTTATACCCATCAATTAGTTTATACCGATGCATGTTTATGTACTTCTCCTTTAAAATATCAATGTCTGATTTGAATTTTCAACCCAAGGAAACTGATCTTCATTCTGTTGTTCAGGGGTACCAATTTTGGACTAGAGCTGGTCCTGATGGTTCATTCACAATTAAGAATGTACATTCTGGAGAATACAATCTATATGCATGGGTTCCTGGCTTCATAGGAGATTACAAGTATGGAAATCTCATTACAGTTAAAGAAGGTATGTGTATATATATAACAATTTCTCTTCTTTTAATTACTTCAGTTTTGCGCTTGTTTACTTATATTCATCCATTCGTTATTAAAACAGGAGATTCCATTGAATTGGATGATGACCTTGTTTATGAGCCTCCAAGAAATGGAACTACATTGTGGGAGATTGGTATTCCTGACAGAACCGCAGCAGAGTTTTTCGTCCCAGATGTTGACCCTAAATATGTTAATCCACTATACTTGAAGCAAGACAGGTTAGGATGGTTCTTTCTCTTAGATAATACAAAGACATGACAAAATTGGAAATTGGAGCATGAATTCTTAACTTTGCTTCTGTTCCCTGACTTGATTTGTACAGGTTTAGACAATATGGATTGTGGGAGCAGTACAGTGTTTTATATCCAAGCACAGACCTTGTTTACACAGTAAACAGCAGCACTTACCAGAAAGATTGGTTCTACGCGCATGTTACTCGGTAAGGGTTCTTGTATCTTTTACTGCACTATTCGAGTCCAAATGAGTCTTAGCCGGTGTAGGATTTACACTGGAACTCATATTTTTTTAAATATACTAAAAGCAAAACAAATGTACTTGTTTAACAGGAAGTTGGGAAAAAAAGTATACAACTCAACAACATGGCAGATTAAGTTCAACCTAGATAGTGTTGATGAGGGAACGATTTATAAGTTGCGAGTGGCACTAGCATCCACACATGGAGCAGAATTGCAGGTATATGCCAACTATTTATCATTTCAAGTTTGTTCTTCTCTCCTTCTAGTTTCAACTTGTTGACAGGTTGAGCTAATAATTGTCTTTTCATTTTTTCGTTGAGTAGATTCGATTCAACAATTTGGGTACAGAAATTCCTCATTTCACAGCTAGAGGACTGTACAAGGATAATGCGATTGCGAGACATGGAATTCATGGCCTGTATCTGTTGTTTAATGTTGATGTAAAGAGTGATTGGCTCAAAGATGGCGAAAATACCATTTTTCTTTCACAAGTTAGAGGTCAAGGTCCTTTTAATGGTATAATGTATGACTATATACGTCTCGAAGCACCAGCAGACGATGAAAGAACAAATGCGGAAGCAAGGCTATCTGGGGATCTTACCCAGAGCAGAACAAACAGTTTTTAGTTCAAAGACATCTGTAACTTTGAAACACCCCCATTAAATTTGTTCTATTGTTTTGTACTCTAAAGAAACAAGTGCTTTCTGATGTCACTGTAATACAGAAAAAGGATTCAAGAAAGAAGAAATGACTCACGAAGGATTCTAACTGAGAAATGAATCCCACTTATCTAAATGTTAACCTAATCTATTATCCCATGCATTTGGTATGGTTTGTTGTATATTCTTTCTCCAAAGAGTAGCAAATACTCCATCCGTTTCCGGAAAAGAAATACTATATTTTAGTCATCCCAAATATATGTTGTTGGAATATTGATGAATGATGTATTGAATATCCCCTTAATCTCCCATGCAGTTGGTATGGCTTGTTGTACATACTTTCTCCAAAGAGTAAATATATATTGGTCATACCAAATATATGCTGTTGGAATTATTTATTAAATATCCCCTTGATCTCCTTCCTACACCCAAACCATAAACAGATTGTGTATATATTGTGGGTGAACTAAGGAAATGATTTCATCTATCTACAGTCTAGCTAATCAAATACCCAAATCTAATCCACTATACAGCCCCATTAAATTGTTCAGGAAACGTATCATGCTCAAATCATTGGTTCTGCTTAGTCTGTTAGTTATGGTTTGCAATCAGGTCGGAATCGGTGTCGTTCAAGCAACTAATCGACTTCCACTTCTTATCAAACCTCAAGATCAACAACCACCTCCAGATACTCAACCACAGTCATCGACCCAGTATACTAAAGTAGAAGGTGAATATACAACTGAAATCCTCTCTGCAAAAGGCTTATATTTTTGCACAACAAAAATGCCTCAATAATATTCTCATCTCCTGTCTTCTTATTTTCCTTATATAGGATGCTTCGATATCAACTACTGCGACAATGCTTGTTGTTATTGTGATGTCAAGAAACAACCACCACTGTGTCTTAAGTGCTGCTTCGAAGATCCCTGACGAACTCGATTGCACTTTTTGTCTGCATTTGCGTCTGATATTTTCTGAAGGTGTAGTTAAAAGAAAGTGAAGTTAGATCTGCAACTGATAAAGGGCTTTCTTGCAACTTCAAATTGATCTAATTCATCATGTTAGGAATACTCGCAGTGTAAGGAACTTAAATTTCAAACATCATTTCTTGTCAGTTAAGAGATTGAGCGACTTTAATTGGATGATGGCCAGAAAAAGGTGATGACAAGGAAAATACAGTAAATTAATGAAAGATATCGTATATTTGCACCAGTGACCTGTTCAGCATACAAACCATATACCAACTGCAACGGTGAAGATATACATCTCTTGTAAATAGCGTAACAACCTTATCTTGTATGTAGTCTCTCTTGTAATCTAGATTAGTATTGAGATAATACTGTAACCAGTCAAACGGTTATCTAGCTTAGGATTTATAGGATCTGATAGATATCCTTTGTAAATTTGCAACTATATAAATCAATCTCCTATGTCTTCACAATTGTGTCGACTAAACCAATCTCTTCTTCTCTAAGTTTCGGTGCTATAATTCTATTATGGTATCCTCGTTATAGATCTTAGGGTATTCGATCCTCAATTCATTTTTTCCCTTCATTTTATTGCTAAACCAAACCTATCTTTAGTTTTCTGATTTTTCATCACCATGACTAACATTACCGATCCTAGTTCATCTCAAAACACACCCAATCCCAATCAATCTGAAACCCAAGTATCCTCTCCAAAGGATACTCGCTTTTTTGTGCATCCTTCCGACAATCCGAATGCTGTTTTTTGTGAACCATTATTGGTAGGAGACAACTATGGAACATGGGCTTGTAGTATCACCAAAGCCTTGAGTGCTAAAGACAAGCTAGGATTCATTGATGGATCTATTCCAGTACCAGATGTTGCTGACAAATCCCAATACATGCTGTGGAAACGTGCAGATAAGTTAGTCTCGAGCTGGATTCATCACTCCGTCGTCCCCGACATCAAAGCAAGCATCCTATTTCAGAAGTCTTCTCGTGAAATATGGTTGGATCTTAAGGAGCGCTTCGCCCAGACCAGTGCACCAAAGTTGTACCAGCTCAAACAACGTATCTCAAGCATCCGCCAGGAGAATCTCACTGTCACTCAGTACTATACACTTCTGCGCTCACTATGGGATGATATTGATTCGATCCGTCCAATACCTCACTGCATCTGCACTTCAGGTAATTAAGACTACTCTTGAATATACGGATCAAGACCGTGCCATGGAATTTTTACAAGGGCTCCATGATCGCTTTTCTGGATTACGTAGCAATATTCTCCAAAGAGATGATTTTCCATCTGTCAAAACTATACATAACCTGGTTACGCAGGAAGAAGTTCAACAAAACATGCACGTCTCTCCTATGCCTTCGATTGAAGCAGCTGCTCTCAAAACTAGTCGCTACCAGTCGTCATCCTCTTCCACCGTTGATGATGATCATAAGCGCAAGTACTACTGTGATTATTGTCACATCAGTGGTCATTCGAAGGCTCGTTGCTTCAAGCTCAATGGATATCCTCCCAAGAAGAATGGACGTCGTAGTAACACCACTGCCCTTGCTACAGCTCCACCATCCTTGCCAGCACAACCAATTGCTTCCCAAGCTACCACCTTCACTCCCGAGCAGTACAATGGAATCCTTGCACTCCTGCAAAATGGGTCAGGACATGTAGCTACTCCGCCTCATTTCCAAGGTATTTTTCTTTCCCTAACATCATTTCCAAGGTATTCATCCTTCACTAAATACAACGCCGTTACCATATTCCGGTGTTGCTCTAAACTTTTATTACCGTGGCGCGAAAGTAGAAAATATATACAGTAAACTTAGTAAATTTACCAGCATATTACAGTGCCGGTGTTGCACTAAACTTGTTGTGGATCTTCCATTTTTTTTTCTTCTTTTCCTCAACAATCTCCATTTTTTCAGGGGTGTGCACCTGTCCTTTCTCGTTTTTGCAACTAAACACCCTCCCCAAATTTCCCAGCCGCTTACGATGTTGCCATATTTTTCATCAATTACTTAGTATGTACAGTTATATAAGATTATAAATATAAATATATATATATATATATATATACATCAAAAACATAAGCAATGAACAAGACTACGTACCAACAATGTAAGGAGATTTTGAAGTCCGGAAATAGTAGTGGGTTCTGCCGAAGTTATAGTGTGAGGTTTTGCTTGGGGAGGGACTTGAACGGAAGGCGGGCGTATAAAATAAGGATGTGAGTATTTCAAATGACCTCTGGGAAAGTTTGGATCGACCTCATAACCGGTTTCTGCCAACTCCCAACAAACTCTATCCAGCAAAATATATGGTTCCCTTTCCCGTCAATGTCAAGGAAGTGGTACTGGGATGTATACTTTCAGAGTATGTTTTTCATGTGCTTGGAACTGAGGAAAGTTAAGAGAGAATTTACTGCGCGATGTCTCCACAACAAATTTCTGCTTATACCCCAGTTGTCGCTTTACACGGGGAGGATCGTATAAATCATAGCCTTTTGGATGAATCAACGGTCCATTGTAAAATGCAACGTTGTCATGCCTTTAAAAGTGAAGTCCCCATTCATTTTTGTATGGGTCAAACACAACCTCCTTGGGAGTCATCGCGTTCAAGGACAATCTCATATTTTCGGAGTTTTGTTGTACTTGTATTTCCGAGCTAGAGGCTGTTGTGGTTGCCGATCATCCTTTTTAGTTAACGTTGTGTCGGTCTTGAACAATGTATAAGAAACAAAATATTTGAAAACTAACAAAATTAATAACAACAATTACAGAATAACATTACCTGAACTACAGTAAAATTCCCAGCAAATTAACCAGATGTTTCATTAGAATCTCTTCGCATCTCTTCCAAGAAAAAAGTGCCCCATGAGTACTCATGAACCTTATCCAAGGGATCTAATATTTGGAGGAAGTTAACATTCATTGTGCTTCCACTTGTATCGGGAAATAACTTAGTTCTCAAGATGAATAACATATAAGCAATGACAGTATGATGAATTTGTTCGGGCTTCCAATCCCCCCCACCCCACCCCGCTTCTTTCGCCTTTGTACCTGAGAACCACTCTTTGATATTAACGAGTTTGACGGTCTGTGTCCGAGATGCCTTAGACTTATACAACCTTGCTACATAGTGTCCTACCCAAATAACTTGTTAGTCAGAAGATATATCTTGGCCCATTATAGGTCCTGACAGTTATCTCCTTCCAAGAACCTCTAGACCTACGATTGTGTTGTCCTGGCAGTTATCTCATTCTAGGTATAGATGTTCTCCGAAAAGATCATTTGCATTTGGAACTTCCATTGTGTTGAGCTTTTCCTCTAATTCCTTCGTTTCTTCAGGGGTAAGCACGTCTCCTTTCTCGTTCTTACAACCAAATATCTTCCTCAACTTGCAAATCCGACCCCTTTATTTTCATACATCCAACAAATAATTAGTATATATACTCGTATAATATTATGTACATATTAAATGACTAAGCAGTTAACAATAGTTACAAGCAATCCAACGGTCTTCTAAAAGTCCGTCAATTGTAGGCGCCTCTATAGGAGTTGTAATTGGAGGTTTTTACTGGGGCGGAACTTCAATGTTATTTGGGCGCATAACAAAAGGAGGTGAGTACTCCAAATAATGTGTCAAGTAACCGGAATCCACTTCATCACCTTTTTCTGTTAATTCCCAATTGCTCGTATCTACAAAATGATGTTGTTCCCTTTCCCTCCAATGTGTCGGTTCTGGACTTGTCGTATACTCAACCTTCAACCTTCTAGCAGTTGAATAGCACTGAGGATAGTCAACAAAGTATCTTCCGAACAAAAGTTACTTCAAACTAGTTTGTTGCTTATATCCAAGTTGCCTCATCACATGTCGGGATCAACCAACATAAGATATCCCTTTGGGTGGAACAACGGTCCATTCTAAAAGAACCTCTTTGGTTGTCATCGCGTTCAGAGTCAATCTCATATATGTCAGTCAATGATTGTTATCGGGATTCAGAGTATTGTTGAACACGTATCTCCGAGCTCTAGCTAGGATCATCTGGTTGGAAATTTTCTTTTTTCGACAAGGTTTTGTAGTTTGCGACTAGTGTTGGCATGTGTTCATAAGCCCACACCTATGCCTATGCAGAATGATACATATAAGAAGCAGTAATTTTGTTTTCAAAATAGCAGTATGTGTCAACAATTAAGACATTCATAAATAAAAAGTTCAATTTTTTTTACCTAGAGTAGAGAGAAATTCCCGATAAATTGATTGGTAACAGCCTTAGAGTCCCTTCTCATCTCCGTCATCAAATGTGCAATCTCCACGATGCCCCAAGAATGGATAGCGACCTCCTCCAATGGATCCAAGTATTGTAGGAAGTTCGCAATCACCTTGTTTTTGCTAGCCTCGGGGAATACCTTAGTGCCCAGGTTGAATAAAAGGTACACAATGGCTGTATAACGAATTTGTGCGGGATTCCAGTCATCATTCTTTCGTTTCTCCTCCTTCCGTCCAAACCATTCCTGGAGCTTGACCAGTTTCAATGTCTTTGTCCTACAAGTCTTAGATGCTGAGAATCTTTCTAGAGAAGTTTCATAATCCCAGCTAAACATCTTGTTGGTCAAAGTGTGCAACCACACCCATTCTAGGTCCCAACAGTTATCTACTTCCGGAATTGATTTACCGCCAATCCATAGGCCTGGAATATTCTGAGCGTCTTTAGGGATCAAGGTCATCTCCCTAAATGGGAAGTGGTATCAGTTTAACCATGAAATCTTTTGACGAAGCAATTAACTATCACAGAATCATACTCCACAAAATTTTCAACTAGGGGATACATCCCATAGTCCTTTATTAATTGTTGGACCTCTGTACATTCTTAAGCTAAATCCCAATTACCCATGTCTCGGTGTCGGCAAACACGTACAACTTTCTTATGATCCTACAAACAAAAAATGACACATACATATAAATGGGTGACCTAGAAATAAAGAAAGCATACATAAAAATACAAGAGGACAAAGTAAAAATTATTACATAAGTGTAATAGATTAACTGAGCCCACGTGTCCTTGTAGCCAAATAGGCGTTTCGTATCGCACGGTTAACTCAAAACATTACCATCATAACGGGAGGGTAATATGTCATCAGGATGAGGAAGGTGCAAACCCTTTTGTTTGACTACTTTTTTCTTTTGTTGTTGTTCTTCAACTTCACCTTGTCCCAATCCTTCACCTTGGATTGGTTGTTGGCTAGTTGGTTGACCTCGTCCAGTCTCTTCCTATGAATCTTCATCTTGTGTTGCTTGTTGACTTGTTCAACATCCTCATCTTTATCGTGCTCATCATCTGATTATCCAGTACATTCACGGATTGCTATTTTTCTACGATACCTACTCTCCCCAAACTTTCCCACTTGTAGAGCCTGCCCCCAAACGCTTATTGCGGCCAAAAAATTTCCCTCTAGGAGGAAGAGACTCATGAGTGCCAAAAGTGTTGTTTTTTCCTTTCTTAACGCCATCATCTTTACTCTTTACTTTCTTAATTTCCTTGGCTTTAACCCTACATCACAAGACATAAGAAATAAACAAACAACATCTAACAATCATAGCTGAAGCCGACATAGATATGCTAAATAACGACATTGAAGCAGAAGTGTCGGCATTGTTAATAACGAAAGCTCGACCATGCCGAGATAAGAAACCGGCATTGAAATAGATAAAGAAACTATCTCGACTTACAAACAAAAACTACAGAGTTTTCTATAGTCTTTCACGGATAATCCGGCATTGTTTATCGCTCAGCCATGCCGAGACAGGAAATTGGCATAGAAATCGAAATGCCGATAATGCCGACAATTTTAACATTTCTAAGTTCTTTTTGTATACTAAACGAGAGCTGCCGGCATAAAACGTAAATTCCAAACAGTGCCGAAATTGTTCGCCGGCATGGTATTTGACCTAAAATTTATGCCGGAAATAAACACGCAGTTTCAAGTGATCTTTTTTTCTTAGGGGGAAGAATATTCATACTAAAATCAATGCCGAGAACCTATACCGGCATGGTCGTCATACTAATTTCAATGTCGGGATTGACTGTAACTGAATTGTTTGAGTTAGGGGTTCGCGAATCTAACCTAAACCCACTACTTTAGATCGATTAAAACACTTATAAAATAGTTCAGAATCAGTTACCTTCTCACAGATTCCATTTGTTCGAGAGTTTGATCTTCCGAATCCTCTTCTTCGAGGGAAATCCGACTAGTCCTTTCTTGTTGTTTTGTTGAGCTACCGATGTCGATTTTGATGGTGGATTGATTTTATTTCATGGAAGCATGTTTGTAGATTTGGGTAATCGACGATTTATTTTTTGAGTCGACGATTAATCAACGATGAAATCGTGTTAACGATGAAGAACGATGGATTTTTTTTTTCCAAACAGAATGCCGGAACAGAAGAAGAATGAGGGATATGATTTTTGTTTTTAAGTTTTAGTTTTAAGTTTTTATTTAGATGAAAAGGTATTATATTCTTTTCTAAATGTTTTTGATTAACCTAAGGGATATTTTGGTATTTCTACTCCCAATATACCCCTTGGCCGAAACTATTGGATAGAGATATTAATTCATATTTCCCGATTGTGGGTTAAAAAGAAGAGGGACAGGATGACCGGGGTATATCAGCAACATAACGATATCCACCATACTTAGAATTAACGCTGTCCAAATTTGAGTTTGATGAATGGAAACTATGTACTATGGAAAACATCGTATAACTCCCATGGATCTTCAAGGTGTGCGATTTAGGAAAGATGTGGAGAACACTTTCATATAAAGTTTACAAATGTTAATGTCATCGTGTCTTGCACATTCTTACAACAAATAGCCATTGTCTAATACTAATCAGAAATCTAGAGAGGACAAAAAGAACAAAGCATGAAGTTTTCACGTTTGATTGTATAAATGCTGGAAGCTGAACACGACATCACAAACTGACCGCCATAGATGGGGCAGTTTTGTGGGCCATCATGTGGGGTATGTGAGGGGACGGTTTTTAAAGTATCCGTTTGAGCGATACGGAAAGACTTTTTACTAATACACTATTTTCACACTGAGCTTATTAGACGACAGTACCTTGTAGGCTAGAATAGTATGACCCGGGTACGTGCTGTTACATCTTCTTCTGATGGGTTAATCACTGCTAGTTTCATTAAGAGTATGTTCAAGTACTTAGTACCATAATTTGATGGATGATGATACGAAATACTAACTCATGGCTTGTTGACTACTTTAATTTAGAACCCAAATAAGAAAAAGACAAGATGACTAAAAAAGCTGGTTTTCAGAGTCTCGGTATCATTATTTACCTATTATCCACATAGCCATAGGGTAGTTAGTTTTAGATAAGTGTGGCTATCCACACAAGGTTGGTAGTATTTAATAAGTTTAACAAGAAATAGTTTAATAGGAAATGTAAGATGATATCAAATTTATTGTTGCAACTTTTAATGTTTGACTTTCTTAAAGCGAGTACTTAAACTCGTCTGACCATGGCAGCTTGTATTTAGTTTATTGTGACGTAGCATTGCTACTTAGTTGCAGAAATGTCAATAAAATATTATATACAAGGAGCGGTCATGCATCAAAAATATATATATATATAGGGAGCGGTAATTGGTTAAAGGTATGTTAAGAAGAAACATGCATTAAGTCGATTGAGTCGATTAAGAAGAAACATGCATTAAGGTACGTTAAAAAAATATGCTTTGAACGTACCAATATTAACGGTGAGGGAATTTGTTGGAATATATTTACCTATACAACATTGAGTCGATTTTCTAGATATTGTTACCTAGTAAAACAAAATATTGAGATATTATTATTATTATCTTTTTTAGGTTTAGTTAACTCTATAAATAAGAGTTTTAGTACAAATGTAAATCTATCTCCGAATGTTCTGATGATAAATTTAATTCACCCTTAAGGGTTTTTCCGTGGACGTAAGTTGAAATGACTGAACCACGTAATATCATTTCTTTCCTATTCATTTTGGTACGTAGATTATTAATTTGATTTATTCATTTATCATTGACCAATCTTCATATTGTTTGTTAAATAAATGATATCCATATTAGTTTTGATCTACATATCGATATTTAACATGGTAACAGAGCAGAAATGCTCTCGATCCAATCGCTTTCGCAATCTTTTTTCATTGACTTTGATATTTTTTTTAGGTAATTTCAATTTTTGTTATTCCGTCGATTTTAACCTTAAGAGTCAAATCGAATTTTTAATCTTTCCAATTTTTGGAGAACATCAGGTCAAATTTTTGGATCCATTGCTTCCGATTCTTTCATATATGGAATACTATGATTCAATTTCTTGTTCTCGATTACTCATGTACATGAAGTAAGTATCCCATCACAAACGTTTTGTCTGTATCATCAAACATTTATTCTTAGCATCGACGTCCTTTAATCAGATAAACGTCAGTGTATCATCAAACATTTATTCTTAGCATCGACGTCCTTTAATCAGATAAACGTCAGCTCATTATTGAATTTTCTCCAAACAAATCAAGTATGGCTCTTTCTATTGATCAAATAGTTACACGGTATATGTTCTTGGATTTCGAATCCTTTCAAACAAACCATATATATATGGGTAATCAATCAAATCGCCAAACTTATTTTTTCTGTCCATTTTTCATTCCAAAAATGGTTTGAAAAGTCTAATAATATTTCAGTGGTATCAACCATGAGGACGGATCCGTTGACAGGCTATAGTTTTACAATAGTTTAGGGAAAATATCATTTGGTCATTTTTTAGATGGTCCCAAGTCAGTTTGGTCCTTTCAGAAATCACCTTTTCCATTTAGTCCATAATTATTTAAAAATATTAAATGGACCAAAGTACCCTTCCGTGTTAATTCCTACTTATTTTTTGTAGCAGTTCATTCTGTCTGATGAACTCCGGAGTTCATTCCTTCAAATGAACTCCTAATAAAACTAAACTAAATTTTCTACTTATATTTTGTGCGGAGTTCATTCTGTCTGATAAACTCCGGAGTTCATTCCTTCAAAAGAACACCTAGTAATTCACACACGAGTTCGTCTTTAACATGAGTTCATTCTTTACATGAACACTACTAAAAAACAGAGTTCATTTTCAACACGAGTTCATTCTTTACATGAACACCTAGTAATTCAAATTCTAAAAACAGAGTTCATTCTTCACATGAACCCAAATCTTAACCAGCATCAGAGAAAGAAGAAACAGAGTTCATTCCAGAAATGAACTCCGTCACAAACCAGAGTTCATTCCATAAATGAACTCTTTCATCTTCATCAAAAATCTTCATCACAAACCAGAGTTCATTCCAGAAATGAACTCCGCCATCTTCATCTTCTTCATCAGCAACAACAACTCATCTTCATCATCTCCATCATCAGCAACAACAACTGACGAAAAAACATCAAAATCGTCATCACAAACCAGAGTTCATTCCAGAAATGAACTCCGTCATCTTCATCTTCTTCATCAGTAGCAGCAACTCATCTTCATCGTCTCCATTATCAGCAACAACAACAGATGAAAAAACATCAAAATCTTCATCACAAACCAGAGTTCATTCCAGAAATGAACTCCGTCATCTTCATCTTCTTCATCAGCAGCAGCAACTCATCTTCATCATCTTCATCTCTCCATCATCAGCAACAACAACATCCGAAAAAAATCAAAATCTTCATCACAAACCAGAGTTCATTCCAGAAATGAACTCCAGCATCTTCATTTTCTTCATCAGTAGCAGCAACTCATCTTCATCATCTTCATTTTTTTCATCAGTAGCAGCAACTCATCTTCATCGTCTCCATTATCAGCAGCAATAACAGACGAAAAAACATCAAAATCTTCATCACAAACTAGAGTTCAATCCATAAATGAACTCCGCATCTTCATCTTCTTCATCAGCAGCAACAACTCATCTTCAACATCTTCATCGTCTCCATCATCAGTAGCAACAACATCCGAAAAAGCATCAAAATCTTCATCACAAACCAGAGTTCATTCCAGAAATGAACTCCGTTATCTTCATCTTATTTTTTAGATCCAAAACTTATCCAAGCATGTGAAGATGGTTCATCATCATCATAAATAGCAGCAGAATCTTCAACTTCACCGTACGTCTTTATCATCAAAACAACAACAAACATTAAAAAAAATATGCAAAACTTCATCGTATTCATCATCATCATCATCTTTTATCTTCTTCATCACTAGAATAAAAAAAATATAGAGAGAAGAGAGAATGGTTCATCATCTTCTTCATCTTCTTCATCTTCTTCATCACTAGCAGGAAAAAAAATTGAAAAAGGAGAGAAAAGGAGAGAAACTAGATCTGAAAACAGGAAGAGAGAGAAAGTAAATCTGAAAATAAGATATTTTCTAGGGTTTTTTTCTATATATGTGGTCCCAAAAGGATATTTATGTCACCACACAATGACAATTACATCATCCATGATGTCATCGTAGGAGCAAACCATAATTTCTAGGACTAAACTATAAAATATATTTTGAAAAAAGACCAAACAGACAGTTGACTAGGTCAACTGCACCAAACTCTCTCTAATATATTATTTCTAGGACCTAATGGTATTTCCTACTTTCTTTACAATATCTACCAGTGCATGTGTAGTCGTTGGATCTGTCGAAATCAATGGTGCAGATTAAATCAAGTTACTTGGATATTTCGGGTCGACCCGTCCCTATTAAAAATGTTTTCAACTCCCGAATCTGTGGTCAAATATCTGTTTCTCTCCCACCTTTCTTCTATCTCTCTTCTCTCCTAATTTGCAAAGCTAGATTGCTCGAAGAACTTTTCATTGTTCAGAAAAGAAAAAAAATCATATAAAAACTCAGCATGGTTTACTTGAAAAGGATTGTTTGTTGTCTGATTGGTTTCTCGGAAGAACTATAAAAAGAAATAAAACTAGTTCTATGAAAAACTCAAGGATCTGGTTAAGCTTGATGCATAAACTTCAATCAACAACAAATATACCTTTCAATAGACGGGATTCGGTAATCAATTGGATTTTTATGTTGATTAAATTAACTTTGGAACCCTGAATCTTTTCGGATTGTTTTTCCCTAAATCTAATTTCTTTGTTTTTTTTGTTCCTGTTAATTTGCTAAGGTTTCGTGGAACAACTTTGATCGATTGGGTTTTTGAATTTTAATAACGATATTAAGTTGATCTGATGTTATCTCTGGTTACAGTTCACTGCATATGTTAATGTAGGAAGACAGAACGAAAGTATGAAAGAACTGAGAGAGAATTGAGTTGGGAAGAAAAAAATTATACTTTATGGGCCATGGGTGACCCGGATAATCAAAACAAAGTTGATTTAATCTCTACCATTGATTTAGACGGATCCAACGACTATATATGCACTGGTAGATATTGTAAAACTATAACCTGTCAATGGATCCGTCCTCATCAACCTTTGTCATAGCTACATGGTTTTACATACCAAAAGTCATTTATTTCAACCAGCCAGCCTAGTTAGTTTCATATTCGATTAATGACCACAGTCAACTGCTTCGGTTACTACATGTGCCATGTTCATTGGGCACTATCTTTTGATTCATCAAGTTAATTTCATTAGTTTAAACTACCTAATTAATGTGTTCTTGGAAGATTGATGTCTTCAAAATCAAAGATCACTATAATCAATTTGTTATTTCACTGGGAAATAAAAACTGGTTTTATTTCTAAAATCTGTTTCCATTCTTCGGGTCGAGATCCTCTGTGCCCAAATTGTGGTGTACCCTCTGTACCTGTGAATAGAATCTCGACATGTGTCTTGCCTTATTAACATCTACTAACCGTAAATATTCTTTCTGTATTGTCAAAAATAGTGCATACTTAGTTATTGGTTGATGTAAACGCTCCTAATTTATAGGAGTTTATTGTTTGTTCTAGGTAGTGGTCAGAGTATTATGAGTTTGAATAGGTCCTATTTAGTTGTTTAGAACTGTTAGTTGTTGAGTACGTGAGGAGTTTATTTAGGAGCAAGTCGAACACTATATGCTGTCCATATGTAGTAAAAATTGAGTCGGCTGTAATGTAACAGAAGTATTCAAAGTTTAATGAAAATGTAACCATTTAGGTTCTCTGGTTGTGTCTCCCTCTCTACTCTCCTCTATACCTGTTTTGCGACATGTATTTCCCCCATGTTAAATAAGGTAACAGAATGAAAACGTTTGGCTCAAGATTTAAGCTCTGTTATTGATACAAATTTGTTCATTACATAACCATGAGTTGTCTGTCCTTTGATATTAGAAGAAGATAATCACTTTTCGGATTTGTTCCTTAGGCTTGGAGAATTATTCTTTATGAACAAAGATCTTAGATGAGGATATCCTAAAGAGAACAATTGGCAAGAGTTACATCTGAAGGCATACTATTTTCTTTGAATGAGATTAGATTTTTGTTTATCCACAAGATTAGATATAATCACACAAATGGAAACACGGATAGATGCAAGTCTGGTCTATTAACTATAAAAAAAAGGTTCAAAATAGTTTAGAACGAAAATGGTTTGACAATGATTACCTGAACATGGTTTAGGAAAAGACGATCTGAACATGGTTTGAGGAACATTGATTTTCTACGATGCCTATTGATTTCCATTACGATGAATTAGGACAGAACAAAATTTAACTAGTTAGGACGTTCAAAATTTTCGTTTCATTTTAGTTTTAATGGAAACGTGGGTCAGTTTAATGAAGAGCAAAACGATCGAAGGAGCAATGAAGATTCACAAAAGAAAAAAAAAAAAACAGTTACCAGTAATGGTTTTCATTCTATTAAGGTGTTACCTTATTTAACATGAAAAAGTATGGAAAGGATATATGGAGTTAGTAAATGTTAATTAAGCAAGACACATAGGTACACCATAATTTGGGCACAGAGGACTCTGGACCCCATTCAAATATACTTCAGAGGATATGCAATATCTCCTTACATTTAAAGACGTTAAAACCGGTGGATTTCCTTTCTTGTCATTGTTGATGAGATCTTTATATCATAAAATGATATTCTCTATTTTCGTACTGAAAGTATAATTTTACATTTCATCTTTTATTTTCTAAAGTCTCTCTTATATTATTTCCGAAAATGATGATCCGACAGACATCCATCACCTGCTACAAGTTGTTAGGATTATGTCAATATCACATCTTGGTTTATCATCAATATACCAAGGCTAGCTACCAATGTCATTTTACTCATATAAAAAAAATGTTAAAAAAAAGGATATTTATATATATATTATATGTAGCAGTGACGGTCAATTTGTTCTTCCTTCATGTTCAAGTACCGATGCAACCGAAAATCAAGTGACGTGATCGATCATCAAAATTCAAATTACAAGGTTATTTTTAAGAAAAAGGTTTTAGTTGAACACTTCAAAATTCTTCCCCTCCAACTTGAGCAGGGATGTTTGAATATATTTACCTTATACAACATTGAGTCGCCCGTGAAGACCCAACAAATGAAGAAGAGGTCAAGTGACCATGCCTAAAGTGAAGATAAAGTCAAAGAATAATTATGCATAATCAATTTTCTAGATATTGTTACCTAGAAAAACAAAATATTGAGATATTATGTTATCTTATAGGTTTAGGTAACTCTAAATAAGAGTTTTAGTGCAAATGTAAATCTATCTCAGAATGTTCTGATGATCAATCTGATTCACCCTCATGGGTTTTTTCGTGGACGTAGGTCAAGATGACTGAACCACGTAATATCGTGTCTTTCCTATTCATTTGGGTATGTAGATTATTCATTTGATTTATTTATTTATTTATGTTAGTTTTGATCTACTGCATGTCAAAATTTAATAGTATCATTTCATATACTTCATTTTATTCATTGATGACTTTACTCGTATGACTTGGGTATACTTCATGACACAAAAGTATGAAGTTTTTAGCATATTCAAGAATTTGAAAAGCCTTGTTGAAAAGCAAAGTGGTCACTACATCAAAGTTTTGAGAAGTGATAGAGGTAAAGAGTACAACAACAAAGAGTTTGAAAAATTTTGTGAAGATGAAGGCTTGATAGGAAATTAACGATGGGTTATACTCCTCAACAAAATGGTGCTTCCGAGAGAAAGAACTAAACTGTGTTGGAGATGGTGAAGTCCATGCTTCATGAGAAGGGTATGCCTAAAGAGTTTTTGGCCGAAGCCTGTAACACCGACGTTTACTTGATGAATAGGTGTCCAACAAAAGTCATATGGGACAAAACTCCTTTTGAAGCATGGATCCGTGATGTCTTGTTTGATGAAGGTGCTTCATGGAATTGGGAAGAAGGTAAAATTGAGAAGAGAACCATTATTGTTGATGATGAATAAGAAAATTAAGCAACAAATGAAGTTGGAGAAGGTGAAGAATAAGCTGGAGAACTACCTCCAACACCCCCAAATACAAGGTTTAGAGCATCTCCAAGTATGTCCCAAAGTACTAGTGCATCAACATCACCACCATCGGAACCAAATAAGATGCATAGGTTGAGTGAAGTGTATGAAAGATGTAACTATTGTAATATTGAATCGGAAATTTTTGAAGAAGCATCGAAAGAACCGGTATGGATAAAAGCCATAGATGAAGAAGTTGTCGTCATTAATGATACCGACACATGGGAGAAAGTAACAAGGCCAGGTGAAGAAGTTATTGGTGTGAAGTGGATCTACACGGTGAAGTACATTGCGGATGGATCGGTTAAAAGGAACAAAGCAAGGTTGGTGGCAAAGGGATACTCCCAACAACCCGGCATCGACTACAATGAGACTTTTGCACCGGTTGCTCATCTTGACACCATTAGAGTCGTGATTGCTATGGATTCTCAAATAGGTTTGTTACTTTATCAACTCAATGTCAAATAGACATTTTTGAATGGAGAACTCTAAAAAGAGGTCTATTTAGAACAACCACAAGGTTTTGTGATTGAAGGAGAAGAAGACAAGGTATACAAGTTAAAGAAATCTTTGTATGGCCTAAAGAAAGCACCAAGATCTTGGTATAGTGAGATAGATGGATACTTCAAAAGACAAACTTCAACAAAAGCAAGAGTGAGCCTACATTATATGTGAAGACACAAGGGACGTCTATTCTCATTGTTGCTTTGTACGTTGATGACCTTATTTTTACGGGTAATGATGTTCATATGATTGAACAATTCAAGAGAGAAATGATGATGAAATATGAGATGGGTGACATGGGTTTGCTCAAGTACTTCTTAGGTATTGAAGTTCATCAAAGTGAAGATGAAGTGTTCATTTCTCAAAGCAAGTATGCCGAAAAGGTGTTGAAGAAATTTGGTATGCTTGGTTGTAACCCCATATCAACACTACTTGTAGTGAATGAGAAACTCAAGAAAGGTGATGGAGGAAGAAAAGTTGATGAGACTTACTATAGAGGTCTTATTGAAAACTTGTTGTACCTTACACATACAAGACCCGACATCATATTTGCTTTAAGTATACTTTCTAGGTTCATGAGTTCACCTAGACATTTAAATCTTGGTGCGGCAAAGAGGTTGTTAAGGTATATTCAAGGAACAATCAATTTTGGAATCATGTATTCTAGAAATTTGGATTTCAAATTAGTTGGCTATTTGGATAGCGACTTGGAACGATGTATTGATGAAATGATGAGTACATCGGGGTATGCTTTTTTCTCTTGGTTCGGGTATATTTACATGGGCATCGAAGAAGAAAGAAACTGTATCTCAATCCATGGCGGAAGAAGAGTACATTTCGGCATCAATAGCTACATCTCATTTTTTTATGGTTAAGAAGAATCATGGAAGACATCCAAGAGAAACAAGAAGGGTGCACCGGAATTTTTTGTGACAATAAATCGGCAATTGCTATGTCCAAAAATTTGGTTGAGCATTGTAGAGCAAGGAACATCAAACTCAAGTATCACTTCATTCGAGAAGTGGTTGAAGATGGTGAGATAGAACTTAAGTATTGCAAGACGGAAGACCAATTGGCGGGCATATTCACCAAGGTAATTCCCAAAGGAAAGTTTCAAAATTTCCGTGAGCTACTATGAGTAGTAGAACAACACATTAAGGAGGAGATTGTTAGTTAATGTAATGTTTAAAGTGTAATAGAAGTATAAGACTAATTAGTAGTAAGTTAGTTAGTGGACATGAGTGTTCCACATGCTTTTGTATTAAGTTTTATGTATGTCTAGTATATAAAGAAAGAGAGGAAGAAAGAGAATGTAATCTAATGAAATATAATTGAGTTAAAGAGGTAGAGAGTAGCCAAGGGACCTCACCTCCATTCAACAAAATTACTTCAAATATCTTTTATAATTCAATCATAAAACCAACAGCACTATTACAGAGGTACGTCAAGTTTTTTCACGATCAGCATTGTTTCTCTTCTTATATTGGATGATCAAATGTGACGGGACGTAAAATTTCACCTACAATGCACCAATTTTAGTCTTGTTGGTTGCTTAGATTTAAAAAAAACATCTTTTGACGAAGCAAAGAAAGATATGCATGATCAATGGAGACATTCTTGGGACGTACAATTCTTTTCCTGGTTAAAAGGTTATTTTTTTCGTCGATCTTCAAAATGATAATGATAAGAAGAATGTGTTATGATGGTCCCCGGAAAAAAAAGAATCAAATCGTGAAGGTGTAGGAGTGGACTCATAAATTCGATCATGAGAAGCGAAAAACTACTGGAGCGATGTCTGGTGTAGGATTCCTGGCTTACCAATTGAGTTCTGGGATGAAGTGCTTTTTTTCAGAATTTGTCGTGCTTTGGGAAAACATGTTGCAGTTGATGCAAAAACGTTGAGGCATGAATATTGTTATATTGCAAGCGTTTTACTTGATATTGATCTTTTAAAATCATTCGCATATGAAATCATTGTTCAACCTGAAGGTGAAAAGGGTTTTTGGAAGTACGTGGAGATTTTGAATGAGCCTGATTTTTGTAAGCATTGCTGCACTATTGGTCATGATTACGCTGATTTCAGACTTTCTCAATATGATCGAATGAAGAAAGAAGCAGGGGCGGAGAAGGACCTAAAAAAAAATAATGCGGTCATATATGAGCAGATGAGGAATATGAAGTACGAACGGAGAAAGAAGAAACCTGAAATTTCTAAGTCCACTGTGCACACCGGAGAAGGTTGTTGGTGTGGTAGTTCAACAAACTATTATTAATGCTACAGTTAAGAACGCTGCAGTATGATAGGGTTAGCCAGAAAGACACATCGGAATTATTGACCAATAAATATGATATGCTTTTTGACACTAATGTTATAAGTGAGGAGTTGTCTTTCACCGAAGTTGAACAAGCTAAAACTCAGACAAATAAATTGGCTGATGTATCTGTGGTATCTAAACCCAAGCATCTTGCTGCTGTGGCTAGCTTGGAAAAAGCTAGTGATTATGCCGAATAATAGAATAGATGAGGAAGAAAAATGTGTTAAATCTTTTACTAAGGAGGGTGATGCTAACACTTCGACGTCTTTGAAAGGAAACGTGCGTAATGAAGAATCAATTTGGATTTATGCCCGGAAGATCGACAATGGAAGCAATTTTCCTGTAAGACAACTAATGGAAAGATATCGGGAGCAAAAGAGAGACTTACTCATGGTGTTCATCCACCTAGAGAAAGCATACGACAAAGTGTCGTGCGAGGTGCCGTGGTGGACTTTGGAAAATAAGAGGGTATCACCGAAGTACATAAACTTAATTAAGGATATGTACGATGGAGCTGTTACTGGCGTTCGGTTGCGATGGTGTTTCGAGCGACTTTGCGATAAATATTGGGCTACACCAAGGATCAACCTTGAGTCCTTACTTATTTTCACTAGTGATAGATCAAGTAACGAGGGACACACAAGGTGAGATTCCATGGTGTATTCTTTTTGTAGAGGATGTGCGCTGATTAGAGAGTCCAAGTCAGAAGTTGAGGAGAAACTAGAATGCTGGCGACAAACTCTAGAATCGAAGGGATTCAGACTTAGTAGGACCAAGACTGAATATCTGAGGTGTGACTTCAACGATTCAAGGAAGGATGATGGAGATGTTTTTCTCGACGAACATCTAGTGCCCAGGAAGGATTGCTTTCGATATTTGGGATCGATGATCAAAAGCGATGGTGGGATTTAAGAGGACATTCGACATCGGACCCAAACAGGATGGGAAAAATGAAGATTGGCATCGGGTGTCTAGTGTGAACGAAAAATCCCCCTAAAGTTGAAAGGAAAGTTCTACAAAACGGCAATTTTACCCGTAATGCTTTATGGCGCTGAGTACTGGGCTACTAAGGACCGGGATATCAGACAACTGAGCACAAGTGAGATGTGTATGCTGAGATGGGTATGCGGACATACAAGGAACGATCGTATCAGGAATGAATACGTTCGCAAGAAGCTGGAGGTAGCACCAATCAAGGAGATGCTCACCCAGTATCGGTTACGCTGGTTTGGGAACATACGTCCAAGACCTCCAGATGCACCGGTTCGCGTAGGACGCATCTTGCGCGCTGAGGGTAGGATAAAACGTAGAGGCCGACCGAAACTTACGTGGGAAGAGTCGGTGAAGCGTGACTTAGAGTTGCAGAATTTAACGGAGGAAGATGCGTTGGATAGACAGAAGTGGAGCGCAGCGATCCACATGAAAAAGGTAAGATTTTTGTATCCGGATTGAGTTGGCCCGTCTACGACAATTTTTTCGTGCACAGCGTGTCCATTCGGAATGATTTGTCCCGGGAGCTCGTATTTCTCTTGTCATCACTGACATGAGTTTCTAGTTCTTTCCGAGAACGTTTTTTATCGATGAATAATACGTGTTGTTGTATGAGTGGTATTTAGTTCCCTGGTGCTATTTGGCTCTCCGCCCCTAGCGGTGAACGACAAGCCCGATTACCACTTCATGCCCGTATCGTGTCCCCATTTGGTTCCCGTGTTGCCTATTTATCGAAAAGGTATCGATGGTGTCCAACCCCCCCACCCCCACCCCGTTTGTTGCTTAATCTTACCTATCGTTTGTAAGATAGATCTTTCGTGCACAACGTGTGCGCTTGGAGAAACTTATACCTGGTTCTGGTGCTGGTGCTCGCCTGGCCTTAAAAGGCTTGGCTAGCTTGTTTTACTGGAGACGGTCATTTCTTGATGGACAATATGTGTTGGCATATTATTGGTTTTTGGTTGGATCCGCGCTACGAACGACAAGGCCGATTACCTCTTCAGCATCACCCCAGATTCGTCCTCGAGAAAGACTAGTTTGTTTCTTATGCCTATCTATCGAGAAGGTATCGACTATTTTCCCTCGAAGTTGTGAACACGTGAAACCATACTGGCATATTGTGATGGGGTGGGGTGGGGTGGGGGGCGGGGGCACCCTCCCGTAGCTATGCAAGCAGAAGAATCGTGAAATGGGGGACTCCTCCCTGTAGCCCTACAGCCCGGGAAGGGATATAGTGAGTATGCTACTTTAATAGCCGTGAATACGTAAGCCCTACTAGAGTAGTGTATCCACTCCCTGTTCTACCCGCGGCATGGAATGTGTTAGAGCACTGCTCAGTCGAACTCGGACTAGGATAGTAAGTCTTGATTTCGTTGCTATCTCAAGCTTGTTTGTCAAGTTTAGTTGCCAAAACTATAAGTCTTGATTTCTAGTCTACTTATAGCTAAGCCTCAGACTAGGATAGTAAGTGTAGTTGAGCTCTAAACTCCACGGCGTTCATCATGCAAAGACGAAGAACTACTCAAGGAACTGGTGGAACATCATCGACAAAAAGTTATGTGGAGACTTGAACTTATCAATCACTCAAAATTCTATCTATTCTATCTCCTATCTTGAGACAGAAGTCGTATTTCTATATAGACTTCGATTATACACATTTGCTATTTCGAACCGAGTTTATCTCGCTTATCTATTTCTCGAAATATGTGTTGGTAAGCTTTCGCTTTGTCCAAGTTCATCTTTACTCGTGACGAAAGTCATGTTGATCATTTCAATTTCTTGAAAATCGCTTTGATGAAAAATAGTTTGTGAATAAACAACTATATAACATCCTCTAAGAATGTTTCAATGATTGAAATGAGAGTTTAGAATATATAACCTTGAATGGATATAAACATTATATGTGAACTCATACTTGTGTAAGTCCAAAATCCTTGAACCAAAGTATGCGTACTTTACTGGTTTAGGATTTACAGAGCTAAGCTCGTGTACCCGTACGCGTACTGCCGTAAGTTCACATCCCTTGAATTTCTGCTGGAGTTTGTGAACTAAAAACAAGCTCAATCCGGGTACTTAAGTATGCGTACCGGTATGCGTACTTAAGTGGGTTATTTTCTAAAAACGGTTTATTCATGAACCAAACATTTATATATATTAAGGAATGCAATAAAACCATGGCTATAATGTTCAAGAATCGATTCGAGTGAATCAAAATCGTTTTTGTTTCGATTGTGTCTAGTATACTTCTATGAGATCTAAGCAATTGAACAACTCTCTAACTAGTTCATTTGAGTCATTTGAACTAGTTATGGTGAAGATGAATAAGGTTGATATGAAAGAGCTCATATGGTTAACCATTGGTTAACTATTGTTGAACCAACTAGGTGTACACATTTAGGTATGGTTACTCAAACCTAAATGAAGTATATTTCATTTGTGTATAACAAGCTAAGATTCGATCTAACGGTTGAAAGACATTAGATTGAATCTAATCAGGTTTTCATCTAACGGTGAATATTGAATGATTTGTTACCAAGGTAACTTAGATTGCAAACCCTGATTTGGAGACTATATAAAGGAGAACTCTAGCAACTGGGAAACCTAATACCCACACCTCCTGTGTGATACTAGTTGTATAAGATAGGGTCGATTCTCCTTTAACCCTAGGTTTCTCTCGAGACTCTGTAGGTTAATGACTTAAAGACTTTATTGGGATTATGAAGCCAGACCAAACTATTTTCTCTGTAGTTGCGTGATCAGATATTGCTGTTTCTTTCGTGATTGAGTACAATCGTAAGATTGGCTTGAGATTTATATCTCCAATAAGAAAGATAGAAAAGTAGTCACAAACACCTTCGTCTCATCGTTTGTGATTCCACAATATCTTGTTTCGCTAGTCGATTAAGATTATTGTGAGGTGATTGATATTTCTAGGATGTTCTTCGGGAATATAAGTACGGTATATCAATTGGTTCCTGTTCACCTTTATTTATCAAAAGACGGAACAAAACTCGTAGGTATTTCTGTGGGAGACATATTTATCTATTCCTATAGACTTCTCTATGTGAGACATATTTGTTTATTCAAGTCTTCGACTTTGGGTCGTAGCAACTCTTAGTTGTGGGTGAGATCAGAGAAGGGAATCAAGTGCGTAGTATCCTGCTGGGATCAGAGACGTAAGGAGCGCAACTGTACCTTGATTGCTTGGGGTTCAACTAGAGTCCAGACCGAAGTTAGTTTGTAGTAGGCTAGTGTCTGTAGCGGCTTAATACAGCGTGTGTTCAATCTGGACTAGGTCCTGGGGTTTTTTTTCTTTTTCGGTTTCCTCGTTAACAAAACTTCTGGTGTCTGTGTTATTTCTTTTCCTCATTGTATTTTGTTATATAATTGAAATATCACAGGTTGTGTGTTGAATCCATCAATTGGTAAATCCAACCTTTGGTTGTTGATTGAAATTGATTGATCCTTGAACATTGGTTTTTGGTACCGTTCAAGTTATTTCTCTTGTATTGAATCAGGCTCGCAGATTTCTATTTGTTTGAGTAAGGATTGAATCGAGAAATTGCGATATAACTCTGTAACATACTTTTTATTAAGATTGAGTCTAACTGTCTAGTTGATTCTCTTAAAAGTATATTGGAGTTAGTCCATACAGATTGCTAAGCGAAATATTGGGTGAGGTTGTTAGACCCCTGTTTTTTCAATTGGTATCAGAGCAGGCAAACACATTTAAGACCTCGTAAGTCTGTGTTTGTAGCAATCTGACTCTATGGATAAGAAGTTCATCTCTTTCTTTTACGCACATCAAAATGTATTTTAAAGCTTTTAATTATGCAAATTGTCTTGGGATTGCCTCAAAGGATAACTCCTTAGCTGATTCTTCTCGAATTCTGAGGAAGAAAGGTTGTTTTATCAGTTTCTGATATCTTTTCCTCAAATGAGACATTTGACACTTTGTCAAAAGCTGAAAAGGATCTCACCAGAATCTCAGAAAAAACTACTGAATTTATTGATTTTCATAATCATGCTCAGCTCATTGATGAATTTGAAAAGTCTCTTGGTCGAGAACGAGAACTCTATAGTATCATTGAGTCATTCTCCAACAATATAGAGAAACTGATTCAAGAAACTACTCTACAGCATGAAAAGATTAGTGTTCTTGAGGATATTGTTAAAGAATACTCAATAAGAGAAAAACGTTTGATCGAGACGCATTCATCTGATCTAAACAGACTTCGTGTTGAAAAGGAGAAACTGGGTGCAACCCTTATTCTAGCCCAAGAACAGTGCAAATTCTTGAAAAAGGAAAACTCTGTTTTAATGAGAAATTCTTTTGTGCCGGTATACAATTCTCAAACAGAATTACAGTACATGAAGAAATGTTCTCAGAAGGAAGTTCCTGCCAAGAAATGTTCTCATAACTTGCAATATTCGAATTGGGCTATGAATTTAAAACAGGTTCCTTCCAATGTTTTTTCCACAAACCTGTTCCTTCTGTGGGAAAAAGAATCACTATGTTCATCATTG
Organism: Papaver atlanticum; assembly: GCA_023531105.1. Taxonomy (NCBI): domain Eukaryota; kingdom Viridiplantae; phylum Streptophyta; class Magnoliopsida; order Ranunculales; family Papaveraceae; genus Papaver; species Papaver atlanticum. Next base: position 745,365 of record JAJJMB010001778.1, on the reverse strand, counting down.
TTTTGCTAGAAAGAAAAAGATTTTTGATCTTCAAATTCTACTTCTTTTCACTGTCGACAGAGTAAACTCTCTAATGACCACTACAATGGATTTCGTCCCTGCAGAAAAACAGGATTCTCATAAGATGGATTTCAATGGTCACTCATCTCGAAATTCCCATAGGAACCGTGTTCCTTCGAATGGTGTAAATTCTTACACCATAAAAATACACATTCCCGGTATTTATGAGAATAAGTCTGGTAAATCTAAGTCTTAATGGTGGAGACATTTCTCTTATAATTCTCTGGAACCAATTTCCAGAGGTCCTAGACTTAATCCTCAAAAAAATATTTATGATGGTCACCTGAAAAGGTTATGTTGAATCCTTATGGAATAAAAAATAACCAAAGGAAGGTAAGGAATACCAGGTTCAAACCTTCAGATGGAATTTATAACTCATCTCTCAATACTCATAGAGAGATTACATCTCACTTGACTGCCTAATTGTAGGCATATTTATTCTTGTGTCTAACTTGAGAGATGCAATGACTCTTGGGAGATACTCAAGTCTATTGTAGTTTTCCATTTGTGTTGTGTTTGACTATACTGTTTTCTTTTGATGTGAAAGTAGACTCACTTGACTCCTTGTTGCTATGAATCTCATTCTTATGCTCTGATTAACTTTTTAATTATTGAGTCATGATGATATGGGATACATGAAAACAAAGGCATTTTGTTCCTTTTGAATCTCTTCTGTTTTGTTATTTTCAACCAGTCCATGAACGTCCGGGTCTCTCTTGGGAGTTTAGGGTTTCCACAACAAGGGTGTCACTCTCTTTCTTTAAAACACACACACACACACACATATATATATTATATTGTTTTTCCTTTCCTAAAAAAGGGGGGGGGGGGTATGGAAAACTCCTCAAGACATCAATAAGTTGTGAATCTTGAGGATAAAGAAGACTCTAAAGGATGTGATTCTGCTCAAGAACTTGTCTTGAAAATGATGATTGAAAGGAAAGAGTACAACTCCTAGGTTGGAGAATCTGTCAAGGATTTAATTCTTTTTCAGAATGACTCTAGGGTCGAGTTTGCAAACCTTCAACTGCAAATAAATCAGCTCATTGATGGTCAGACCAAAATCCTTGAAAATCAAAACACCTTGATCAGGAATCAGAAGAAACTCATAATGGATTGTGTCAAAGCTAGGCATCTCGCCCGCATTGTTGATCATAAAGTTAATGTTCTCACTCATGAACATGGGGTCTCTACGGCCAAAAGAGTCAAGGATATCAGTGATACCTTTTATGATGGACCCTTCCATAGGTATGATGTTATCAAAGAAACTTGATTCTTATTTTATCTAGGGAACTTCTTATAAGAATTTATTCTTGTGTTTTAAGAAGGATAACTAGGGTCTGGAATAGCCATTATTGTGATTACACATAGCTATGTCCAATGTTTTTCATTTTCAATGTTATTAGATTTATTTATTTAAATTCTAAAGTTTGTTTGGAAGACGATTTTGCAGTATTAATATTTATGGTTTCATATATTGCAAACTTGTTATGGGATATGTGTGTTTGTGTCCGTGAACTATGATTGTCCCATACGTGGTCAAAAGTTAGGTCTTTCATATGTCGATATGCAAGTATTGATGCAAGATTGAATGAACTTTTGACAAACAAAAGTTAAGCCTATTATGTCATTATTGATGGAAGATAGGATGAACTTTTGTTTACAAAGATTAAGTCTATTATACGTCATTGTGCAAATAGTGATGAGAAATAAAATGAATCTTTGTTTATTCCGCAGTATTTATCTTCCCTGATCCATATTTTTATGTATAATACTGTGTGGCTCCGTAAGTTCTCTTATGTGAGCATTTCCGATTAAATTAATCATGGGTTTACTCGTGGTTAATTTAATTGAGTTTTTTTTTTTTTTTTTTTTTTTTTTTTGGAAACAAAATAATATTCTTATGTGATTTGTTAATGTCCAAAGAAATCCTTTTTTTCTTGTGAAACTAAGGTCGCTCTTGTTGTTCTTTCGGGAATGACATTTTATGGGGGAGAGTTCTTAATTGAACTTGTGCTTAATTGCCAAATCTTTGTGGGGAGTGCGGCTGTGGAATATTATAGGGGTTATCTTGTATCTTTATAAACTCCTTGATGAATGCATTTAGTTTTGGCTATATGATTGCATCTAAAAAGTTTATATGTGCTTTCTTTTGGTCATGAAGTGTCTCTATGGAAATTTCATTAGGATCCCACTAGTTTTCATACCTTTGTCAATTTTATTGACAAAAAGGGGGAGAATTAATGTGTAGTTCACACTACAAATACATATGGTTTACGGATCATTAGGTAAGGGGGAGTTGTTTTCATATGAGATAAAGTATTTACTAAGGGGGAGTGATACATATCACCATAGTATTGTTGTCGAAGTTGTGATATAATTGAACTTTGATACTGTGTAATAATACTATGACACTGTGTAACAATGATTGAGAGCTATTGTTTTCTCATTGTTATGGCTACGGATCTTCAACAACAATGATGCTGATTTGAATATCTTTGGAATCATTGGAGTACTTGGAAGTGACGAAGATTTCGAGTAATGTTGAAGAACCAAGAAGATCAAGCATGTGGATGAGAAGCTTTAAAGTTTATTTATTTTGTATTCCATATGTATTGATAGTTTTGTCACTAAAATTGACAAAGGGGGAGATTGTTAGAGCACTGCTGATGTGATTTTAATTATTGTAGTAAATGAGTTCAAACTCTCAGACTTGTGAAGATTTTCGATTTCAGACTTAAATAACACTAAAAATAAGAAGAAAACTTAATTCAAAATTTAATTTCAAGATATTAAAATAGATCAAGGCTCCGGATTCCACTATTCCTTCTAGTTGATTGGTTTACAAAGATATTTCTGAAATTATTATTAAGCTCTTTTTCTCATTAATTCACTTTTAATCTATAAGATGTCCAAATATTAAATTGTAATCCCTAAGCATGAATTATCAAAGAATTGATTCTAAGCATAACACATCGAATTGATTCACAACTAATTAAGAAAACCAATTTTATCTTTAATTATGTTGATCCTAGTGAATTAAATAAAATAAATAATTAAATAAATTGTAAAAAGAATTTACCAATCAAACATGAGTGAATAGTTTCTTCCGTTTCCTCGGCTAAGAGGTTTAGCTCCTCATATTAGAAATATGCTCAAAAGTTGATTTCATTGATCAAAAAGTGTGAGAAGTATAAAAGCAGCGAGTTTCGTAACAAATATAATTGTTACAGAACATACTGTTACAAAGGAATAAGACTGTAGATGAACGATAGTTCTCTGGTGTAGCAGAACTGCGACTGTTTGTGTGGGTCAATGTTCTTCGTCTCCTTCTTCTTCAGTAGCAGCAGCAAACAGCAACAGGAAACTTGCTGTTCGTCTTGATTTCTCACTCCTCAGCCCTCCTAAAGTCCCCAAAATCTCGAATGGGTCTCTAACAATCCTTTTATACATCAACAACCTCTCCAAATCCCGAGAATCTCTTGCTTTTTTTTTTCTCCGAAAGTAACAGGACTTTCCTTCTTCTTCTCTCCAATTCTCGGAATAATTCTTATCCTTTTTTCCTTCACACGGCTTTTTGTTATTACCCGAAACTTTCCTAAACTCAGTAGATATGATTTCCAGAAGAATACGTCTTTTTTTCACTGCAGGTAACTGCCAAATATAACCCATAAAAATCCCGTAACTTTCCTCCTCCTCTGTTTTGCCGATAATTAGATAAATCTTCCTTTTTAATCGAAACCAACTTCAATACCTTCCCTGTTTCGATGCACTGTATCTTTCACAACCAAATTTGTAGAAAATATCCAAGAAAATATCGCTCAAATCCTTCCCAGAAGCTCACGTAGTTTCCAACAACCAAAACCGAGAACCCTGTTTAATTTCAAACCGATGATTGAACAAAATTTAACCAAATGAAACACTTGTATCAATCCTGTTTAGGCCTAAGGAGTAAGCCCAAACAAAGTTAGCCTTTTAGTCTCCTTTAATCCGTTCCAAAATCTCAACCCTAATTCTACCAGGGAGGAACCATTTTTTCCCGCCAAATTTTCTTTTTGAATTTGAGAAGATGACCTCCCCCTGTCCAATCCCGGTATGTGTTTAGTAGCTGCCTTGAAATGGGTTACCCCTTATCCAAAGTGAGAGTCCGAATAGCAAATGTCCTCCCAGGTGCCTTTAACAACTTTTCGAGCCAATTTCTCCGCAAAAGCTTATTTCTCCAAAAACACCTAAAAAGAGATAAAATACCAAAATAAGTAAAAAAACGGGTACAAACAATATACACAATAGAGATGAAAATAGACACATAAATGCGTCTATCAACTGCTCGGTTGAACTCGCAAGCGTTGCTATCTCAAGCTTGTTTGTCAAGTTTAGTTGCCAAAACTATAAGTCTTGATTTCTAGTCTACTTATAGCTAAGTCTCGGACTAGGATAGTAAGTGTAGTTGAGCTCTAAACTCCACGGCGTTCATCATGCAAAGACGAAGAACTACTCAAGGAACTGGTAGAACTTCATCGACAAAAAGGTATGTGGAGACTTGAACTTATCTATCACTCAAAAGTCTATCTATTCTATCTCCTATCTTGAGACAAAAGTCGTATTGCTATATAGACTTCGATTATACACATTTGCTATTTCGAGCCGAGTTTATCTCACTTATCTATTTATCGAAATATGTGTTGGTAAGCTTTCTCTTTGGCCAAGTTCATCTTTACTCATGACGAAAGTCATGTTGATCATTTCAATTTCTTAAAAATCGCTTTGATGAAAAATAGTTTGTGAATAAACAACTATATAACATCCTCTAAGAATGTTTCAATGATTGAAATGAGAGTTTAGAATATATAACCTTGAATGGATATAAACATTGTATGTGAACTCATACTTTTGTAAGTCCAAAATCCTTGAACCAAAGTATGCGTACTTTACTGGTTTAGGATGTCAAGAGCTAAGTCCGCGTACCCGTATGCGTACTGCCGGAAGTTCACATCCCGTGAATTTCTGCTGGAGTTTGTGAACTAAAAACAAGCTCAATCCGGATACTTAAGTATGCATACCGGTATACTTAAGTGGGTTATTTTCGTTTATTCATGAACTAAACATTTATATATATTAAGGAATGCAATCTTTGCAAACCGTGGCTATAATGTTCATGAATCGATTCGAGTGAATCAAAATTGTTTTTGTTTCGATTGTGTCTTGTATACTTCTATGAGATCTAATCAATTGAGTAACTCTCTAACTAGTTCATTTGAGTCATTTGAACTAGTTATGGTGAAGATGAATAAGGTTGATATGAAAGAGCTAATATGGTTAACCATTGGTTAACTATTGTTGAACCAACTAGGTGTACACATTTAGGTATGGTTACTCAAACCTAAATGAAGTATATTTCATTTGTGTATAACAAGCTAAGATTCGATCTAATGGTTGAAAGACATTATCTTGAATCTAATCAGGTTTTCATCTAACGGTGAATATTGAATGCTTTGTTACCAAGGTAACTTAGATTGCAAACCCTAATTTGGAGACTATATAAAGGAGAACTCTAGCAACTGTAAAACGTAATCCCCACACCTCCTGTATGATACTAGTTGTATAAGCTAGAGTCGATTCTCCTTTAACCTTAGGTTTCCATCGAGACCCTGTAGGTTAACGACTTAAAGACTTCATTGGGATTGTGAAGCCAGACCCAACTATTTTCTCTGTAGTTGCGTGATCTGATTTTGCTGTTCTATCGTGATTGAGTACAATCGTAAGATTGGCTTGAGATTTATATCTCCGATAGGCAAGATAGAAAAATAGTCACAAACACATTCGTCTCATCGTTTGTGATTCCACAATATCTTGTTTCGCTAGTGGATTAAGATTATTGTGAGGTGATTTATATTTATAGGCTGTTCTTAGGGAATAAAAGTCCGGTATATCAATTGGTTCTTGTTCACCTTGATTTATCAAAAGACGGAATAAAACTTGTAGGTATTTTTGTGGGAGACAGATTTATCTATTCCTGCAGACTTTTCTGTGTGAGACAGATTTGTTTATTCAAGTCTTCAACTTTCGGTCGTAGCAACTCTTAGTTGTGGGTGAGATCAGCTAAGGGAATCAAGTGCGTAGTATCCTGCTGGGATCACAGACGTAAGGAGCACAACTGTACCTTGGATCAGTGTGAGATTGATTGGGGTTCAACTACAGTCTAGACCGAAGTTAGTTTGTAGTAGGCTAGTGTCTGTAGCGGCTTAATACAGTGTGTGTTCAATCTGGACTAGGTCCCGGGGTTTTTCTGCATTTGCAGTTTCCTCGTTAACAAAACTTCTTGTGTCTGTGTTATTTCTTTTTCGAATTATATTTTGTTATATAATTGAAATATCACTGGTTGTTCGTTGAATCGATCAATTGGTAAATCCAACCTTTGGTTGTTGATTGAAATTGATTGATCCTTGAACATTGGTTTTTAGTACCGTTCAAGTTATTTCTCTTATATTCAATCAGGCTCGCAGATTTCTATTTGTTTGAGTAAGGATTGAATCGAGAAATCTAGATATAACTCTGTGACATACTTTTTATTAATATTGAGTGTGACTGTCTAGGTTATTCTCTTAAAAGTATATTGGAGTTAGTCCATACAGATTGGTAAGTTAAATATTGGGTGAGGTTGTTAGACCCCCACTTTTTCAGAATGTGCCAAGGATTTTCGACTTTCTCTTTACAGGTTGCTCAGTAAGGCGAGCCGGGGTAGGAACTTAGCTATATTTTAGGAGATAAGATCTTCACGAGATATTATCTCTCCTCTACCCCGACTTTCTCGGGACTAAAGATCTTGGTTTCGGTTTTTGTTTTGGTTTTGGTGATGCTAAGACTTCTGAGGTTGCTTCTCAACAATAGTTTGACACAGACTTGGCTAAAGAAAATGCAGAAAGTGCTAGATAAAAGTTTGGTGCTGGAGCAAATTTCTGGTGGGAGTAATTTTACTACTCCATTAAAAAATGCAAAACGAACTACTCCCAATCCACAAGGTCGGGTTGATTTGGAGAACTATAAATTTTTGACTATCAATACCATGCTTACAGATATCAGGCCATTGAAATCAATAGATTTTTTTTGAAATTTATAAATCCTGCAAAACATGTGTACACTTTTGAAACTGAAACTTCAACCCTTGAGTAGCATGCCTTATCAAGGCTTACTTTTAAAGAATCAAAATGTAATTAATTTCCTTGAGCAGATGTTTTTGATTTTTTAATCATGGATAGGATTGAAGCCACATTTTATCGTGCTAATAAATTTTTTTACGAGAAATCGAGAGATATAGGCCTATTCGAAACCCATTTTACAAAATAGGCCACGTTTTTTTTAATTTTTCAAATATAGGTATGTGTCCAATTTTTCATCCATTTTGGTGAAGTCCCATTAGATTTTTACTTATTTACTCTTTACTCATTGCCACGTTGACCTTTTTCATCATTTTAAGGTTCGTTGATCTAGGTTCAGGATCATTTCACCATTTTCAAGTTTGTTACATCATTCCTCAAAAGAGTTCATTATTTGCAAGTTCCAGATTTAGGATTTAGGGTTCGGGTTTTCTAATTCATGGTTCATCATTCCAAAGTTCATGATTCAGAAGTATTAGGGTTCAGGGTTACCAAGTTATAGGGTTCGTGGTTTTTAGTTGGTAGGAATCGACCTTATACAAAAAAGATTTGGTTCAGGGGTAAATAAGACTTTTTAATATGTGCCACCTTGTACTAAACCTGATGGAATCCGTTGTTTTTAAAAAAAAAAACAGTGGGACCAAGTTAAAACAGGCCTATATTCAAAAAGTTAAAAAAAAAAAAAACGATTCTGCTACTTGAACAGCTGCTTGACCGCGATGATGATGTGGCAATGCAGTGTCGGAGAGAGGAATCTGGTGCTATAAATACGTCACAATAATTAAAAGGAACAAAACACAGTAGGCCGTTGATTTCCCAACAGTTATAATTTAGATTCTTCATACTCCTCTTTTCCTTCGTATGCTCTTGTTCACAACGAAAACAGACATCCTAGATTTGATTTGTATAACCCTAGTTTAGTAATATCAAGAAAGCGGTTCACGTAATCCTTGTGATTCCTTGTCATATATTTCTAATTTTTTGGGAATTAATATTAGCGATGAAAACTGAATTACCAATCAGGTTTAGAAATACTTCTGATCAAAATCGTATTAGCAATCAGTCATTCGGTTTGGGGCTTGTATTTTTATTACAGGATTAATTAGAGTAGTTTTTTTGTTTCGGTTTTTATTTTTATAGATAGATAGTACTCTCTCAATCAGCCATCAATGACTCAATGGCGGACGACCATGAACATCAGTAGAAATGGAAAATTTTGGGGAGAAAAAAAAACGACTCAAAAGATGAAAAAAGGTTTGGTTATTCATGATATTAAACTTGATCTGTATCTCAGGTAAGGAGAATTTTCATTTACTGTTCAATAAGACAATAACCTAGGTTATCGAGATAGATCAATGTCGACTATGTGGTGAACTTTACTGCAAACACTAACGGCGAAAGAAAAGAAAAGAAATTTAGAAGTATTTTCGTTTGTTCAAGTGACGTGGCATGATAAAAACAACCTCTTTCTGCCACATAAGGGGCCACGTCAAAAATCATTGTTATTCGGCTGGTATTCAGCTGGCTATATAGCAATTTCGAGAAAAAAAAGGGTCTATATTTGAAAACCCAGAAAAGAACGGGCCTATATTTCCAAATTGCCCAAAATTTAACGGCATGATGTTAGAAGTAAAAATTTCGCAACGGCGGCCTTGCGGTTGTGAATAAACAGTGTTTCCCAATTTGCCTTTCCCCATTGCATGCCCGTTTCGAACGGTAGTGATCGGTGGCTAAACCCTAATCTTGGTGTACTGCATTCTCACATCAGACCTGGCCTAAAGTGAGACTATGTTCCAAAACAGGTCCTACAAGAAAAACCATTTTGAGGAGGAGTCTGACGCACACTCTTTCTCTGAATGATCCCGGTTAATTATAGTAATTGTCATTTATGATTGCAAAATATGGCATTTCAATATAGCATACACGCTATTTGCCCGCTATTTTCATTTTAGAGAAAACAAAATAAAATTTGGATGTATTTTCTATAAGTTTTTGAGTTTAATGCTTCGCTTTCTCTAAGCTGGCATTAGAGTTGTATATATAAACCATCTTAAATACATCGCATGATCTGATCCATATATCCTTCTCTCCCTCTGGGATCAAATCAAAGAATGATGCAGAGACAATAGAAGCAGGAGTCACACGATTAATAATGCCACGGATGTTGATTTTACTCTCCCTTACAGGCTTGTTTTTCTTCTTGAAGTCAATTTGAAATTTGGTCCCAACAAAACCTCCGAGTTTTTTACTTTCAGAAATCCGAAAAACAACTTCTCAAGGTGTATCATCCACAACTTGATTATCATCTATTCACAAAAATAAAAAGCAAATCGAAAATCCTAACATTAGAAAGACGCTTTATTTCTTCTATAATGTTTTTATTTTCCCGTGCAACTAAAGGAACTGCATCTGTGGGTGATTAAATAACTAGTTTTTCACTAGCTAATAAATGTTATGCATCTACCTAAATTAATTGGGCTAAAATGCTATAGCCTAAAATTATGCTTGAACCTACATAGTGATGAAAAATTGCAATTCTGTTGTCATTTATGTCATAATAGTGTAGGTGAACCGTAAGAATCAACATAAATACCTTTAAAAACTTCCTCTCTCACGTTTTGGAAAAAGTAAAAAATCACAACAATGATATTGATTCTTACGCTTCGATCTTTCGGAAAAAACGAACAAAAACAAACGACAACTGACTTGCACCCAACTTCTACTTCTCTTCAACTTAACTCTTCGTATAACTTCTCCCTCTCTCTCTCCCCCTCAGCAATTATGAGATATTATCTTCAGAATTAAACCGCTAATAAAGATAAAACTCATTCCGGCCACTCCATATCTTGTTTTTATTTTTCCTTTAAATGAGAGTGTCTTCAAAGATTATTCATCCATAGTTTCAAAGAAAAGTCATATAGAATTACCAAATTAACATATATAAACCAAATCAATGTCAGACATTTACAATCTTCCAGGTTGATTGTTATTCTTTTGCCTTTCTTTGATCAACAAAACCTAATATATACATCTTCTTGTTATCTCAAAATAGTTACATGCTGCAGAAATGAAGTCATCTGTGAAAACTTCTTGTACATGCACGTTACGCTACTTGTTATTGTTAATTCTAATCAACAATTACGCTTGGGACACATCTGCTTTGAGCAATCTCGAAGACGGTGTAAAATTGTATGTACAAGATAACCATGTGAGTAAATTTTACTTTTCGTGTTTTATTTTCTATTAGCATACAATTTATCGAAGTTACGGTATACTTTCTAGGTCATTCAAGAGTTTTTTATTGCTGTTTGTTGAAGGTGGTGATGGATAATGGGTTAGTTCAAGTGAATATATCCAATCCATCTGGATTTGTCACTGGAGTTCAGTACAACGGTACCGATAACTTGCTAGAAATCGAGAATGAAGAACATAATAGAGGGTACATAGTTGTGCTCTGCTACCTTAATTGATCAACAATATTACCTACTTCTGGCGATGACTTTGACCTTGACTTTGTTTTTCTTGAATTGATTGATGGATGTATAGGTACTGGGATCTGCACCTGAGCCAAAGGGGAAAAAGAGGATCACAATTTTTGTAAGTTAAAAGAAAATTATCTTAGTGACACTATCAAAGTAGCAAAAGTAGTAAAACATTTGAACTCATGAAATGAAATGAGTTTTGCAGGATTAATGGAACTAGTTTTAAGGTAATAGTTCAAAATGAAACTCAAGTTGAAATTTCGTTCACAAGAACATGGAATTCCTCGGCTTCATCATCTTTGTCAGATCCATCAGACTCAAACAGAGCGGATTGGGCTCCCCTCAACTTGGACATAAGGTATTAACCGATCGATCCTTCTGTTTTTCTCTTTGTCTTCTTTTTGATGCTCAATACCAGTGGAGATAGTTGGAATATCAGTGGTTAAATAATTGTGCACAATCTGCAGATATGTAATGTTAAAAGGTTCCTCAGGATTCTATACATATGGCATCTATGAGCACGTACATGGATTCCCAGATTTCAATCTCAATGGAACTAGGGTCGCCTTCAAGCTTCGTAAAGACAAGTATGAAAACTAGCTAGCTTGCTCGTATTGATATTTTACAACAACGTATAGAATTGCAGGATGGAAAAATCTAAATTCCTAACTTTGCTTTTGTTGTGCCGCGGGTGGGATATGCAAATTATTAAGGTTTCAATATCTAGCTATAAGTAAGACACGGCAAAGACGAATGCCACTGCCAGAGGATCGTGTACCACCAAGAGGCGAAGTACTACAATACAAAGAAGCAACTCTTCTTGTAGACCCTGTTGAACCAGAACTAAAAGGCCAAGTACTTACAAAATCATTGACTTGTTTTCTGTTTGTTGTTTGGGTTTGTGGTCATGAAGTTGTTACTCAAAGTTTCAAGCTTGGATTATGTGCAGGTGGATGACAAGTACATGTATGCACTAAATAGTGAAGACATAAAGGTTCACGGGTGGGTTAGCTCTGAGGCCTCTGACCCTCTAGTAGGTTTTTGGCATATCACACCGAGCGATGAATATCGAGGTGGTGGTCCTCTAAAGCAGGAACTCACCTCACATGTTGGTCCTGCATCTCTCACTGTAAGTTCTAAGATAGCTTCTGGAATCTACCTAGACCCTCTTCCAATACCAATCCTATACTAGAATCAAGATTGATTGCATTACCTACTCCTCATCACTCAGGTGTTCCTTAGTTCCCACTATATGGGCCAGGATAAGATACCTATGTTTGGAAATGGAGAACCTTGGAAAAAAGTGTATGGTCCGGTATTCCTGTATCTTAATTCAGCTCCACCCAGTACAAATGAAAGTGCATTGTGGGACGACGCCAATGAACAGGTTTAGCTTTATTAAAAAAAAACTGATCTTGGTAAAGATTTCTCCTCTCCAACTCAATCTAGAAATAAAAATGATTTTTTTTTTCTTTTGTTTTTAGCTGCAACAAGAAGCCCAGAAATGGCCGTATAATTTCCTAGCTTCCACTGACTATCCTAGATCTGATCAAAGAGGCACAGTCAATGGAAGAATACTTGTCCGTGACAGGTATTTGCTTCTTTTTTTTATCTAAAAATATAATATGCTGACAATTACTATATACACTACAAATGGGTATGAAAATTAGAATACAAGATTCATTGTTTCTTCTATATATTTTTCAGGTTTGTAAGCAAGGAAGATATACCTGCAGTAGATGCTTACGTTGGGTTAGCTTTTCCAGGAGAAGTTGGGTCCTGGCAAACGGAGTGCAAGGTCTTATACCCATCAATTAGTTTATACGGATGCATGTTTATGTACTTTTCCTTTAAAATATCAATGTATGATTTGAATTTTCAACCCAAAGAAACTGATCTTCATTCTGTTGTTCAGGGGTACCAATTTTGGACTAGAGCTGGTCCTGATGGTTCATTCACAATTAAGAATGTACATTCTGGAGAATACAATCTATATGCATGGGTTCCTGGCTTCATAGGAGATTACAAGTATGGAAATCTCATTACAGTTAAAGAAGGTATGTGTATATATGTAACAATTTCTCTTCTTTTAATTACTTCAGTTTTGCGCTTGTTTACTTATATTCATACATTCGTTATTAAAACAGGAGATTCCATTGAATTGGATGATGACCTTGTTTATGAGCCTCCAAGAAATGGCAGTACGTTGTGGGAGATAGGTATTCCTGACAGAACCGCAGCCGAGTTTTTCATCCCAGATGTTGACCCTAAATACGTTAATCCACTATACTTGTCGCAAGACAGGTTAGGATGGTTGTTTCTCATAGATAATACAAAGATATGACCAAATTTGAAATTGAAACATGAATTCTTAACTTTTCTTCTGTTCCCTTATTTGATTTGTACAGGTTTAGACAATATGGATTGTGGGAGCAGTACAGTGTTTTATATCCAACAAAAGACCTTGTTTACACAGTAAACAGCAGCTCTTGCCAGAAAGATTGGTTCTTCGCGCAGGTTACTCGGTAGGGGTTCTTTTATCTATTCAAGTCCAAATGAGTCAGAGACTGGACCTCATATTCTAGAGACAATACCAAAAGCAAAATGAAATTTACTTGTTTAACAGGAAGTTGGGAGATAAAGTGTACAACTCAATAACATGGCAGATTAAGTTCAATTTAGATAGTGTTGATCAGGGAACCATTTATAAGTTGCGAGTGGCACTAGCATCCACACATGGAGCAAAATTGCAGGTATATGCCATCTTTTTATCATTTCAAGTTTGTTTTTCTCTCCTAGTTTCAACTTGTTGACAGGTTGCGCTAATAATTGTCTTTTCATTTTTTTCTTTGAGTAGATTCGTCTAAACAATTTGAGTAGGGAAATCCCCCATTTCACTACTGGAGGAACGTACAAGGATAATGCCATTGCGAGACATGGAATTCATGGCCTGTATCTGTTGTTTAATGTGGATGTAAAGAGTGATTGGCTCAAAGATGGCGAAAATACCATTTTTCTTTCACAAGTTAAAGGTGAAGGTCCGTTTCAAGGTATAATGTATGACTACATACGTTTCGAAGCACCAGCAAAGGACGAAAGAAGAAAGGAGGAAAGAACAAATGCGGAAGCAAGGATATATTTCTGCACAACAAAATGCCTGATTAATGTTTTCATCTCCTGTCTTCTTATTTTCCTTATGTAGGATGCGTCCATATCAACTACTGCAACTACACTTGTTGTTATTGTGATGTCAAGAAACATAAATTTGTTGCGGATTTCTATCATGTTCTTACAACATTCTTAACAGATGAAAATACAACTTATCTGAAACATCCATTAGCGCTATTCATGCTCCTTATTTAATTCATCTGTTCTTTCTTCTCAAAGGACACCGATCAAATTTACAGGAATACGTTTCTTTATTCCTCTTACCAATTCTTCGCTAAATATTCTGATGGTGTTAATAGTAATCTCTATTATTTGGCAAGGAATTAATCTTTCTCATCTAAAAGCTGCTATCTATAGTAGAGGATTTATTACCATCAAAGAATCCTTAACATGTAAGTAAAACATGGGGGTGAGCATGGTCCGACTGGGCCAGTTTTTTGCCTCATCGGCAACTAATCCAACATACGGTGGCTTTTAAATTTGGCATCCGCATCCAATCCCATATACGGCGAATTTTAAATTTGAAAACGAACATAGGAAGCGATGTGATAGTGCAGTGTCATGAGAAGACTAACATGGGCTCAAGCCCATTTCGGACGAGGAGACAGATTTTTAGTTATGGTGCATAATATAAGCTGTGACAGTTTGATCACGATGCAAATTTTCGGTAACGCGACCAATTTCATTCCAGGAGAAAATGTCGTGATTATATTTGGGTTACTGCAGCCGACGTCGAGAATTGATTTACATGTGTTGCTGTTGATGATTGTCATCTTCACACGAATGTAGACCGTGTGGTGCATGCATGTTTTTTTCTATGGGTAGATACATTGGCAAGGCATAAGGTCATTGACTCACATTTACGGCCGATACTGAGTAACCATCAAACGTACCATGTTGAAATTCTTAATTCGATATTATCGTATATTGCTTTCAAGAACAAGAAGATGTTTCTGAAAACGATAAATACCGACGATCATTAGTTTTTGGTTTGAAAAAATTAAAAGGAGAAAAAGAAAAATTATAACCGGAATGGAAGATGAGTTTTTGATGCGAAATGAAATTGAAATGACACCGAAGAGTTAGTGTTAGGTTTTAGTATAATGCTAAAGGGCAAGTTAGATTTTCTACAAGTTTTAGACACCCCATACCTAGCTACCCTGGATGGGGATAAAGTAGGTAGTCCCAAACTATATTAACTAATGGAGTGGTAGCTCTCAAGTCAAGTTTGGTCTTTTTTTCTTTTTAATTTTCAATTTCAATCTTTGATTTTTGGGTTCTTTCAGAACCCAACTCCCTCGCGGGACCATTTCTCATGCATAGTTGCTAACCTCAACTGGTTTCTGCTTCTTCGCACTTCCCAACTATTACAAGTCAACATGCATACGGGAAAATGCATCTCTGTGTATGTTTCCTTGAAAAAAGATATTTGTCACTTTAATCTATCTTTTACCCTATGTGTTTGCGGTGGAGAAAAGTTGAAAACAAAATGCATACCACTCACATACCCTTTGCTTTAGTGTCCCTCTTGCTGATGTAGGGGTGAGCATGCGCCCGTTTTTTGCACATCGGCATCCAATCTAATAGATGACGGATTTCAAATTTGGCATCCAATATCTAATGAATTTGCACCCAATGGATGCACGGATGAAAAGATTGGATGCGGATGATCTAATAGATTTCTTTTAGATTTGAAAAAGAACCTTTTATGTTACTTCGTTTTCTAGAAATCTTATTTCTGTCTCAAGACGTGTGTTTTCTTGGTTTTGAATTTAATTTAATAATTTGTAAGTTTGTTAAAAGACCCGGATGTTGTTGATTTTGCAAAACGTTGAGAATGGTTTACACAAGCTTAATTTAGATTCTTAATTTTAACCAATAACCTTTGCACCACGACTAAAAGTATTGGCATAAAGTGTAGTATTGTGAATAAAGAGTACGTCATTTTTGTTATGACATAGAAGATTGGGACATATCTCCGTTGCAAGGTTAAAGAGGTTAGTGAAAGAGGGTATTTTGCAAACTCTTGATTTCTTTGATTTTGGTACTTGTGTAGACTGTATAAATGGAAAACAGACTAACAAGATAAAGAAAATTACTAGGAGAAGTTCCAACATTTTGGAAATCATTCATACTGATATATGTGAATCGTTTACACCTCCATGTTTGAATGGTCAAAAATGGTTCATCACCTCTATTGATGATCATATAAGATTTTGTACCTCTATCTTCTTAATGACAAAAGTGAAGCATTAAATGTTTTCAAATCATTTAAGGCCGAAGTAGAGAAACAAATTGATAAAGCAATAAAAATTGTAAGATCAGATAGAGGAGGTGAATATTATGGAAGATACACAAAAAAAAAATTAGTTTAGGCTAGAAATGCAAGATTTATAGAGGATGGCAACATCAGTGGGAGTCTTCAAAGAAAAGTCATTGAAGAAGTGTGTGATCCACTAACTACACATTTACATTCTTTAAAATTACCGCTTCGCATGACATTCGACGAAATGTCATACAAGAAGAAGTGGTGATTCAAGAACTGTCCCTTAGGAAGATCCTCAATATCAAGGAAATCTGCAATGGCCTCATACTATAAAGTGTATTTTCAAGAATGTGACTATGACATCGCAGTTGAGGATGATGAAGTTGCGTTTTCATAAGATATTAATAGTTCAAACAAGTGTTGACTTTAATGTCAATTATGAAGACAGAGTTGTAGCTATATGGTTACAAAAAATTTATCACAGGGCTTAGAATTCTGAATTATATATCTAAGCCATTAGTATTGTACTGTGATAACTCAAATGCAATTTTCTACTCCAACATCAATAAAAGTGGGAGTAAGAATTAGCATATCGATATCAAGTAGCTTTTGTCAGAAAATGTGTCAAGTTAAATCACGTGACTAAGGAGCACATTAACACATAATTTATGCTTGTAGATCCATTGACAGAAGGGTTATATCCTCAATTGTATAAGGATCTTGTTAAGCATACGGGTCTGATCAACTTTTATGTGTATTATGTATTGTGCATTTCGACACTTTCTGAATTATGTAACTTGCATCATTTGGGAATAAATTTCTATATTTTCCATTCAGGTTGTATACATAAGGTTTTGGGAAAATTAGAAATGTCTCGTTGGAGACAACAGTTGGACCCGAGTAAGTGATTCATACTTATTCATAAAGACATTATGATAGACCTGTTTATGAAATTGATGTTATCGTGATACATGGAAAGGATTACTCGTTGATAGAGTTTTGACCTCCATGATTCGTACATTATTTTATTTATAGACTCAATTTAATTGGGAACTATCTCTGACCATATAAATAATATTCCAAATCGAACTTCATATAAGATAAAGGGAAACGTCTATTTATATCACATGGACCAAGTGGGAGAATGTTAGAAAACACTCATGTGCCACATCATAATAAGGAATGGTTACAAGTAACCGACGTGTATCTTCACTTAGGTTGTGTCCCTTTCACTTGAAAGAAGATGTCTATTGGAATTAGTTCTCATGCATGTTGACTCTTGATGGAAGAGTCACTTAAGGAGATATAAAAGGGTCCTTGCCTTCACCGGAAAAACATCTCAACATATTTATGTAACCATCAAACAGAGAGATATAAGGAACAGTAAGAGAGCAGAAGATCTGGTAATAATTGTTTCAATACTTCTTTCTGGCATTCATACATCACTTGCAAAAGGTTTGGACTTCTGGTTTTTCATTGTTGGTTCTTATTTATTCCGATCAAATCGACAATGACTGGAAGTATGTGATCCTATCTTATTTCCGCATAAAGAATTTCCAACACAACTTGCAGTAGTAAAAAATTATGGATGTTTGATGTGGAGAGATTGGAGTCCTCTATCACAAAATGCGGTTAACAACCAAATATGTAACAAAAGACGGTAAGATACAACATCTATTCTTTCTCTGGGTCGACTCATCCTATATGAGGAATAAATGCTTAAAGCTGAACACGACATCATAAACTGACCTCCTGCATGGGGGTCAGTTTCGTGGGGCCATCACATGGGGCTCTATGAGGGGGCAGTTTTAAGGTGTCCGTATGAGCAGTACAACAAGAATTTTTGAATATGCTATTTTCATACTGAACATAATTATTAGAAAACCTGAAGAAAATATATACGTATAGATGAACTTAAATTGCAAAAGATTACCAACACAAGGAATGCACATATATTCTTGTTGCTTTCACTTCCTTGATACTCCTTTAATTGAGAAAAATATCTCTGAGATGAAGAAAATTCCTATATGGGTGTTGATTTACGGTGTTCCCCTCCATTTTTGGGACAATTCAGGGCTTAGTAAAATCTCTAGCTACCTTGGAAAGCCTATAATAGCAGATGAATAGAATCTCGAGGCATCTAGACTGTCTTATGCATGAATTTGCATTGAGATTTAACCTGATTTCTCATGTCCTAACTTTATTCCTCTTTTAATTGATGGTTCAAACCTATGGAGCTTCCGGTTGAGTACCAATGGAAGCCTCCAAAGTGAAAGCTATTGTGTATTTGGGTGATGTGATTTTTGATAGTGGTAAATAGGCTTTTCGTTCACTCGGACTTGATGTGATTGATTTCAAGATTGAATAAAGGAAAACACTAAAAATAAATAAAATATATACAAATATTGTCACTGGATGAAGAGATGACCGGGACTCAGGATTCCACCAGACTTCAATTGCACGCAGTTCAAAAATCAATTCAAAACAATAATAGCTCATAAGATAAATTTTCATTGACTCTAATTCATTGCCTAATGTAGATTTCGAAAGTAATGGATGTAACTCTAGAGCATGGGACATCAAAATATTTAAGTTAAGCATGACCCATCAATTGAAATCGCAACCACTCAATGATAATCATAATTCAACTAAATAACAGTGCAAACAGTCATAAAAAGAATTAATAGAATTACCACGTTCGTGAAGTTTGTCTTATACTGTCGTCCCAGTGATGGGGTTTAGCTCATCATGATGAAAATGGAGAAAATTAATTAAAACCGGGTTTTGCAACGCTTATATTCGTTGCAAAACAACTGTTATAGGGAACGATACATAGAAAGTGTTGAAGTCACTGTTTGAGTGTCACTGGAAAACTGTTACAAGACATATGAATAGATGACAGTTATTTTACGACTGTCTTAGGCAGGCGTTATTCTTCGTGTTCTTCCTCTTACATTAGCAACATAAAAATCCTTCAACCTTCGATTCTCTCTCTTTTTGTTCTCCTCCCAACTCTCCATCCCTCTTTTCTATGCTCCTCAGTCCTCTATTTATACTCCACAGGTCGAGAAAATCCTTGTAATAACTTCATATATTCTTTATTTACTTCACTTCCTGTTTACGAGATTTTAATTCTATTTTTGTATTCTTCACATGTCTGTATCTGTGTTGAACACTCCAATCTCATATAAACATTCCGCCGCAAACGAAATCTTTCAAAATATTCCAACCAACCCGTGACAGTACAAGGAAAGTCCGGGTATACCTCCACCTCTGTTTTTCTCTCCACGTACCTTCCTCTTCCATTTTTATCTATGGCATGCTCCAAGCACGCTGATAGGTGTCTAAAACACCTTGATATTTATCTATTGTGTATGCTTTCTTTGCTAAGTTTTCTTATAAATTATGTATCTTATGTTTTGTTTTTAGTTTCAGGTACTTTGGAGTCATTTGGAACGGAAGAAGAATAAACGCCACTTAAAAGGGAAAAAGTATCATTTCATGTGCAACTGCTATTGAAGGCGGATTATTTCTCATTATTTTCTTTTATATCTTCATCTTTGTCTGAAAAGCATGTCGTCTTTAGTGATGCATATTTATCTGTCTGAAAAGCACGACAGCTTTAGTGATGTAGAGAAATTGAAGAGAAGAAGTGGATCTGAGAAGTAAAAGGCGGCTGTTGTTGGTGGAAGAATTCGAAGAAGAGCAAAAGCATCATTTTTGTTAGAGAACTGCTCGGTCGAACTCACAAGCATTGCTATCTCAAGCTTGTTTGTAAATTTTAGTTGCCAAAACTATAAGTCTTGATTTTTAGTCTACTTATAGCTAAGTCTTGGACTAGGATAGTAAGTGTAGTTGAGCTCTAGATTCCACGACGTTCATCATGCAAAGACGAAGAACTACTCAAGGAACTGGTGGGACTTCATCGACAAAAAGGTATGTGGAGATTTGAACTTATCTATCACTCAAAATTCTATCTATTCTATCTTCTATCTTGAGACAAAAGTCGTATTGCTATATAGACTTCGATTATACACATTTGCTATTTCGAGCCGAGTTTATCTTGCTTATCTATTTCTCGAAATATGTGTTGGTAAGCTTTCGCTTTGGCCAAGTTTATCTTTACTCGTGATGAAAGTCATGTTGATTATTTCAATAACTTGAAAATCGCTTTGATGAAAAATAGTTTGTGAATAACAACTATATAACAACCTCTAAGAAAGTTTCAATGATTGAAATGAGAGTTTAGAACAAGTAACCATCTTTGGATATAAACATAGTGTGTTCTCGCATTTGTGTAAAAGTCCAAAACTGGGAACCCAAAGTATGCGTGCCTGTATGCGTACTGGCGGTTGTTGGAAATCCGGGAGAGTATGCGTACCCGTATGCGTACTGGTGGAAAGTTCACGTCCGTGAATTTCAGCTGAAGTTTGAAAGTTAAAAACAAACTCAATCCAGTTACTTAAGTACGCGTACCTGTTCGCATACTTAGGTAGGTCTTCTAAAATCGGTTTGTTCATGAAATAAAACATTTATATAATAAGGAATGCAATCTTTGAAAACCGTGGCTATAATGATCATGAATCGATTAGGGTGAATCAAAACCGATTTTTATTTGATTGTGTCTTGTATACTTCTATGAGATCTAAGTAATTGGACAACTCTCTAACTAGTTCATTTGAGTCATTTGAACTAGTTATGGTGAAGATGAATAAGGTTGATATGAAAGTGCTCATTTGGCTAACCATTGGTTAACTATTGTTGAACCAACTAAGTGTACATGTTTAGGTACGGTTACTCAAACCTAAATGAAGTTACATTTCATTTGTGTATAACAAGCTAAATTCGATCTAACGGTTGAAAGATATTAGATTGAATCTAATCAGGTTTTCATCTAACGGTGAATATTGAATGCTTTGTTACCAAGGTAACTTAGATTGCAAACCCTGATTTGGAGACTATATAAAGGATAACTCTAGCAACTGGGAAACCTAATCCCCACACCTCCTATGTGATACTAGTTGTATAAGCTAGAGTATATTCTCCTTTAACCTTAGGTTTCTCTCGAGACCCTGTAGATTAATGACTTAAAGAATTCATTGGGATTGTGAAGCTAGACCCAACTATTTTCTCTGTAGTTGCGTGATCTGATATTGCTGTTTCTATCGTGATTGAGCACAATCGTAAGATTGGCTTGAGATTTATATCTCCGATAGGAAAGATTGAAAAGTAGTCACAAACACCTTCGTCTCATCGTTTGTGATTCCACAATATCTTGTTTCGCTAGTCGATTAAGATTATTGTGATGTGATTGATATTTCTAGGCTGTTCTTCGGGAATATATGCCCGGTATATCAATTGGTTCATGTTTACCTTGATTTATCAAAAGACGGAACAAAACTCGTAGATATTTCTGTGTGAGACAAATTTATCTATTCCTATAGACTTTTCTGTGTGAGACAGATTTGTTTATCAAGTCTTCGACTTTGGGTTGTAGCAACTCTTAGTTGTGGGTGAGATCAGCTAAAGGAATCAAGTACATAGTATCCTGTTGGGATCAGAGATGTAAGGAGCGCAACTGTACCTTGAATCAGTGTGAGATTGATTGGGGTTCAACTACTGTCCATACCGAAGTTAGTTTGTAGTAGGCTAGTGTCTGTAGCGTCTTAATACAGTGTGTTGTTCAATCTGGACTAGGTCCCGGGGGTTTTCTGCATTTGCAGTTTCCTCGTTAACAAAACTTCTGGTGTCTGTGTTATTTCTTTTTCGCATTATATTTTGTTATGTAATTGAAATATCACAGGTTTTACGTTAAATCGATCAATTGGTAAATCCAACCATTGGTTTTTGATCGAAATTGATTGATCCTTGAACATTGGTCTTTGGTACCGTTCAAGTTTTCTCTCTTATATTCAATCGGGCTCGCAAATTATTATTTGTTTGATTGCGGATTGAATTGAGATATTGAGATATAACTCTTTGATATACTTTTCTTAAGACTGAGTCTGACTGTCTAGTTGATTCTCTTGAAAGTATATTAGTTAGTCCATACAGATTGTTAAGCGAAATATTGGGTGTGGTTGTTAGACCCCCGCTTTTTACTTGTGGATCAAATTACTTGTGGTGGAAAATCGTTATGCGTGTTTTTCTTCAAGCTCGTGATTTTCAAACATGGGTACGTGTTGTTAATAGCTATGATCCTCCATTTAATACAGAAAGCGATGTATCTATACCAAAGGATATTGGTATATAGTCAAAAAGAAATCCTTGCTGCAAACCAAAATTCTTATGTCTTAAATGCTATCATACATGCCATTACCCCAGATCTTCAGCATCATGTGACTACTTGCATGAAGTCTAAAGAAGCCTGGTATATCTTAGAAACCATAATTGAAGGGAATACCTGTGAAAAAGAAGCTAGGCTTCAAAACCTAAATTATGATTGGGAAAACCTTCATATGGCAGATGAAGATTCATTTGATGAGTTTAATCACAAAGTTTCTGAAATTTTTAATGCATCTTTTGCATTGGGTAAGACTATTCCTGAAAAGGACATTGTGATGAAGATTCTCAGATTTCTTCCATCTAGATACGATTCTAAGAAGCATGCCATCGTTATAGGAAATAATCTCGCAACTCTTTCCAGAAATACTCTGGTTGGGAAGTTAAATATATTTGATCATGAGCATACATCCAAATATGGAAAGGATGTTGCTTTCAAAGCACAAAAGAACACTAAATTACTTGATAAAAGTAAAAGTGTTTGCATCTCTGAAGATGATCTTTCTGAGGATGATTCATCAGATGAAGATCTTGACAAGTCAGTCTCGTTAAACATAAGACAGTTTAAGGTCCTTCTTTTGAAGAGAAGTAAACGGTTCTCCAGAGATAAATCCAGGTCATCAGATAAACCCCATAATCGTGTTCCTCCTAAAAACAGGTATAATGATGAAACTGATGACGAGGATATTCCTCAATACTTTAAGTGTAAAGGTTTTGGTCATTTTGCAAATGAGTGTCCAAATCGAAAGAAATACACTGGGAACAAAGGTCTAGCTGCAACTCTTGATGAAATGTCTGACAACTATGATTCTAATGAAGACGAAAAGTCAAGTGTTGCACTTCTTTGTGAAAATATTGATTTTGATAATTGTAGCAATACATACATCAATCTTGATATTCTTTCAGAAGAAATCTCAACCAATCTTGAAGAAAAAATTGATCTACCTGTTTCTACTGGAAACTCTTATTCTGATTTTTCAGGTTCCACTTTGTGTCAAGCCGCGTACACATCTCGGGCGTCTGAATCATTTACCAGGTTGACATGTCCTTAGTGTTCTCTCAGAGGTCATGAGTTATCAAAATGTTTCAAGTACAAACATAAGATAAGATATGTCAACAAACTTCAACGAAGAGCGAATCGATTAGCAGGCAAGCTAAAACTTGTTCAAAAATCATTAGAGGTATGTAATCGCATATCTTCTTCAAAGAAGTTAGTTTCCAAAGAAAAGTATAGATCATAAGAAAGAAATTTATGGTCTAAACACTATGAGAAACATGGCTCTATGAATTCCGATCGAAAAAGGATATGGTGGACAGATTATTGTTCACCCCAGCACAACTTAAATTGTGTTGGTTATTGCATCTGGTCTCATGTGCCTGATCAAAAGAGACAAGATTTTGCACACTTCAGGCTTTAGAAAAATAAAAGTCTTTAGATTGTTTTGATTTTCTTTTTTTATGTTTTTTTGCTCTGAGAGCATTGTAAAGTATGGAATTTGTTCCGCTTTTCAAAGGAGTTCCATGTTTAATCAATGGAAGAGGGTTTAAATAGACAATCTTCCTTTTATAGGGTAAGAGTTGTGCGTGCATGAATCCTTTAAGTGTATAAAGGTTCCGTAACCCTACATTCCTTTTTCCTTCCCTAAGAAACTCTTTTATCACAAGTTTGCTTGAAGAGATTGTTCTGAGAAAATCCTCTCACAAACCCATATTGCTATGGAGACTCCAAGCATCATAACTTCTGATGGAAAAGATGTTAATATGATTTTTAAGCCATCAATCATGAAGTAAAAAGACATTCCTCCTGTTCACTCCAACTTAAAGAGAAAAAGGAGGAATGTGAGAAAACCAAGAGTTGTCCCTTCAAATCTTCAGAATTTTTTTGGTGTTCTTGAAGAATTGAAGGAATTAAGAAAGGAAGTGCAGCAAATAAAGGCTTTTATGTTTAGGACTCTTGAGATTCAGAAGGCCCTGGTTCGGCATCAGTAAAAAAGGTTTGTTGATATCAACTCCTTTCTTCATGAAACTTATGTCCCAATGGCTGTTGACGACAAGGAGTTCGGGGACGATAAAGAATTTTTCAAAGGTCTTAATATCTAGGAAACTTCTTATGAGAATTTATTCTTGTGTTTTTAAGAAGGATAACTAGGGTTTGGAATAGCCATTATTGTGAGCACACATAGCTATGTCCAACGTTTTCATCTTGCAATGTTTTTAGATTTATTTATTTAAATTCAAAAGTTTATTTGGAAGATGATTTTGCAGTATTAATATTTATGGTTTCATATATTGCAACTTGTTATGGGATATGTGTGTTTGCGTTCCTGAACTATGATTGTCCCATACATGGTCAGAAGTTAAGTCTTTCATATGTCGATATGCAAGTATTGATAAATGATTGAATGAACTTTTGACAAACAAAAGATAAGCCTATTATGTCATTATGAAAATATTGATGGAAAATAGGATGAGCTTTTGTTTATAAAGATTAAGTCTATTATATGTCATTGTGCAAATGGTGATGAGAAATAGAATGAATCTTTGTTTATTCCGCAGTATTGATCTTTCCTGATCCATATTTTTTATGTAAATACGGTGTGGCTCCGTAAGTTCTCTTATGTGAGCATTTCCAATTAAATTAATTATAGGTTCTCTTGTAGTTAATTTAATTGAGATTTTTGATACAAATTCATGTTTCATGTGATTTGTTAATATCCCAAGAAATCCTTTTTTTCTTGTGAAAGTAAGGTCGCTCTTGTTGTTCTTTCGGGAATGACATTTTATGGGGGAGAGTTCTTAATTGAACTTGGGCTTAATTGCCAAATCTTTGTTGGGAGTGCGGTTATCTTGTATCTTTATAAACTCCTTGATGAATGCATTTAGTTTCGGCTATATGATTGCATCTAAAAAGTTGATATGTGCTTTCTTTTGGTCATGAAGTGTCTCTATAGAAATTTCATTAGGATCCCACTAGTTTTCGTACCTTTTCCAATTTTACAAAAAGGGGAAGAATTAATGTGTAGTTCACACTACAAATACATATGGTTTTCGGATCATTATGTAAGGGGGGGTGATTTTCATGTGAGATGAAGTATTTACAAAGGGGGAGTGATACATATCACCGTAGTATTGTTGTCGAAATTGTGATACAATTGAACTTTTATGTTGTGTAATAATACTATTACACTGTGTAACAATGATTGAGAGCTATTGTTTTCTCATTGTTATGGCTACGGATCTTCAACAACGATGATGCTGAATTGAATACCTTTGGAATCATTGGAGTATGACGAAGATTTCGAGTAATGTTGAAGAACCAAGGAGATCAAGAATGTGGATTAGAAGCTGCAAAGTTTATTTATTTTGTATTTCATATATATTGATAGTTTTGTCACTAAAATTGACAAAGGGGGAGATTGTTAGAGCACTGCTCGTTCGAACTCGCAAGCGTTGCTATCTCAAGCTTGTTTGTCAAGTTTAGTTACAAAAACTAAAAGTCTTGATTTTTAGTCTACTTATAGCTAAGTCTCGGACTAGGATAAGTGTAGTTGAGCTCTAGACTCCACGGCGTTCATCACGCAAAGACGAAAAACTACTCAAGGAACTGGTGGGACTTCATCGAAAAAAAGGTATGTGGAGACTTGAACTTATCTTTCACTCAAAAGTTTATCTATTCTATCTCCTATCTTGAGACAAAAGTCGTGTTGCTATATAGACTTCGATTATACACATTTGCTATTTCGAGCCGAGTTTATCTTGCTTATATATTTATCGAAATATGTGTTGGTAAGCTTTCTCTTTGGCCAAGTTCATCTTAGAGTCGGTGAATATTGAATGCTTTGTTACCAAGGTAACTTAGATTGCAAACCCTGATTTGGAGACTATATAAAGGATAACTCTAGCAACTGGGAAACCTAATCCCCACACCTCATGTGTGATACTAGTTGTATAATCTAGAGTGGATTCTCCTTTAACCTAAGGTTTTTCACGAAACCCTGTAGGTTAACGACTTGAAGACTTCATTGGGATTGTGAAGCCAGACCCAACTATTTTCTCTGTAGTTGCGTGATCTGATATTGCTGTTTCTATCGTGATTGAGTGCAATCGTAAGATTTGCTTGAGATTTATATCTCCGATAGGCAAGATAGAAAAGTAGTCACAAACACCTTCGTCTCATCGTTTGTGATTCCATAATATCTTGTTTCGCTAGTCGATTAAGATTATTGTTAGGTGATTGATATTTCTAGGCCGTTCTTCGGGAATATAAGTCCGGTTTATCAATTGGTTCCTGTTCACCTTGATTTATCAAAAGACGGAACAAAACTCGTAGGAATTTCTGTGGGAGACAGATTTATCTATTCCTATAGACTATTCTGTGTGATACATATTTTTTTATCAAGTCTTCGACTTTGGGTCGTAGAAACTCTTTGTTGTGAGCGAGATCAGCTTAGGGAATCAAGTGCGTAGTATCTTGATGGGATCAGAGTCGTAAGGAGCATAACCGTACCATAAATCAGTGTGAGATTGATTGGGGTTAAACTACAGTCCAGACCGAAGTTAGTTTGTAGTAGGCTAATGTCTATAGCGTCTTAATACAGTGTGGTGTTCAATCTGGACTAGGTCCCGGAGTTTTTCTGCATTTGCGGTTTCCTCGTTAACAAAACTTATGGTGTCTGTGTTATTTGTTTTCCGCATTATATATTGTTATATAATTCAAATATCACAGGTTGTACGTTGAATCGATCAATTGGTAAATCCAACCTTTAGTTGTTGATT
This sequence comes from Papaver atlanticum, assembly GCA_023531105.1. Taxonomy (NCBI): domain Eukaryota; kingdom Viridiplantae; phylum Streptophyta; class Magnoliopsida; order Ranunculales; family Papaveraceae; genus Papaver; species Papaver atlanticum. The sequence goes on along the minus strand of JAJJMB010001778.1, from coordinate 718,177 downwards.
GAAATTGATTGATCCTTGAACATTGGTCTTTGGTACAGTTCAAGTTTTCTCTCTTATATTCAATCGGGTTCGCAAATTATTATTTGTTTTATTGCGGATTGAATTGAGAGATTGAGATATAACTCTTTGATATACTTTTCTTAAGATTCAGTCTGACTGTCTAGTTGATTCTCTTGAAAGTATATTGGAGTTAGTCCATACAGATTGCTAAGCGAAATATTGGGTGTTGTTGTTAGACCCCGCTTTTTCAATTTCATTGCAAGAAAGCACTTTCGAGGTCACAATGGAGAATAAGGGGATGTTTCACTGTAGCCTTTATCAGGCATTTGGGGTGCATGTATCCATTCTATCTCTTCCAGGAGACCTAAAATTTAGAGAAAGTCATTTCTCTAATCATTTATTTCTCCTTCTATGTCTGTGTGTGTGGCGGCTCCAATATAGAGAAAAAAGGAGGCAATACTGGCTGTTGTCCGAGAGTTGGAGATGCAGAAATTCAGTGAAATCAGGGAAATCGAGATGATGAAGATGATGATGCTAATAATCATCTATTGGTTGAGTTGGTGATTTTGTGATGGATCGATTACAACGGGAAATGGAAGAACTAGGGTTTGTATGGATGTTGTTGGGCATGATTGAAGAGAAGAACGGAACTTTGGAGGTATTGATTCTTGTTGTTCGAGAAGATGAAATCAGTGAAGATTTAAAGAAGGGTTTGGTTCTGTGTTTCAAGCTGAGACTCAAAAGATGTTGTTCTTACAGACAAATAGATGAATGGCTAGGACAAGTAATGAAGCAGTTGATCTGATGGAGGAATCAATGAAGGTTGAACTGAGTTTAGGGTTCAATTTCGAACTGAGAGTTGAATCTGGTGAATCAGAGGAGATGAAATTGTTTATGGGGTATTCTGGAAGAATTTGTTGATTTTAATTTCGACTTTGATCTCCTTAATTAGTTGGATTTGATGATGAATTGAGTATGGTGAGAAATTAGGGTTTATGTTGATGTTCATGGATGTGATGATGTTTACGGTTACAGAAATTGTAGAAGATGGTGTTGTGTTCTATATTAATTGTTTTTATGGGGAAGAGGACTGGCTTGGAGTTGAGATCGATGGGGGGTTCAAATCTGTTCAGTCATGAGCTCAAGAACAAGGGTAGAATGAAATTTCTGAAACATAAATGGAGTGAATTAGATGTATGTTTAGGTTGGTTGTGAGATAGAAGACAAGAAGATTAAGGGGTTGAGGTTGTTGCTATTCTCTGTGGGTTATTTGCTTGCAGAGAAATAACAAGAACATGATTCAGGTGATGTTGGTTGGCTCTATATGGTGGTTATGATATGTGCTATTGAAGCTCAGAAGAGCTAATTAGTGTTCTGCTGGTTAGCTGCTAAAGCTGCCTAGAATTGAACTTGGTGATGTTGTAATTGAAGTTATGGAACTGAGATGATGCACAAATGGTAGCTGGGGATTGAGACTGCAGGTACAATGTTGGTGTTGAGTGGTTGGTGCTGTATACAGGATGGAAGTGGTGGACAAGACTGAGATGGAGTAACAGGTACAGGTCAGATTGAAGCAATAGAACTGCAATTTCATTGGTACGAGATGGTGCTGCTCAGCGAATAGAAAATGGTAGTGGCTCAGCTGAACTGAAGCAATGCAGTGACAGGTTTGAGCAGAATGAATGAGATGGAGCTGCTACCGGGTTTGAGATGTGCTGGTGATGCTGTGTTGCAGGAGTACATGAAGTTGCAGCTGCAGTTAAAGCTCAAATGGAACTGGAATTGCAGGTGCTGCATATTGGTGTGTGGCTGTGATAATGGGTTATATGCATGATTGGTGGTTTTGAGCTCAGTTGCAATTAAAGTTTAAGTTGGCGCTGGTGAGCTGTAGGTTTTGTGTCGAATGGAAGAGCGAGTACAATGGGGTGTTGAAATGTTGGTGCTAATGCATTAGGAATGAGGTGGTTACGATGAAGGCTATCGCAGTTGCAGGATTATGGAGCTGTAGGGACGCTATATGTTGTATGAATTGAGGCTGAGGAATAATGGATTGAATTGACTTAGCTTAGGCGGCGCAGTTAGATGGAAGAACCGAAGCAATTGCAGATTATGATGCTGTTGTGGGGTTTGTAATGATGGACTGCAGAGGTTGAAATGAAGTTGCAACTGTAGCTGATAGTTCAAGATGGTATCATGAGTCGTCGATGATTAAGCAATGCAGAGAGGGAATAGTGGCTGCGAGTTAGAAAGAAATGTAGAAGGTAATGCACCATGATGGTGCAATATTGAGTCTGGCCTATGCCAATGCCACTCAGCGAAGTTGTTGAAGGGCATAATGGCCAGTAATAGTTACTGCAAGAAAAGTAGTGTATTGCAACATGTCCTTTATGTGGCAAGAACCCATATTTAATGTGGCCAAATCTTTTTGCCACATAAAAATGTTTTGCCACACCTGTGGCAACAACCTGGGTGGCAAAAAGTTATTGCCACACCTTTAATAAACTGTAGCAAAAGCTAGATATTTTGCCACATTAGAATGTGAGACAATAGCATGAGGCAAAAAAGGTATTTTCTAATATTACTTTTTATTTATTTATTTTAAATTTTATTTTATTTTTAAAATATTTTGCCACATTAACTAATGAGGCAAATATGTATATATAATTTTAAAATTAATTTTTTTACAAACTCTTTGCCACATCAACTGATGGGGCAATAACGTCAGGCAAAAATATATATATATATATATATATATATATATATATAATTTTAAAATTAATTTTTTTATAAACTATTTTGCCGCAACAATTACGGCTGCTAAATGCTTAAGAAATTTTGTTGTCTGCCAAAGTTTGTATAATATTGTTGTCATGTATAATCCAACTAATAATTTCCACAAATCGCGCATTCCACGTACACAGAAATGGATTGAAAAAAAAGAATTCATTATAAAAAGAAAAATAGTACAAGTATAGTTAATCCAGCTTTAACATGACAATAAACAAACAAACGGAATTTACAATATCAGAATTTAGTATTAACCCGACGCTGAAGCAGAGAATTTACAATAGGCCTCTTGCAGGATACTGGCACTAAAATATTGGATTGAGCCATCTGTGGGAATTTTCTTTGATCTTTAAACAAGAACGATGTTTTGGGGACTACCCCAAAATAGTGGGGGACTACTCTTCCAATTTGGGGGTGGATATTTGAAGTAATTTTGGGTCACCCCTTATCTTAAAAAAATTTAAATACCAAATTTACCCTTGGTAATTAAATTAGTTAGATTAGTTAGTGTTAGTGTAATGATTAATTAGTGATTAGTTAGTGATTAGTGAGTTATTAATAGGATAGTTTTGTTAGAATGAGATGAAGAAGAAGGAGAAGAAAAAGAAGAAAAGATGAAGAAAACGAGGGAAGAACCCAAAAAAAATTATTTTGAGTTTAGTAAATATGATATGAGTGATTCATGTGATGATACCTCCTCCTCAGAATCAGAACCTCCTTCCTCTCCTAAACTATTTGTCAATACTTCTAACGATCCGGGTATGAGTTATTTCTTAGATGATGAATGTTTTTTTCCCCAAACTCAAGCTAACGACCCAAATGATGAATTTTATCAGCCACAACCAGAATATGAAGTTATGGTTACTCAGGTATGTCTCAAATTTAGTTAATGTAGCTTGAATTGTGCAAAAAATAGGCCAAATCGAAAATTTCAGGAAGAAATTTCGGCTAGGTGATAGTAGTTCGGTTAGCAATTCTGCCAAAAAGGTAGCCGAACTCTCCTGTATGTGCAGTTCGGTTACTCATTTCAGCATACGCAGGTAACCGAACTCTATTTTAATGGAGGTTTTTGAGAGTTCGGTTATCTTTTTCCAGAAAACGTTGCCGAACTAATTTTATAGAGTATACAGTTAATGGTTCGGTTCAGTCGAGTTTATTCCTTTTGTTACCGAACTTTATGTTCGGCAAGCTCGCAAATCACCTTCATTGAATAGATAACCGAACTCTATAGTTCGGTTTAGTCGATTGTATTAATTATGTTGCCGAACTATAGTTTTGAAATTTCCAAAGAACAAGTTCGGCAAGATCGCAAATTTTTTTTCATAACCGAACTTTTTGTTCGGCAGGATCGCATATTATGTTTACATTGCCGAAAATATAAGTATTTCTTATTTTTAGTTGGTATTGACGTTGTGCTATTACTCGTAGGTTGCATCTGATCCAATAGAACCAATGGAAAATCAACCTACCCCTGTTGATATTTTGTACGATGACACATCCCATCACTACATGAATGACTTGGTTTTCAAAAGTCCTTTAGAGTGTAAGAGTTGGGCTAGACAACATGCACTAAAAGACATGTGCGTATTAGTATTGAATGGGAGAGAAAGCAAAACCCGTTTTGAAATGGTGTGTGAGAGAAGCGGTGATCCCGATAAAAGCCACAAGAGGAAGGGTTATGTTTATAAAGGAAAGACAAATAGGAAGAACAAAACTTTCTCAAAGAAGATTAAATGCCCATTCAAGCTTGCATTTAATTACAACAAAGAATTGGGTGGATGGGTTCTCTACAAGGTTATGGAAGGTTGTCATAACCACCCTCGTCCGGAGCATCTTGAAGGACATTTCATTGTGGCCAAGCTAACTCCTGAAGAGATGGAAAAGGTAGATAAAATGAGGAAAATGGATCTTTCACCGATTAAAATGCTCCAAATACTAAAGGAGGATAACAAGGATAACCACTCATCTTTGTCCGCCATTTATAATGCAATAGTGACAATTAGAAAGAAGGAATGGAGAGATAGACAAGTGATGCAACAATTATTATTTTTGTCCAAAGAGAAAGACTACGCGGTTCAAAAGGATGTGGATTCGGACGGAGATATAACACAACTCTTCATTGCGCATCCAACGAGTGTTCAATTGGCTCAATTCTTTCATGAAGTTCTCATAATGGATTGTACTTATAAGACGAACAAGTACGAGATGCCATTGTTGAATATTGTTGGGCGTACTTCGACGCAGTTACCGTTTACCGTGGCGTTTTGTTTTTTAAGAGACGAGCAAGAACCTAGTTACATTTGGGCACTACAACAAGTTAAGGCAATCTTCCGAGGTGATGATATTCCCGGGGTTATAGTGACCGACAATGAAGTCGCATTGATGAATGCAATAGAGGTAGTGTTTCCATTAGCACACAATATGCTTTGTACATTCCATATATGGTGTAATTTGATAAATAGGTGCAAGCCAATAATTTGTCCACCAAAGAAAAAAGGATATGAAGAGATTAAGATGCTACCGGAACATGAACGAGCGGATGCAAAAGAGGAAATTGAAAAACAATACGCTCTAAATTACGCTAAATGGGTTGCTTTCAACAGTGAATGGGAATCATTGTGTTGGTCTCTTACCGAGGAAGAGTATCATCTAAATCTTGAGGAGTTTATCGCCCATTGGGATACTCCCGATTCTCCCGGTGTTGTATCGTATGTTCTTCGCCAATGGTTGGAACCACACAAAGAGAGGTTCGTTAATGCCTATACCAACCAATATAAACACTTGGGAAATCAAGCGACAAGTTTAGTAGAGTCGGCTCACCATCGGTTGAAGAAGAATCTCTTTGGATGTGTTGATAATTTCGTAACCGTGTGGAATGCTATGGAAAATTACTTCAAGCGCGACATTGATAGAATTAAAGAAAAGTTCCAAAAAAGCCGTATATTCAAAATGACCGGAAAATACGCCGACCACCCATTGTTCAATGGAATCCATTACAACGTATCTCTGCAATGTATGAAGTTGTTGATTATAGAAGTCGAGTTGATTGATAAGTGGGAAACCAAGAGGGATGAGGTGTGTGTATGTAACATGAAGAAGTCTATGGGACTCCCTTGTCGCCATATGATAATCAACTACGAGCATGGCGTAATCCCTTTAAGCGACATTGATCCATATTGGAAGCATCTAAGTTTCATCCCTCCTCCAAAGGGAGAAGAAGCCAGAGAGGAGTTTGGTGATAACGACATGGGTAGAACCGTACTAGAGATGTATCGTGGCATGAACAAGCTCCAAAAACAAATATTTTGGGATGACATGAGGAAAATCATATATCCACCAACTTCGGAGAATGTTTATGAACCGTCAAAAGGCAAACGCAAAGGTAGGCCAAGCAAAAAAGAAACTAAAAAACAACTAATAGAATATGCAAAGGTGTTACGTAAGAAGAAAAGTGAGCAAACCCCATTTACTAGAGATCCTTCGGCCCATGAGTATACCGCGGAAATGTACTTGGAGCAAACCAAAAAAAGGGGTAGGAGTATTGAGGAGAAAGGAGAAACAAGTGAGCGAGATTTGAAGAAAAAAGGTACGATGTGTCCATCACAACCAAGCCAACCATCTTCCGGCGACGTGAAGCTTAAGTCTCCAATTTGACCTATCCAACCATCTTCCCTAGACGTGAAGCTTGATGCTCCAAATAAAGACTATTTGAATGATCTACCTCTATACATTAGAGAATATGTTATATCCACCGACGACGTTCCTCCGGATGGTAATTGTGGTTTTCATGTTGTCAATCAGCAACTTGGGCCTTTCATCGAAGGTGCAAAGCTAAATAATGGGTGTGCAATCACTCATATAAGGCAAAGGTTGTTGTCCAAACTAAAGGAGAATCCGGCATTTTACAAGACAATGTTGTGCGATGGGGTGGGTAGTCTCAATGAGCAATTTGTTAAGTATCAACGTCGTCTTCATGGGGGCAATCCGATCACAAAGGATTATTGGATGAGCATACCGATATGTGGACACTTAATCGCCGAGG